>APFE030028635.1:25953-52344 GCA_000404065.3 Pinus taeda
ACACACTAGCCAGAATCCTGCAGATATGCTAACAAAAGTTGTAACCAGGGAGAAACTGAGAATATGCTCAGTTTCAATTGGTCTTCAAGGATGAGGATGAAGATGAGAAACAACCAGGTCCAAATAGGAGTCATTGTCTAGCAAATGAAGCAGCGATGGAAGTTCTACAATCATTCTCTAAGTGGGAGACTGTTGGGTGTGGAGCATGATTGTTCAGAGGTCTTTGTTTCAGTCGGATGTATACCCCAGAAAGTTTATACACCCCTCCACGCGGGGGGGACTTGTCCCCCTCGCGGGGGTTTGGGGGGGCAATCCCCCCCAGGGGGTCCGGCGGCCAGCGGTCCCCCGACGGGGGTTTCGAGGGTAGCACCCCCAAAGCTAAAAACAGATGTAAAATTGCCTTGTAAAAGTATAGTAATTTCTAATCAATCTGGGCCATTCATTAGGCAGATGATTTGATGGTAGAACTTATGTTTAGTTTAGGGTTTCTTGCCCTAGAAGACAACCCCTCTCTTTGTTTGAGGGCATTGTATTGAGGCTGTGAAATATAGATGTGTATTGTCCGAGCGAGAAACAAAGAGGTGAGACTGTGAGAGATAATAGAGGATATTACAGCGGATCTGTTGTAGGTTGTGTCTCTTCATTTTGCTGGATAATATAAAGGAAGGATTGGCTGTTCCGGGTGGACATAACCCAAACAGGGTGAACCACGTATATCTGTGTCTCTCTGGTTTTATGCATTTTTTGTGTTTATATTTATGCAATATTCTATGTGTTCCATTCCTCTGTAATATATAATTTTCTAACAAAGATCGCGCAAATGCAGGGAACGCAGGAACATGTTCAGGGAAGTAGTTCAACTACATCGGTTTCTGAACAATGCATCTAGGAAGTGCAGCAGGCCGCTGCTCAGTGTGATGCCGACCTTGCAGTAGTCCAGGCAGAGTTGGGAGGTCTGCACACAAAGATCTCCGCACCGACGGAGTGACTCAAGGGCGAGTCACGATGTTTGTCTTGGGTCGTGTTGGGCACAGGATCCCCCAAGGAAAGTTTTGGGGCTTAAATCCCAGGTTTTGGCTAAAAATTGTAAATCCAATGTAAAGACTCCGCATTTTGTGGGTGCGAACCGCGAAGTTGTAAATGAGTCATAGGATTGTCCGCCCTTAATTTTGTAATGTAATGTCGGCTAGAGAGATCTACCCATCGTCTGCGGACCATGGGATTGTATAAACAGAGCGAGGCCCTAAGTTGTAAAGAGATAATATGAATTTGAATAATCATGGAGTAGAAGCATAGAGGGAGATCTAAGGGTAAATTAGAGCCTTTGGGTCATAGAGTAGGAGAAGGCTCTGTAGCTAAGTGCGTAGAGGCCTAGTAGTCCGCAGCTGAGTGCACGGACCCCTACAGTTAAGTGCGCAGGGCAAGTCGAGTCTGTAACAGTTGAAGCATTAATAAAGAGAATTTTTACATCAATTATGTGTATTTATTTCTTGTTTTCTGTATCGAATATATTGGGTATAAATTGCATTTCTGTTGTCTATATGGTGCGCAAACATATATAATTGTGTAGGTCAAGTGAATGTGAGTTAAAGTATCTATTTACATGAGGTTGACTAACATCTATAAGAGTATAAGTAAGATATGTGGTGTAACTTGGGTAAATAGCGCAGATCGCAGCGTAGCAGCATGAAATCACCTCAGCCCCTGGTTAGGGTTGCACGAAGGACAATTATAGCAGATCGCGGAGGTATTGCAGGTCAGAATAGTGCGTGAAGTAACCTGCACGAAGGTAGGCACAGTTGGACTAAATCGACCCCTCAAACATCTCAAGGGTGCAGAAACTTGGTTCCAGCATCCCCCCATACTGCTTTGGGTGAGACTTCAGTCCGCGCTCTGCGGGCTGATGCCGAAAGGGCCAGTAGTGTAGAGATTTTTTTGGCTAATTAACTTTGAACCTTGGTCAGGCCCCATCAAGCCAACAAACCCAACAAGAAACTTTCAAAACCAAATTGAGAAATTGCTTGGGTACCACACCCCATAGACAAGAACTAGGCATGAGAAGGAAACCCCCAATCAGGGTGAGACCTTGAAGCGACGCAGTGGAGAGTACTACGACCAACTCAAAAGAGGGCTCAATACTTGTGTGGTGAAGAAATAGCACAAAAAATCATGGACCCTAGCTTGATGGTCCAACATTGGAACAACTCAACCAAATTTCTACAGAAAAAAACCAAGGAAGTGAGTGTCCCGAAACTGAAATTGAGCATAAGGGTCGTCCCCGTTGGGGATAAGGTATACCTGATGTAGAGGGCTGAGAGAAACTGGTAGCAAGAAAAAATGAATTCCACCCCATGTATAACTGCAAGGCCACCACCATTCTATATTATGCATGCAACTACAATAATGGAATGACGAATGCAAAAGAAAAATTAAATAACCCATCTCTCTACATGCGAGGTTGAAATAGAGACATGTGTGAGAAGTTGCATTGTGATCGAAGCCCATATTCCCAACCTAGTACATGTGACCATAAATGAGTTCATGGTAAATATTGATAGACTCCATCCTTGTAATAACCAATCCCTCTACCATTGACCAATACTTCCCTTCACATAATTGAATGCCATGATGTCCCCGTACTACTCTCCCAAACGGGAATTTGTTGTGAGGGGAATGGGTTAGGTAAACCCTCCCCTATGAGCTAAGCAATCACCACACCAATTCTTTAAGTCGATATGTGTGATAATTTGCACACCCCTCAACAAACACCAATCCATATTCCATTCTTTTCATCCACATGGTAATCAAGTGGGAAACTCTCTTCTCAGATGCCTTAAATGGCACCCCCATTGAGGATTCTACCCTCAGCAACGGTTTTGTCTTCATCCACCCATCTAAATAAATTTTAGAAATTCTTTTTGTCGAATATACTCAACCATTCTTCATCCACGACATGGTCTGGATTATGGAAACCTAAGTTTTCCAACTCATCCGCCACCCGATTTCGATCTCGACATGTGTGATAAACCACGACATAATGAAACTTATATAGTAAGTGTTGTATACTTGAAATCACCTTCTAAAGGTGCCAATTGTGAACCACTTTATGATGTGGTTGGTCATATAGCAACTTATGCACACAACTAATCACTACCTATGAGCCTCCATGAACCTGAAGGAGCTTGTACCCTTCTCTAACTTCAATTTGAAGGACTCTTTCAAGCACCATAAACTCTGCTAAGTTGTTTAAATCTACTCTGCAGGACCATGCAGGATCTAGGTGGATGTTGGTGGCCACCCACCTATCCCATTTGGACCCCCACAACTGTCTCTTTCAGTTTTTCATTTTCCTTAATTGTAGCACAATTTACTATTTTTAGCAGTTTTTTGGGTCTTGAACATCCGGAGCCGTTTTGAGGCCCAAAATGACATTTTTTGGGAAATCTGGGAGCAACATGGGTCCATTGACTGATGTTGCTCTTCCCAAAGTTGTAGTGCTCGGATATATATTTATAACGAGCTATTGTACGCGTCAAACGAAGATCGGGTACCAAAGTTCTGACCCCGAGAAGTTGATGTACCAACTTGCCCAAAACGGGGCCCACAATTTGGCATTTCATCTTCTAGGGTTAGGTTTTGGGATGTGAAGGGTTTTCCATTATTTCTCAACAATAAATAGGCCTTCAAGCCTCATTGTAACACAGTTTAGAGGCATGTAGCTGCGACATCACTTCTCAGAGATAAGCAACCATTGCCTTAGCTGGTTTATTTCCATTTCTATTTGTAAGCATATGTCAGTATCTTACATTAATGAAGTGAAGTATTATTTCTGCTACATCTTTGTGTTTATGGTTATCTCTGTAATTTGTTGCATTCCTATTTAAATCCGGATCAGTGGTATCAGAGCAGTCTGTTTTTTCTCTATTTTTCTTTACATGTCCCCAACAAGGTCGGGATATAAGGAGTTAGGGCTTGAACTGGTCGAACCTTTGCAAGACCAACCTCACAAATCCTAACGGCCTCCCATGGCAGATGAAAAGAAATACAAGGGGGTAGGAGATCCTCTCAAAATCTTGCTCGAAGAAGCCCTCGAGCGACAAAGGAACGTGATGATGGACAGCTTTGCGCAGATCCTCCAGCGGCTACCTAGAGGCGATGCATCGGCTTCCAACAACTACTTTGAAAACGCCATGCCCTTTAAGGTACAAGTTAATTTTGAAATCCCCATATTCGAGGGTCAGATAGACACAGATGCCATAGATAAATGGTTAAATCTGCTAGATGGGTATTTTTTTGTTCATGAATTTTCGAGTTGGGAAAAGATTGTTTTTGCTCTTCTCAAAGCAGCGCCCCATGTCAAGGACTGGTGGGAAACCTACTGCGAGTAGAAGAATGAAAGTACGGGTTCACTATTTTCAGCCGCACCCACTTGGGATTCATTCTGGGATGCCATCAAGGAGCAGTACTACCCTGTCAAAAGCTATGAGGACAAATACATCAAATGGACCACACTGCGGCAGGGAAGGGACCAAGATGTGCCAGTGTTCACAAACATTTTTCATACCCTTCACACACAATTGGGTATCAAGGACTCTGAGTTGCATTTGGTACTTAAATACTGCGGCTGCCTACACAGATACATCTAGGAAGATATGGAGTTCTTGAACATCTCCTCACTTGGCATGGCGTACCGATACGTTGTCAAAATCGAGCAAAAGTTCAAACAGAAGAAGCGAGACTTTGGATCTGCAAATCCGAAGACCAAAGGACAAAGCCAAGGCGGGGTGACCCAAGACAACCCATCGAAGCCGCAAGAAAAGAACAACACCACGAAGTCAAATAAGGACATAGGAAAGTGGTGTGAATTCCAAAAGAGTCCCACTCATAACAGAAGTGAGTGTCGAACCAAGCAGTCGTCAGTGGCCGAGTTGAAGGCTTCATAATCAAATGCATGTTCTGACCCTGAGTCAGAACAAAAAGGGGAATGACAAAGGGAAGCAAATCATTGATGCGAAGCCTAATGTCACTATTGCCATTGCCAAGATCCAGAAGAATGAGCCCGAAGACCCAGAGGAGGGGGAGTGTCTTTTCCACTCACAAATGTGGGTGAAGGGTTCACCGCTGCAATTCATTGTTGACAGTGGGAGCCAGGAGAACCTCATTTCAGCAGAGGTCGTGAAGCGGTTGGGCCTATCAACTACACCACACCCGTAGCTGTATAGTATTGGGTGGCTTCACCAATGATGAGAACTCTAAGTTCGCCAGCAGTGTCGCCTTCCTTACAGCATCAAAAACTTTATAGATGAGGTACTATGTGATGTTACACCTCTGGATGTTTGTGATGTATTATTAGGCCAGCCATACTTGTGGAGGCGACATGCTGTGTATGAGTCAAGGCCTTGTGTTGTCATCATTTCTTTGGGTAATTCATTATACAGGATATCGGAGGTAGCCCCACCTGCCGCCACCTCTTTGATCACTACTAAGAAAGGCAGCAAGCTCATATCCCAGACTAGGAAATTCATTTTCTGTCTAATTCGCTCCCAAAGTAAGGGGAAGATTGTTGCCACATCCATGACCCTCGTGAAGGGTTTGTCCACGCAGCAGCAACAACAATAGAGGGATACGGTCATGAAAGAACACAACAACAACTTCTCCTCACCCACAGGGCTACCACACAAGTCTTAGGTGGGAAACAAAGTCTGGTTGCATCGACAGAAATAACGCCTTACCAGAACCCATTAGAAGCTCAGACCACTCCGAGGCTGTGGGGAACAATGCTTTGGAGCACAACATTCCTACATTCCTTCGCCTCCACCAAGTGTTCCATGTGGACCGTCGTCGACCATGCTTCCCACCATTATTGGACATATCGAAGTTTGCAGAACAAGTTCAGCGGATGGAGGAACTCAACGCAATGGGGACTATTGCTTCCTAAGGGGGGAGGGATGATCCAGGTGGATGTTGGTGGCCACCCACCTATCCCATTTGGACCCCCACAACTGTCTCTTTCAGTTTTTTAGTTTTTGTAATTGTAGCACAATTTACTATTTTTAGCCTTTTTTTTGGGTCCTGAACTTCCGGAGCTGTTTTGAGGTGCTAAACAACGTTTTTTGGGAAATCTGGGAGCAGCATGGGTCCATGGACCGATGTTTATCTTATCAAAGTTGTAGTGCTCGGATAGATATTTCTAACGAGCTATTGTATGTGTCAAACGGAGATCGTATGCCAAAGTTACGACCCCGGGAAGTTGATGTACCAACTTACCCAAAATGGGGCCCACAATTTGGCGTTTCATCTTCTAGGGTTAGGTTTTGGGATGTTAAGGATTTTCCATTGTTTCTCCACAATAAATAGGCCTTCAAGCCTCATTGTAACACAGTTCAGAGGCATGTAGCCGCCACATCTCTTCTCAGAGATAAGCTACCATTACCCTAGCTGGTTTATTTCCATTTTTGTTTGTAAGCATATTTCAATATTTTACATTAATGAAATGAAGTATTATTTCCACTACATCTCTGTGTTTATGGTTATCTCTGTAATTTATTGCGTTCCTGTTTAAATCCGGATCAATGCATATATCTGTAAAGGTTGAGAGGTGGCATCATGGAAGATCCCTTTGCCTCTAGCCAAACTAGGATTACCTTTGGAGTACCATCAAAACTTAATTTGATAAAAGGTGGTGTCGGCAGGGTGTAGACATTCTCGATAGAGGGGCTTGAGGAAGGAGGTATAGGTCGATAAGTTGGCCACATCAAAGGATTTAGATCAAGGTTTTGCAGAATGGGAGCTCTGAATACTAGTCTCCCTTTGACAAAGTTTATTCGAAACCTTTCCCTTTTATGATAATGAGATTTATTTTCAATGGAAAAGGAATCACAATTAACACTATTTTCCAATCATAATTAACACTAGGGGAAAAATTATAAGTCCAATTCACATGACCATGTTTGAAGGTTAGATCTTGGCATGTTTGAGGACGTCACCTTACATGTATGATAAACATGTTATCTATCTGTGAAATAAAGAATTGTTAGAATTGATTATTGGTTATAATGATCCCTAACTTCTGTACATAGCACATGCAATAATTAATGATAAAAAAATACACGTTGTAAAAAACTTATGGAGATGTGTTCTTTTATGAAATTTAGAACAATAGTATTATACAAGCCTTGGTTTATCTGTTTTACATTTTGGAAGGGTTTCTGGTATATTTTTTGGTTTAATTTGTTCATAATATGATAGGGATTTCTTAGAATCACAAATTCTAGTTATAACTCTCCACAATCTGAGTTCACCGAAAAAAACTTAGGATGTTGAATCTATATATGTAGTCAAAAACTTTTTTAAATAACAAAGTTTAAACTTTGGCCTAATTTTTTTTTGTTGAATTCCAATCAAAACTCTAAAACATAATATGTTTAAATAACACCTTATATTAAACCTTTTCATTTAAATGAGATAAGTTACATTCTAGTTAATTTTTCTTTCAATAAAGTGCAATTGAACCTATAAATCCAAGAGCATGTATGTACACAATGTGATATTTTACTCAAAAATATTGCCAAGTATTCTAAAAGAAAATGTTGTCCACTTAATTAATAAGAAGAAGTAAAATACTTGAGGTCTCCACTTAATAAGTAAAATAGTTGAGGGTGTATATATGTTTCTGTTTTAGAAGAGGATATTATTATGTGTATTTTAGAGGTAATCTAAAATAATTAGATTGTTGTTAATATGGCAGTTTGGAAATTTAAAATTTAATTAAAAATAATGTATTTAGTGGGGGGATTTTTAAGATCTGTAGTTGTGTTAATTAAGTAATTTAAAATAACTTTTTAATATAAAAGTTATAATATTAATAATGTTTATATATTTTTATTTTATGTATTTATAAAGTGTAAAATAATTGGTTTGTGTGGGGTTTAGTTTTCATTAGGTCACTTGTTCAAATCTCATGGGGAGGGGTTGTGGGTGGGAGACACATGTGAGGGATAAAGAGTGTCCCATAGGGCATATAGGCTTCATCGAGCCTCAGAAAATTCCATTGATAGCATCCCTCAATTCAATAGTGTGTTATTCCATCTAACATTGGGGATAGCCCTAGGTCAGACTTAACTTAGTTAGAACAAAAAATATTATTACCCATATACTATCATATTATTTTTCTTATTTTCATAATTTACAAAAAAATTCTGCTTAGTTGAAGAAATAGTGATATCATAATGAACAACTATCATTTATAACCATTGCAATGGTGTTCAAGGGTCAACTAAAGTTTGACCTTATTGTTAATTGCAAGCATTTATTTAATGTAACTTGTACCATAGTAAAGTAGAAATTGTTACCCTATGATTTTATGACCGTGGTGTGTTAAGGTGTTAGAGGGGGTAGTAACTATATTCATTATGAGCTTATATATATTATAGATAAGCGAACAACCCACATCTCTTCGTGAATTCAAAGAATATTATACCAAGAGAGTTGGTTAAGGATTTTATCCCTTAGACTTTGAATACTTTTAAATTGTTGCAAGTCATTGAGAGTTGGGACGAACATGGGAGGATGTGGGAGTAGCGTACATGGATCCTAGATGGAATATCATAAGCCTTGTGATAAACTTTTATCATATTAGTGAACTCATTATATATAATTACATAATGTCACCCTAGACTAGATAAGTAGTTGGAAGGTATTTGAAGATGATCCTCACTTTATACTTTGAGGTATTGTAACACCCCACCCCACATTTACCATCTTTCACAAGCTCTCAAGGGTAAACTTGAGCTAAGAGTTACTATGACATGACCCGACAATGAATTTATAGTTATGGGAGTGGGGAGTGGGGCCTACTACCTTTAAACTTTACTACAACCTCTAGAAACACCTTATCACCCAGATGTTAGAGAACATCCACTTATCATATTTTCCTTGACTAGAAATCCCTTATTTATTGACTTAACAAACTAGCTGCATGCATGCTAAGTTGTACATGCGTCCAGAAGGCCCCAGCCGCATGCACATGCCTTCCTCCCTGTTAGCATCAGGTTTGCACCTTCATGTCAAGTCAAGGATGTCAGTCTATCTTTTTGCAAGTCATAATCATGAAAATGGAGGTGTTGTATTCATTATAAGGTTGGCCAAACCTAGGTAAATGTGTCATTTAAATCCTTTTTCCTAAACCTAAGTTTATGCAAAGTTTCACTTTATGATTTGACCTGTAGCAAAAAACCGAGTAGCGTTAGGAAATGTTTTCATAACACTTAAAAAAAAAAAACTCAATTTCTGACCCATTAAGCCATCTTTTCTAAGCATCTAAGTTGTGGTTTATAAAATAATGATCATCCCCTTGTATGAGATGAAATTTTCCAAGAGTTTTGAGCCCATTTGAGCCATTTTAAAGAAAACCCTAGTTTACTCTATTTTGCCTAAAAACCGTTTTTCTAGCAAACCCAGCTTTATTGTTTTCCAATGCAAAAAGAGGTTAGTTGTTTTGCAATCTCCTGTTAAGTTATTACAAGGTTAGTGAAGGTTTTTCAGGTCTTGGAGCATTGCAAATGGGTTGGTTTGGCCATGTGAAGAGAAGCCAAAACAAAGTTCCTTCTCAGGTTGTAGCTCATGAAATCAAAGGAGAATCTAGCCACCACCAGGTTGGAAAACATGAGGAGGTTCTTGTGAAAGTGCCAGAGGTTGAATTTTATGAAGGGAAGATTAGAAGACTTTAATGAGTATAAAAAGACAAATTAAAATAGTGTATTCTAAGAAGAACAAAGGAAAAACCCTAAATGTTGATAAAAGTCCATAAAAACTTACCAAAAGGGTGACAAGGAGTCAAAATAATATTGATATCCTTGCTCAAGTTGCAGAAGACACGGGAAAGTGATGTTAGAAAATTATATATTACAGAGCAATGGAACACATAAAGTATTGCAGAAATATAAACACAGAAAATGCATAAAATAGGAGAGACACAGATATACATGGTTCACCCAATTGAGGATACGTCCACGGAGAAACAACCAGTCCTTCCTTTTATATTATCCAAAAAAATGAAGAGATACAACCTATAGAAGATCTGTTGTTATTTCCTCTTCGCTCTCACACAATCTCCTCTCTCTTTCTCGCTCAGAATACAGATCTACGTAGCCGCAATATAATTCCCTCATAAATAGCAAGGGGTTGCCTTCTAGGGAAAAAATCCCTAAATTAAACATAACTTCTATTGTCATATTTCCACCTAATGAATGGCCTAGATTGAATACAAAATAAAAACATTTTATAAGGAAATTGTACATCTATTTTTAGCTTTGGGTTCGGTGCCCCCGATCCCACGCTAGGGGGGGGGCTCTATAGAATTGTCGCACCCCCCCCCCCCCCCCCCCGGGACCCCCTGGCAGCGTGCATAAATGGGCGGCGTTGCCACCACATTATGAAATGGGTTCCAATGCAGGAATACCTATGAATAAAGAAGATAATCAAGCTCCACACCCAACAAGTGATCATTTGACTTCAGGGGCAAGTATAGCATAAACCTTAATTTTGTTACAATGAACCCTAATTTTGCTACACCAAACCCTAATGGATATTTAACATTTTGGTTTACTCTTGGTTAATCATCAAGCAGTAACTATTTTTTAGTATAATATCGTCAAATATCATATATTTTTGTGGCTAAAGGAGTACGAGTCAACATAAGGAAAAACAACCTTGAAATAACAAGTTTACCAACACTTTGTTTTTCTTCTTTTGGTCACTATGTTTAAATAGAGATTCCAAGAAGTTGGTAATGAATTTTAAAAAACCAAAGGAAAATTTTGTTGTAAACAGGATGATTTCAAAAAACCTCTTTCATATTTAACATAGACCTCATATTTTATAAACTACAGAGGAATGTTCGACGCCTAGTTTACATATTTTGTAATTTTGTATTTTCCTGTTTTAATCATTGTTTTCAAAAGAAGTTTTCAAACAGATGGAGATGAATTTAGGAAAACCATAAGAGGGTTTTGGATCTAATGGATTAATTAATAAAAACCTCCATACATTTTCTAACAAGTTTCATGGTTTGGAAGATCTAAATGCACATTTGGACCCTACTTTTAGGAATTTTCCAAAATTTTCAAAATTTTGCTTCCTATAAAAATGCCAAGTCAACAACTAAATGAATTCAACTCGGAGAGAAGACTAAATATGGGTTTTCAGATCCATTTCTTTTTTATATTTATGGTTATTGTAACAAAAAATTGTGGATTTGAATATTTATTGTATTTTCCTATATATTTCATTAGAAATATAGAGAAAGGGTTGGATTTTCTGAAAGTTATAGTTCATTGTCTATTTGTTTTGAATGTTTCAACCATTTCATTTTACCAAGATCAGTAGATTCTAAACAGTGATATAAATATTCATAAGATAGTATATTTTAGTATGTATATGTATATTTTTGAATTTCTCCTTCAATAATCTCATAACCACATTTCCTCTAAATGCTTTGAAAGTTAAATTAATTTAGAATTCATTGTGTTCTTGATGATCTAAGTTAGGTTTTTAAAGGTTCTCATTTTGATCCTCTAAATCCACCTTATGATTCATTTTGCATGCCCTATTGTGGTGGATTGTTTTTCTTTTTCTTCATCCACCTTACCTTTAACAATCTTGATTAGACAGCCAACATCTTGGTAAATTGCCTTAAAAACCCTATCTATTTGACTCCATCACCCAATGAGCTATTTATTTCAAGCCCAACCAAACCGTACATTAACAAAATCTATCCAAAATATCTAGCCACAATTGAAGGTCAGAGAGAGCCCTCTTTGGATTGAAGGGGCTAGCCTTCAATCTACAAGTTTGAGTGAAAAGGTTACCTTGGGAATTTTTCTCCTACAACCAAGAGAAACATTATATGTGATAACATATTGGCGACTATACCGGGGGGTCAAAAGTTACACATTCCCCATAATTGTTTTAATGATCAGATCTAATTTCTGAGGGAAAACAAAAGGTTAGATAACAGATTGGTTATTCGATTTCTCCTGGTAACTCCATTGTTAGCGATATCCAGAATTTAAAATGTCAATCTCGACTCCACAATATGAATATGGCTTCCATGGAGGCTCACAAATCTATAAGGTATGCTCCTATGAACAACTCACATGCTCCTAGATTTCCAAACCGTTTGCCCCGCATAGACTAGCAAACATATCTCACAAAGTTCAATGATCAGGAAGGAGATGATGCAGTTTTGCATCTAATTAAGTTTCATAGACATATATATAAGCTTGGGTTTAAGTTTCATGAGGATTATTTAATGAAGATGTTTATGGCTCCCTTGGTAGAAAAATCTAGATCATGGTATGGGAGATTAAAACCAGGTAGCTTATACTCTCTTAAGTATTTCCACAGAGTATTCTTAGAGTATTATGCAGTGTTTCATCCTTCTTTGTCACTATTCCAAAAATGTTGTGAGTATTGTGATGATTTTAATCAATACTTGCAAGATATTTATAATGATGAGGAGCTTATAGATGATGAAATTATATAAGCCCTTTATGAATATTCTTCTCAACAAGAAATAGTAGAAACTCGTTGTTGTGGTAATCAAGACAATTTTAAGCAGATTAGAGCTTCTCCCTTAACTGAAAATGAAATGGATCAGCTTCTTGGTGTATACAATCATGTTTCATATCCTAAAATTGATGAAGATATGCAATAGGTTTTTCAACTTTTATGTGACCAAGTGTATGAGGATAGTCAAACAGTTGCCTCTTCAAATCAATAATTTTCTAATTTTTTGTCCCATGATGAAATTACTAAAAATCAGAATTGTGAAAGTGCTCATATTGGTGATTTTGTAACAACCCTAGCTAAAAAATCCATGTAAATATAAAAATATAAGACCATGGTAATGGGATATGTATTCCAATCTAAATGTTGGGAAAAACATCCTAGTGGGCGTTCATTTCGGTTATTATGGTTAAGGAAATTTGCAAAGGCAATGACAATGGCTTTTGGAAAGGAAAAGTGGAATTTGGGTACATTTATTTATGAAATTAATAAAAATTAGGAGAAAAGGAAGGTGAAAGGTCATAGGTTGCATGTGAGGAGGAAAATGAAGAAAATAGAGGCCTCATTAGTAAAAAGGCTTATGAGGATCAGTTCACAGAATTTTGTCAGTTTAGTTTTGGATCTCTCATTCTATTCTCTTTCTCTCATACTCTTGGACACTTAGAGTTTTCTTGCAGCACCCTTGGAGAGTGTGGCATACTTGGATGCTTGGAGCAAGAAGGAAAATGAAGAGTAGTAAAGTGAAAGAGGACATCAGCATCAACAGCTACAACGAGTTTTTCTTTCAGGTACCGAGTTGCATGTATGTTTTCCTCACTAGTTTTGGCAGGCGTTGCATATGCATGTGGTTTTTTGGTTATGATATGTCATTGGCATGGAAGATTGCCTGGATTGACATCGGATTTTCCTAACCGTTCCATTTCCTAGATAGCCATGGTGTTGCGGGTTCATTTTCCTTTTCTTTTCTTGTTGGTTCTCATGTTCCTTTAGTTGTGGGTTGAGTTACTAGTTCCTGGAGCCTTGGTTGGACAAATGCTTTAGAGTTGTGTAACAACTCGGGTTGAGTTCCTAGTCCTGGAGCCTTGGTTGGACAAATGCTCTGTAGCCCTTAGTGGGTTGAGTTACTAGTTCTGGAGCCTTGGTTGGACAAATTCTCCGGAGCTCGACCGTAGCTATGGGTTGAATTACTAGTCCTGGGAGCCTTATTTGGAACAAACGATCTGGAGCCATGGAAGGCTTGGGTAGAGACCAATATGGTGATGGTTTGTGATTTCCAACCGTGAGGTGGAACCATTGTTTGGTGGGTTGAGGTGGTTTGGCCTCTAGAAGCCCTGGTTCAATTTTGATGGATTGTTCCATTAGATCCCACATTCATGCTTGGATTATCGCATGGGGGTGATTGGTTGAAGAGAGATTTGGCTCAGCCATGTTTATGGTTAGGTGATTCATGGAAGTCCCAAACCTAGTTGGCCTTTGCATCATTAATATGAGGTTATTTCTCCTTGTTAATTCATGATTATTATATTGGTTTATATGTGGATTATATGGTTTTTGTTTCCTTGGTAGTTCTGTTGTTATTATGCTAGTTATAAACATGTATTATGACAGTGGCCATGTATGGATCTCATCATGTTTTTACTTGTAAATGAATGAAAAATGTAGCTATGGCCTAATAGATGACATTGCAACTAATATGTTGAGGCATCAATTCTTCTTAGTGATTCTCAGATAAGTATGAGACCCCTATGCTCAGTTCTATTGTTAAAACCTGTAGCTTTCATGTTTGACGAAATAAATGTCATGGCTAGTAGGAGTCCATTCTAGTATTTCTTGATGTTTTTGCCAATGTATCTTTGCTCCACTGTGAAATTTCATTTATGAAGGTGTCATTGAGCTCTGGCCAGTGACATGGGCTCTGGGTTTGAAAAAGTGGCACAAATTCTGGAGTTGCAGGCACAACACTAGGGAAAACATCCCCATACACCCACTTGCCCTTGTTGTGGGAGCATCTAGAGCCTCCTAAATGCACCTTGGTCCGTATAAATGGAGCGTCCATGGGTTTGATGCATTAAAACTTCAGTTGATCTCAGGGGACGGCTACCTGAGTGGTTGGGATAGCTCCTAGGAATTTTGTTGCTAATGTGGAAGGTCTGTGTGATGTATTCCACCAGTTCCACTTCCTTAACTAACACATATGGAGTCGAATCATATCATAGTAACTTCTCATCACATATTTACCTCAGTTGATTGGTTCCTTGGGTAGATGTGGGAGGAGGGTATTACAATTTTCCAACATTCGCAAGAGAATCATGTACAATAACTTATTTCTCTTTATTCACTTGAAAGTCAAATTGAAAATTTTCAAACAAAGTTATTGAAGGTTGATAAGGAATTATTAGAATTGTTTGATGAGCAAGAGAGTGTTTTTAATGCACATGATGTGGTTGTCATATTTGAACCTGCTCTAGATGGTATCGAGTTGTTTTTTTTTTTTTTCAAAAAGAAATAGTAGAAGCTGGTTGTTGTGATAATCAAGAAAATTTTAAGTAGATTAGAGCTGCTCCCTTAACTGAAAATGAAATGGATAAGCTTCTTGGTGTAGACAATCATGTTTCATATCCTAAAATTGATGAAGATATGCAGTAGGTTTTTCAACTTTTATGTGACCAAGAGTATGAGGATAGTCAAACAGTTGCCTCTTCAAATCAATCATTTTCTGATTTTTTGTCCCAAGATGAAATAACTGAAAATTAGAATTGTGAAAGTGCTCATATTGGTGATTTTGTAACAAACCTAGTTAAAAAATCCATGTAAATATAAAAATATAAGACCGCGGTCATGGGATATGTATTCCAATATAAATGGTGGGAAAAACATCCTAGTGGGTGTTCATTTCGATTATTATGGTTAAGGAAATTGGCAATGACAAAGGCTTTTGGAAGGGAAAAGTGGAATTTGGGCACATTTATTTATGAAATTAATGGAAATTAGGAGTAAAGGAAGGTGAAAGGTCATAGGTTGCATGTGAGAAGGAAAATGAAGAAAATAGACGCATCATTAGTAAAAAGGCTTATGAGGATCAGTTCATAGACTTTTGTCAGTTTAGTTTTGGAGCTCTCATTCTATTCTCTCTCTCTCTCATACTCTTGGACACTTAGAGTTTTCTTGGAGCACTCTTCAAGAGTGTGGCATACTTGGATGCTTGGAGCAAGAAGGAAAAGGAAGAGTAGTAAAGTGCAAGAGGACATCGAAATCAACAGATACAACGAGTTTTGCTTGTAGGTACCGAGTTGCATGTATGTTTTCCTCACTGGTTTTGGCAGGCATTGCATATGCATGTGGTTTCTTGGTTATGATATGTCATTGGCATGGAGGATTGCCTGGATTGACAATGGATTTTCCTAACCTTTCCATTTCCTAGATAACCATGGTGTTGTGGGTTCATTTTCCTTTTGTTTTCTGGTTGGTTCTCATGTTCTTTTAGTTGTGGGTTGAGTTACTAGTTCCTGGAGCCTTGGTTGGATAGACACTCCGGAGCCATGTAACAACTTGGGTTGAGTTCCTAGTCTTGGAGCCTTGGTTGTACAAATGCTCTATAACCCTTAGTGGGTTGAGTTACTAGTCCTGGAGCCTTGGTTGGACAAATGCTCTGGAGCTCAGCGGTAGCTATGGGTCGAGTTACTAGTCTTGGAAGCCTTATTTGGAACAAACGATCTAGAGCCATCGAAGGCTTGGGTAGAGACCAATCTGATTATGTTTTGTGATTTCCAATCGTGAGGTGGAATCATTGTTTGATGGGTTGAGATGGTTTGGCCTCTAGAAGTCCTAGTTCAGTTTTGATGGATTGTTCCATTAGATTCCACATTCATGCTTGGAATATGGCATGGGGGTGATTCACTGAATAGATATTTGGCTCAGCCATGTCTATGGTCGGGTGGCTTGTGGAAGTCCCAAATGTGGTTGGCCTTTGCATCATTAATATGAGGTTATTTATCCTTTTTAATTCACGATTATTATACTGTTTTATATGTGGATTATATGGTTGTTGGTTCCTTAGTAGTTATGTTGTTATTATGCTAGTTATAAACATGTATTATGACAGTGGCTATGTATGGCTCTCATCATGTTTTTACTTGTAAATGAATGAAAATTGTATCTATTGCCTAATAGATGACATTATAGCTAATATGTTGAGGCATCATTCCTTCTTAGCGATTCTCAGATAAGTATGAGACCCCTATGCTCGGTTCTATTGTTAAGACCTGTAGCTTTCATGTTTGACAAAATAAATGTCATGGCTAGTAGGGGTCCATTCTAGTCTTTTTTGATGTTTTTGCAAATGTATCTTTGTTCCACTGTGAAATTTCATTTATGAAGGTGTCATTGAGCTCTGGCCAGTGACATGGGCTCTGGGCTTGAAAAAGTGGCACAAATCCTGGAGTTGCAGGTACGACACTAGGGAAAAAGTCCCCAGACACTCCCTTTCCCTTCTTGTGGGAGTGTCTAGAGCCTCCTAGATGCACCTTGGTCCATATAAATGGACCGTCCAAGGGTTTGATGCATTAAAACTTCAGTTGATCTCAGGGGATGGTTACCTGAGTGGTTGGGATAGCTCCTATGAATTTTGTTGCTAATGTGGAAGGTCTGTGTGATGTGTTCCACCAGTTCCACTTCCTTAACTAACACATAGGGAGTCGAATCATATCACACTAACTTCTCGTCACATGTTTACCTCGGTTGACTGGTTCCTCACATTCCATGCATGGAATATGGCATGGGTGTTACAGTTTTCTCACATTCACAAGAGAATCATGTACAATAACTTATTTCTCTTCATTCACTTGGAAGTCAAATTGAAAATTTTCAAACAAAGTTATTGAAGGTTGATAAGGAAATATTAGAATTGTTTGATCAACAAGAGAGTGTTTTTAATGCACATGATGTGGTTGTCATATTTGAACCTGTTCTAGATGGTATAGAGTTTTTGTTTTTTTTTTCTTTTTGTTTTTTGTTTTCTATTAGAATGATTTTGAGAATCAAGGTATAAAGCAAGAACAACCAGCAATTGTAAATGAAGTTTTTTCTCCTGTGTTTTCTCATAAAAAAGAGGTGAATTTCTATGTTTTCCATGATCCTTGAGCTAGTCTATTCAGGTATTTAGTGAAGGTGGAGTTTTTTTTGTTCATAAGCTCAAGTTTTGGATTCAATTTTTGTTTTGAGTTTCCATTCTTTACATTTCTCTATTTTCTTGCGAAAGGTGTGAGCAAAATTCCAGTGAATGGCCATCTCCTTGCCTGGTTGCATTGGAAATTTTGTATCACCTAATTGGGCAGATTTTCAGTAGAGTAGTGTAGATAAAGGTGTGCAATAAGCTTGTCAAGGAAAACATGAGTTTGAGCTTCTTTTCAGAAGTTTGGTTTTCAATTTTTTAGAGAATTTTGCAGGATTGGACAAGCATTTTGAAGGTTTTAAAGCCCGACGTGAAGACCATAAGGTCCTGATGAGGGGTTGTAACACTTTACAAAAATTTCATTTGCATAATTGCATTAAGAAGTTTATAAATATTTAGTTTCCAAAATAAAGCATATTTACATTTGCAGATTTCAGAAGTTTACCCAATGGATCAGCCACATGTTCTACATGTTCTTACTACCTCCTGGGGAGACAATATCCCCATTGGAGCATGTTGTTAGCATCAAGTTTGCACCTTCATGTCAAGTTAGGGATGTCAATCTATATTTTTGCAAGTCATAATCATGAAAAGGGGGGTGTTGTATTCATTATAAGGTTGGCCAAACCTAGGGAAATTTATCATTTAAATCCTTTTTCCTAACCCTAAGTTTATGCAAAGTTTCACTTTATGATTTGACATGTGGAAAAAAAAATCAAGTAGCGCCATGAAATGTTTTCATAGCGCTTTTCAAAAAAAAAAACTCGATTTATCACCCTTATAGTCATATTTTCTGAGCATCCAAGTGGTGTTTTATAAAATAACGGTCCTCCCCCTGCATGAGGTGACATTTGCCAAGAGTTTTGAGCCCATTTGAGCCATTTTAAACCAAACCCTAGTTTACTCTGTTTTGCCTAAAAATTGGTTTTCCAGCAAACCCATATTTGTTGTTTTCCAGTGCACAAAGAGGGTTTGTTGTTTTACAGTCCGTTATAAGTTATTACATGATTAATGAAGGTTTTGCGGATCTTGGAGCTTGGCAAATGTATCAATTTGTCCATGTAAAGAGAAGCCAAATCATAGTTCCTTCTCAAGTTGTAGCTCATCAAATCAAAGGAGAATCTAGCCATCACCAGGTTGAAAAACATGAGGAGGTCCCTGTGAAAGTGTCATAGATTGAAGTTTATGAAGGGAAGACTAGAATACTTCAAAGAGTAGAAAAAGACAGAGAAAAACAGAGTATGCTGAGAAGAAAAAAGGAAAAACCCTAAAAGTTGATAGAAGTCCACAAAAACTTACTAGAAGGGTGACAAGGCATCAAAATAAGCTGGATATCCTTGCTCAAGTTGTAGAAGACACAGGAAAGTGATCAGATGACTTGAGCAAAGTATAGCATAAACCTTAATTTTGTTACAATAAACCCTAATATTGTTGCACCAACCCCTAATGGATATTTAACATTTTGGTTTAATCTTGGTTAATCATCAAGCAGTAATTATTTTTTAGTATACTATGGTAAAACATCATATATTTTTGTTGCTAAAGGAGTACGAGTCAACATAAGGAAAAAAGACCTTGAAATAACAGGTTTGCCAACACTGTTTTTCCTGTTTAAATTGCTATGTTGAAACAAAGATTCCAAGAATATGGTAATGAATTTTAAAAAACCAAAGGAGGTTTTTATTTTAAACGGGGTGATTTCAAAAATACTCTTTCATATTTTACCCATACCTCATGGTTTAGAAGCCACAGAGGAATGTTTGAAGCCTAGTTTACATATTTTGTAATTTTGTATTTTCTTGTTTTGATCATTGTTTTAAAAAGAGGTTTCCAAACAAATGGAGATGAATTTTGGAAAACCACAAGAGGTTTTTTGACATAATGGATCAATTAACAAAAATGTCCATCGGTTTTATAATCGGTGTCATGGTTTGGAAGATACAAATGCACCTTTGGACCCTAGTTTTAGGAATTTTACATATTTTTCGAAATTATGTTTCCTATAAAAATGCCAAGTCAACAACTAAATGAATTCAACGTGAACAACAAACTAAATATGAGTTTTCAAATCCATTTCTTTTGGATCTTGATGTTTATTTTAATTTATACTTTCCACAAATTATGGATCTAAATCTCTATTCTACTCTCCTATATATTTAATCAAAAATATGGAGAAAGGGTTGGATTTTCTAAAAAATATAGTCCACTGTCTGTGTGTTTTGAATGCTTCAATCATTTCATTTGTCAGGCTCAATAGATTGTAAACAATGATATAAAGATTCATGAGATAATATATTTTTTTAATGTATCTCCGTGTTTTTGAATTTCTCCTTTAATAATCTCAAACCATATTTCCTTTGAATGTTTGGAAAGTTAAATTAATTCAAAATTCATTATGTTCTCAATGCTTTGAATTAGGTTTTCAAAGGTTCTCATTTTGATCCTCTAAATCCACCTTAGGATTAATTGTGTGTGCCCTAATGTGGTGGATTGTGTTTCTTCTTCTTCATCTATCTACAAGAAATGGAAAAGGTTTAGGATCTACTATCCACCTTGCCTTTATCAATCTTGATTAGACAACCATAATCTTGGTAAATTACCTTGAAAACCATAGCTATTTGACTCCATCACCCAATGAGATATTTATTTCAATCCCACCCAAACCATACATCAACACAAACTATCCAAAATATCTAGCCATAGTTGAAGGTTAGAGAGATACCTCTCTAGATTGAAGGGGCTAGACTTCAATCTACAAGTTGGAGTGAAAAGGTTACCTTGGGAATTTCTCTCCTACAACTAAGAGAAACTTTATAAGTGATCAAAATTTGATTCCATCACCCAATGATCTATTTATTTAAGCACCAACCAAACCATACATCAACACAACCTATCCAAAACACCTAGCCATAGTTGAACGTCAAAGAGAGCCCTCTATGGATTGAAGGGGCTAGCGTTCAATCTACAAGTTGGAGTGAAAAGGTTACCTTGGGAATTTATCTCCTATATCCAAGAGGAACTTTCTAAGTGATAACACTCCCTACATATACAATTGATATTTCTCAATTAAAATATTGTGGTTGCGAAATCAGTGCCACATTTTCAGGGTTAGCCTATAGGCCACTGCCAAGAACTACCAAGAACTTTCCAGAATCAAGTCTAATATGATCACAAATATGCATAACCTATAATTAGGCTCAATTTTTTCCCAAACATGCCAACCACATGATAAACATTTAGAAAAACTTATGTTAAACATAGTAGTTATAGGTCATGAATCCAAATCTGATCATGGTCTCATTCATTTCACTAGAGAATCATCTAGAAGGCTCACTGTCGTCTCAAGATAGTTGCATCAAACACTTGTTAGCTCATGCATTCATATAACCATTCAATGTTTTATCAAATCAAGAACAATATCCATAACAAGAGCACATCATTTAGTCATTCCTATAACCAATATTTAACCAGAATGAAGCCATGACAAACCAGTCATAAAATCAAGACAATAACCAATACATGTTCTCATATATCTCAATAAGGAATAACACTCAATAACATATACATAAAACCAACCAAGTTAGGGACTTACACGTACCACCCAACCATAGATTGGGTTAAACTAAATTTCTCTTTCAGCCAATTCCCATGCCATATTCCAAGCATGAATGTAGGATCTCATAGGATAAACCAAAACAAATCCAACCAGGGCATCCACAGGCTAAACCACCTCAACCCTCATCCACAATGATTTCACCTAAACCGATCCAGAATTCCCCAAACCAACACAAGCTCAAATGCCTCAGAATTTCTTCACCATGCCTAGAAGATTTCTTTTGTCTCCACCAAACTATAAAGGGCTTCCTAGATAAAACTATCTCCACCCCCGACCCTTGGGATTTTCTTGAGACCACCTCACTCGAACCCAAAATCTTCCAGCAATCTAAATCTCAATCAATAATGAATCCCATGACACCATGACTATCCAAGAAATGGAAAAGTAAGGTTATAACCACTGTCAATCTAGGAAAATCCCATGTCAATGACAACAAAGCGATCATGTAAACCAAATGCATGCACCATGCATTCAAATCCCCACAAGGAAATCATGCGTGCAAACTATTACCTGAAAAATATTCTTTTTGTAGTTTCTCTTCCAATATTCTCCTTGCACTCCCTTTCTTTACTTTTCTTGTCCTTTGTTTTCTTGCTTGATTACTTTTGTCCAAGTGCTCTCTCTCTCCTCTTGGAGTTAAATTTCTGAAATTGATCAAAGGTTGATCCAAAGGTCCTCCAAAAGTTGTCAATTGTTTCTTAGGTGCATTTTTATCATTAATGTCTAGTGTCTCTTCCTTTCCTTTTCCTCTTTTCTTTCATTTTCCTTTATTTTCTCTCTAATTTCCCTTGCATGCGTATTAATGTCCCTTCATCTTCCTTTTCTCCTATTTTCCTATATTTCTTCGAATTGATTGTCATCAATTTCCCTTTGCCTTTTGCAATTGCCAATGCCAATTTCCATAGCCATTAATTAACTGCAAGTGATGCTCACTTTAATGTTTTTCCCTCCATTTAGCACGAAATACGTTTTTTGTAACCTTGATCTTATTTTTTCCTTTATAATGACCTTCCATTTACATGGAAAATCAACTTGGGGTTGTTACTGAGGTACTAGAATGAAATAAATCCAATATTTATATTGCATTTACTCTCTTAATAATTGCACTTTTAAGTCTAACCCTAAAACTTATAAATCTAAATTATTGAGTAAAATTATGTACAAATTCAATAACTTTATATATACAATTTATAAGTTTATAAACTTTTACACAAACTTGAAAGCAATTATTGCTAATATCCAAGGAAAAATAATTCAAAATATAACAATTTCGATATAGGAAAGTTCTAGACCACTACTAATTGATCCACTAGGAAGCTTTCCATGTCAAGAATGGGATTAAATGCAAATTATTTTCTCTTTAATTGAAAAATATCATCTTAACGACTAGGATGCAATTCATAGTTAAGGAATGGGCAAGATAACAAAAATACACATTTGGACATTTCATACAAATACAAGTTGAGTGGGCCTAATGGTTAATAGCATATGCTTTTTTATAAGAGGCCACAAGTTTAAATGTAGAGGGGGGTAGAGTATGCACACATTTGTAGACTTTAAATGTATCTTTAGAGTATGTTCACCATTCCCCATTTGGCAAGTTTATGGAATGTATTTCATGTAATACCTTGGGCCAATGCTATGTGTCCAAAGCCATGACTCATTTAAATACTTCTGTAACATTCTAGAAACTTGAAGAAGTCAAGAAAAATGGTATATTTATTTCAGTAATTTGATTTTTCCTCACATATAACATTCTCCCACTTGAGACCAAATAGAAGCTTCATTGAATATTTTGCTATTGTTTTGATATCATTTCCACTACTCATTTCCCAAGATGCCTTTCATGTAACACTCTACCCCACATTTACCCACTTTTTCAAGCTCACCAGGGTAAACATGAGTTGAGAGTTACTATGCATGGCCCAACCTCCAATATTCAATTATGGAAACTAGGTCCACTTATCCAAAACTTACAGCATCACCCAAAGACACATGATCACCCAAACGTTAAACAAATTCCATTGGCGAGCTTTTCTCTGAGTCACATGCATGCAAGCCCGTGAGAGTGGCCAAAATGCGCCAGCCACACACATAACCCATCCTCTGTGCGACTATTGCCGAAATTTCCTCTTTTGTGGTTACAGCCATGGCATCTGTTCCATATTTTTAGGGCTTGCCTACAGGCCAACTACCCAAATTTTTCCAGAACTTTGTCAACAATATTTATTTATCTATATGCTTTGTCCTTGTCTCTATTCTTATTCAAAACTTTCCCAACACATGTTAATCATTTAAACAAACAATTTGTAAACATAATACCTGTAAGTCGTGAATGAATAATATGTTCATTATTTCATTAGTTTCTTCTTATGTTCATCAAGAAGGCTTGGTGGCCTCTCATATGTAGTTGTAGCAACAAATATTAGGACATGCATCGATATAAAACATTTAAGAGCCTAACAACCATGAGCAAGATCTATAACAAGAGTTATTCACATCATAACAAATATACTATGCATGTAATCAACATTTAATCAGAATGAAACCATGACAAACTAGTCACATATTCACACATTAGAACATGTGCTCATTGATCTCATTAAAAAATAACACATAATAATATATTTATAGTTCCCACCAAGTCAGAGACTTCCATGTACCACCCGACCATACATTGGGCTGAACCAAAATTTTCTTCCATCCAATCACCCCCATGCCATATTCCAAGCATGAATGTGGGATCACATGGGATAAACCAAAACATAACCATACAAGGAATCTAGAGGAAACCACCTCCACCCTCAATCCATAATGATTTCACCCATTAATGAGTCCAGAAATAACCAAAACTAATACAAACTTATATGCCTCGGAATTTCTTCACCATTCCGAGAGGAATTTTCTTGTCTCCACCCACATGTCAAGAACTTCCCAGAGAAAAAAAATATCTACTCTCAACTCTTGGGATTTTCTTGAGATCACCTCAACCAAGATCCAAAATATATTGCCAATCCAAATATCAACCAAACAGGGGCATGGCTATCCAGGGAATGGCATATGGAAAGAATGTATATGATTTTCAATCTAGGGAAATATCCATGCCAATCATAGAAAAATAACCAACCAACCAATGCATAAACCATGCATCATAATCCCAATAAGATAAATCAACATGTACATTCTTACTTGCAAAATCCTCTTGTTGGTTTCTCTTTTCCTTTCTTGATTTCTTTCCCTACTTTCTATTGATCCAATTCCTCTTGCACTCCTTGTTGTCCTTGCCTGTCTCTCCTTATGCCCAAGTGCTTTCTCTCCTACTATCCTTGTGTTACATTGTTCTCTCTTGATTTTTTGGAAAAGTGAATGTTAGAATGTTTTCTCTCTACTTTCTTTTCTTTTTGGTTTTCATTTTTCTTCATTTTCCCTTGCATGTATCTTCTTTTACTATTTTCTACTTTTCTTGTTTCTTCCTCTTCCCCACCTACTGAAGTGGAATTTATTTCATTTTTCCTTTATTTCATTTTCACTTTGCCACATGTCCTTGCTAGCCTATACTAAATAATTTGTCATTTATTGCCTTTTTCCTCTTGTTAATGCTAATGCCAATTTCCATAGCCAATAAATAAATAATTAACCACAAGTGGATCCCAATGTAATGGTTTTCCCTTAATTTAGCTTAGAATACGTGTATTGAAATAGCCCAAGAATATTAAATATTATCAAAGTCTATTTAACAGAAACCTTAGAGTAATATTTGTCTCGATTTACTCTTAAATAACCCTTGATTATTTATTGCTTATCATTAATTATGCATTATTTTGCTATTGTTATAAATTTTGTACATTGTAAATTGTCTTTTATGCAAAACGTTAATTTATATCAACAACTATTAAATTTAAGGAAGCGCTCTTTAGAATCTATCTAATCATCTTTTACTTATTTAATCCACCATACATATACATAGATTCTTTGAACTTGGTACCTCATATTACCCATAGTCATACCAAATTGAATATTATCATAATATATACTTAACAAAATCCTTGGACTATTTACCCCAAGAGTTCTTAGGTTAATTAATCTCAAAGATCTACCAAAGAAACCTTTTGTAGAAACATTCATCTATGTAGCAACAACAAAACATCTACTAATGTAACAATAGTCGTGCACCGCATTGTTTCTCTCAACATAGAGTGCTTAGTGGAACATTGCACCAATATGCTAAAATTTGTGATAACATAGCCAAATCAAGTTTATATATCTATATATGCATTTATATATATCAGACCTTGAGTTGAGATATATATACACGTTATATCTTGATAATTTTGAAAATACGAATCAAAAAATATTCTACAATGTGTTTTAAAAAAATTGTTAATTTAAAAAGATTAATATTTTTATAATAAAATATGTTATGTAAATTACAATGTTTCCAATTAAAAATAAAAATAAAAAATAAAAAATTTTTATTTGAAAAGATTAATATTCTTATAAAAAATATGTTTATGAAAATTACAAATGTTAATTAAAAATAAAACACCTTGTCATAAACAAAATTTAAAACCCTGCATCTTAGATTAAATTTTTATTTTTATATTTTAATTTCCTGTGTACATATTATTCATTCTTTCATAAACAAAATTTAATTCCCCATTCTTCTTTAAATTAATTTTTTTATTTTTTTTTTTTTAATTTATGTATACATATTATTCATTCTTTCAAATTTCAAATAGATTCCATTCCATACATTTATTTCAATTTTCTATATATACAAGTTATACTTAGTCTTCACTACCATAAACTTAAGAAAACTTAGAGGATGAAAATTTATCACAAAGTTTTTTAAGACAATAGCTAGAATGGAGTGGTTATATTCTCTGAAGTCATAGCCTGTGTTGCAAAAATTCGAACCAGGTGAAATCACAACAGGTAATACCTATAAGCCCATAGGGCAGTGAAATTTGAATATCATGAACAATTCTCACAGTCCTAGAACAATTCTCCGGAAGTTACTGATTCAAAGTTGCCATAA
>APFE030028635.1:52477-77715 GCA_000404065.3 Pinus taeda
ATAGAAATCTTTGCACATCTTAATAAGCCTTATTGTGTGCCCACAGGGCTTTGGATTGACAGTGAATGGGTGCACTGTTAAGGCACTCCTTGTGATAGGTCACTAGGTCAAATCCCCCGTGGGTGCTTACCTCCACATAAAAAAAAGGCCCTATTATGTAAATTATTATAAAATGTTTTGATGATATTTTTGTGAAAATATTCAAATTTCCAATGACATTATATAGTTAATATAAAATTTTGAAATTTTTTGAGATAAAATAATTATATCCTACATTTTAGTAATCATTTTTAAAAGAAATAGAAAAAATTATGAAAATTAACCCTAAAAGTTTTCTTCATATAAAACATTTATATCTACCACATTTTCTTTTAGATATCAATTACCCTGATTCACAGTTACCATAAAAAAGAAAAAATATCGCGAAGTATAAAAATCTTTACACATCTTAATAAGCCCTATTATGTAAATTATTATAAAAAATTTTGATGATATTTTTGTGAAAATATTCAAATTTCCAATAATATTATATAGTTTATATAAATTTTTGAGATTTTTTAAGATAAAATAATTATATCCTATACATTTTAGTAATTATTTTTGAGATTTTTTAAGATAAAATAATTATATCCTATACATTTTAGTAATCATTTTTAAAAGAAATAGAAAAAACATAGAAAGATTTATGAAAATTAACCCTAAAAGTTTTCTTCATATAAAACATTTATATCTTGCCACATTTTTTTTAGATATCGAATATAGATATCGATGTATATACGAGGAGCTATACTTCCATGTAAATATTTATTATTTACCAAGAAAGGAACCCATAATTAATTTAAAAACAATACAATCTAGATCTCTATATCCATTTTTTTATTTTTTTTTGGATAGAGAACCCTTAGTTAAGATCCCCTCCATAAATGATGGTATGCGGTTCCTAGCAGATATAGGTAAAGCTGTTCTTGATGCCACCTGAATCTGTTTATTGACTTGTGGAAAAAGAAGTTACACCACCTAAGCTGTTTCTCATGCCACGTGAATCTGTTTAGTGAAATGTGGACAAAACAAAGTTACACCAACTGAAGGAGAATTCAAAATTACGGTCAAGACTCAGGAAGATTAGTTTGAATTGTAAGCAAATATTGGAAATCCAGCATCCTTAACTAAATTTTGGTAACATGTTAGGAAACTAATTGGCAAACACCTCAAATGCAGCTTTTTGGCCTTTATGGATTTGCTATGGCACATGTAACATTTGGAAGTGTGCCTTCTATACCACCGATACCCACTGAAAGTAGTTAAAAAAGGAAAAAGAAAAAACACTTATATTCGATAGGCAAATCACTGTCATGAAGACATTTTGCCTATACAGTTGAAAGGTTTTCATATTTATAATAAACAGCACGACAAAAGAAAACAGTGAAAGTTGCCAACTCCGAGTTTCTATGATCTTTACTTTTACAAGGGTAATTAACATTTGTTTAATACCAATTTTCTACTGTTTATTTAGACATGCAAGCTGTTTACATTGGAAACACCAGTCTATATCTTGAAGCAGAGATTGATTGTTAAGAATGTAAGAACTGGAGGAAATGACGGTAAATAAAATTTCAGCAGTAATTCAAACATCAAGGAGACCATTCCTATGCTTCCAGGCTCATTACATCATTGCGAAAAGAAAAATATCTGGCATAATTACATCTTTGCAGCAAAGCGAAATAATCATAATGCATACATAATATGATCTTTATATCAAAGCAGATCCCCATAAAAGTAGCAATTCTACTGAACAAACCTTTACGAAAAGATAAATCAATTTCGCTCAGGCTGCTGACCTCACCTAAAAGATCGAGATCACCACAACTCGTGCAGTAGAAAGAATATTTCCTACATATTAATCCTTTCTCAATAAGGCTCAAGGATTGTTGCTAAAAAGTACGTTCACTTGCTCCAGGTCAATTAAGCAGACTCTACTAGGATGAACAGTGGCTTCCCACCTAACTTCTCCCGGCCCTGGAAATACAATTCAGATCAGTCAAGTAGAGATGATATAGAAGCACCTACGTTTTTGCATCTATTAAAATTAGGGCAGATTAAACCACAGCAAAAAATCAACCAGAAGAACCTGATATTTCCTAAGAAATTGAAGAGATGTGATGCAATTAAAAACTAGATGCTAAGCAATGAATAGTTGCTGTCATGACTCATTAGCGAGAATACATAAGTAATAACCTCGTTAGCTTCTTTCGAAAAGAATCAGACTGCAAATAGGTAAAAGAGGAACAAATTTAGATTTCATGACTTCAACTGGAGTTTTAAACTTATTTCAGCTTGAAGTTGTACAAATCCCTTCTGGATCTTTCATACCGTGTCAAATCCAGTATGTGTGCTGAAAAGCAGCAGCTCCATAAAAGATGAACTTAGTATCATGATAGAGTCATGTCAAAAGAGATAAACTAGATAAGCTCTCTCAGTATTAGAGTAAAGATTGGCCACAAAATAGACTATGTCATCTACTTTCTAATAACAACAAATGCTATCAGATGAAAAGCCAGAAAAAGTTATTACGTCAGCTTTTGCCATGAGATTTACTTTAATTAGATGTCTATAAGATCTTGCTTGGACCTTTGCATATCACAAAAATAAATAAGCGATTAACCTAGTTAGCATAAGATATATGATCATGGAAATATGAGAAACATTAGCAATACAAAGTCCGAACATGAAAAGGTTAACTGGGGTGTATTCCGCTGATAGGTTGTAATGTACTGTTACCAAGAGTTTTACTGTTTTATACACTTGTCAAATATGGAATAAAAAGGGAGAATCAGTAACAACAAATAAGCTAGAGTTCACTGCTTGGGATCAGCATACAAAAGAAGTGCAATGATTGACTAGTTTTTCCTCAACTTCAGTGCAAGCTTGCTACTTAAGATATTTACTCTACTTTCTTGGGAACAACACAATTTAGGAGATTAAAAAGACATAATAACGTCATTTTTTTATATTATTATAGGAACTGCTTCATTTGCAAGTGATGCAATCTTCTATTATTAACGACTGTTCACTAATCTTGCTCAGGATTTCTGCACATTGCATCTTGAAATGTATGTCAAGTACCCTTTCTAAGCACTTACTCCATCGATATAAAGAATGAATTTGATCATCCCATTGGAAAAGAAACTTGCCTCCTGGGTTAGTCATGTTGCACTCCGAGAAGAGAACGTTAATGCTTTGTGGAACAAGTGAAACTGTAAACAGACTTTAAACATGAGCAACTTAATTTTATAGCATGATTTTAATTTTTGACAATATGGATATAAAAGCACATCCCACCCTTTTCCACTAGCATACATTCTAATATCATGTCTCTCTTGGCATGACGGTTCTGCTTACACAGAAATCCTTTCCAACTGGGACAAATAGAAAACATCCTTCCAGAAAGGAGGAGAAACTTGAGTAAACAATGATTTTTAATTACATGAGTCAAATACATGCAATGCCTAACACACTTTTTTTGTGGCACAGAATGGGATCATACATCAGAAAATAATGGATTACAATGTAAAAAATACTGCAGTATTTGTTACCCTCTCAACCATACAAAAACCAATTACGATGCTGGCTCTGAGATGGGAATGGGATGATACACTTGAATCAAGTCCAACTTTCACCATCTAACCAGGCTTATGTAAAACGTTTGAACTCTCTTGCTGGCATGCAAATCATAGTTGAGAATTTTGGTATTTGCTGTGAATTGAACTCTCCAAACCAAATAGTCAATGAATTTGTCAACCAAATTTTTGCATCAGCTACCAGACTGAGAACCAAATCAAGGATATCAACAGGGGCATTCTGCATATTGCACATCAGACACTGATATTTTCCTTCCCGGTAGTTCTAGCTCTCTTGTTGACTAGCATATGAATCTGACTTATTCAAGTTGCAGGTCCTGGAAAATGTGGGCAACTGCAAGACAGACTCAACTACGCAGACCCATATTTATTCAAGTCAACTCTCTGTAGCCAAATATCAGACTCTCCAAGATTTTTGTATTCCTGCTTCTAGTTCTTCAGGTCTTCTCTTTAAGTGCTCAGTTTGGTTTTAAACATCAAGAATTTCAGCAGGATATGGAAGGGCAGATTTGGGGCATTATGATTATTTCTCAACGAGAGGATTTGCTGCCTTGTATATATTGTATGAGGTGTCTGAGAATCAGTTCATGACACTTTACATAATGGCACCCATCGACTTTCTATACCAGTTTCACATCTTGGGGCACTATGTTATAGCACATGTTGCTTTGTGCTACCTCATTGCTTACCTGACCCTTGGCCAACCAAGGAGGAAACTGAAATTGTCACAGGATGACTTGGCGGTAGCATTTTCATGCTCCTTTGCTCAATTCAGTTTATCAGATTTATTGGTCATATATTGTATCATTGGTGGAAGTTGCTTCAGCAGCATACATATTCCATCTTGTTGCAAGTGCTACTCGAGGATTAATCATTGGTGAAGAAATTTACTATCTCCTTACCCTGTGCTCATGATATTTTCATCATTATTCTCTTGGTCATTTCATGGTGGGTGCATGCCGTTCCTTGTTATGGTGTCCTCTACAATGGTTATGCACTTCCTTGTAATGTGTTTAGATGAATGTCCACTTTCATCATCCATCCATCATTTAGCCTATTCATGGTGTTGTCACATTGCTATTTTGCTTAGACAACTTTCATATTGCACTCGGATTACATCATTTACCCACCACTCATACAGGGGCACATGACCTATATTCACCCATTTCCATATTGTTGGGTGTGGAGCCTGATTATCTTCCTAATTCATAGGTCTTGTTTCAGCGGTGTTTTGATTGCAGTCCCGGGGCCCCCACTAGTGCTGCCAAGGGGGTCCAAGGGGGGCGACAACGATTCTTTCATAACTCTCATTTGGCATATTTCAATAAAACTCAATTTTCCATGCGTAAATGTGCCAAAGTAGTTTGGGATATTTTATTGCTGATTAATCAAACCCAAACATAAGGTTGAAGCACTCTAGTGGTGACCTATTTTATAACTAGGTTCTAAACCTTAACCAAGGTTTTATTCCCTAGGTTCCAATTTAATTTAAACAAAATTTGAAAAATGACTAGCGAATACGACTTGTTGTCCACAAGGAACAAAACTCGAGGGTAGTGCTCTTGTCACTGTTGAGAAATCTAGGGGCAGCAAGATAGGCAGTTTCTCTTACTTTAATAACTGCTTGTGATCTATTTTTACTTAACTTTATTAGCTAACAATGAAGAACAATGAAACAAGAGGACACAAGATATAGGAGATCAACCAGGGCCAAAACCTCTCCAACTAAGAGAACAACCTGTAAGAATGCTTCTCTTCTTATAGATCTTCAAATGTCGAATTTCCAAGACCTATGACCCTTGACCAAGACCCTCAACCAAGACCCTCCAAGACCAAGTCAAATCTTTCCTGCTTTCCAGCAACTTCTGCAATTTTGATCCCTAGTGAATTCTTCTGCAACTTCAACCCAACAGTTTCAGTGCTTCGACCTTTCATAGCTTCGACTTAGCTGCAACTTCACAGCTTCGATGCAGTGTCACAGCTTCGATGCAACGTCATAGCTTCAATGCAGCTTTAGAATTTCACCTTGCCCAATAACTATAAAAACCCTAACATGGGAGAGAGAGAGAGGGGCCCAAAACATTGATCTTGCTCTTTCTCTCCTTTTTCGCCCTTTTCCAGTTTCTGTCTTGTGTAGATCGAACTTGCTTGAGAGTGTGTGCAAATGAGGTCGAGTTCCTTCTTATTTATAGGTTCTTGAGGGGTACAAATTGTTATCTTTAGGCCGACTTGTCCCTTAATGTAGGCCGAATTGATCTTTGCACCATGACAAGGTCTTGGAGGGTCTTTTGACTTTCTTTTGACTCAAATAAATTTTCTTTACAATATGTAACAAGCCCAAAAGGGTCGTCCATACATGCCAATGACTCAATTGACTTGTAGACTCAATCACAAGCCCTAAAAGCACTCAATGGGTGCTTGACCTGAAAATAAATCTACCTTGAGCATGAAAACCATGCCTCAAGAATAAAAATAATAAATTTATTTTCTCTTTTCATTGAAAACATAAAATCATGATTACATATGTCATTATGAAGATCGAACCTAATTTACAAATTTCAGCACCCCCTCTTAACTAGGGAGGTATTCATAATCCATACAAGGTACTTGTACATTCTCAATCTGAAGAATTCTCATAAGAAGAGTGAGATTGGCAACCCATTTGTTTAGCATTGTATCATCCAACAATGTCACATATCAAGGCCTTGACTAGCAGCTCTATCTCTCCACAAGATCAGAGCACAATGATGGCAAAACCAATGATTTATAGAATTATTGTCTCTCAAGGAACATACCCCACCAGGTTGTTCATAGGGTATGTCCTTCCAAGACTATTCTTATCTTGGATTCCCAATCCTCGAAGAATATCGGTACTCTACAACTACTCTTATCTTGGATGCCCTACCACAGATGTTAGATGCTTACCCAATCCTCCATTCTTTCTTCCCAAAGTGAGGACAAGAATGATGTGTCTATCTCTCTGTCTCAACTAAGGAGGATATATCCATTCCTACAAAAGGAATGTTCCAAGTTCCCTCTCAACACAGGACTTGTCCAAGCACCCTCTTAACCAAGGACTTGCTTCCAAGCTCCCCCTTAAACAAGGACTTGTTTCAAATAGTATCTATCTATTCTTTGGTGGAGATTATGGTACCTATTGTTGCTTGTAGGGCTCCTCCTTTTGATGTCATGAATTCCTTCTTCATTATTATCGAGCCTTCACGAACAATGTTAGTCATGTCATCCTCTTCAACATTGGAAAGTGATCTTCTAGTCAACATCTAGCTCTCCTTCAAACAACTACCTTTTCCACATCATGTCTCTTTTAGGATCTTCTATCCCACCACATGAGTGTTAGTTGTAGGTAACATCTACAACTCTTTTTCCGCTAGCTCTACATTAACCCATCCAAATGTTGTTCAAAGATAAAAAATGAACATCAAATCAAAGTTACCTTTTGTGATGGCACTTCATCATGACATCAGCTTGTAGCAACATCAACATCTTACATACATATTAACACATCTCCAAGATATTCAATGCTAAGGGTCTCATTTCTTTCCAGACTTCATTAGAGTCTTTATACCTTTTCCATGGAGATGTCATGGTCAATTCTCCTAGTCATCTGATGTTGATTTCCTTTTATACATGCTCATAATCGCATCTTTCACAATCTCTTCTTTCTTTCTTCACATATTGCTCCCGGGAACTTTCATTCATAGTTCCTTCATCTTTGTCGACCACCTCATATTATATATGAGGACATACTATCTTGATTTCATCTAGTCAATATGTGAACCATGACCTCATGCATCTTTCCAAAGGAGGAGATCCCTTTCTCTGACCATGCTCATGAGATAGAACATTTCCCATGCAACCATATGACGACATGACTCAATTAAATACATGCATAAATACCTCTTTCCTTCTTTTGGTCACCTAGGCTTCCTTCGGCAACTTCCTTTCCTTGATTGGGAGTACTTCAACCATCTTGACATGTTGCATTCCTTTATCATCACACCATCATTCTTCCAAACAATGAAATCCCATACAAGGTGGAATTCTCGGTGAGGAAATTGCTTCTTCCAAGAGGTGAACCTTCAAATGAAGATTCCGACGGAGGATCATGATTATCTTCATCTTGCAAATGCTTCTTCCTAATGATGTATGATGAGCTTTACACTAGATGACTTTCTTCTAACCATAAGTACTACTTATGCTTTTAATGAGGTTACCACGAGTTACTTCCTTCTGTGATGACTGCTACAACCTTGTAGACTTCTACTTTAGCTATCTTTCAAACTTTTATAAGGATGTCTCGAGCTCTTGCTTTAATCGTATGCTTCTAACATGATGCCATCTTCTACTAAGATGTATCTCGTCATAATGCTTCTCATCTTGACTACCATGGTGGAGGTCTTTTCACCTCCCACTTCTCCTTGCTATGAATTGAAGAAACTCTAATAGTGAACATCTATCCCTTTGGATTTCTTCTCATCGGGTTCTTCTACTTCTTCAATGATATGAGCCTCAATTCTTTCTTTCCTTTTGTTGCCCTTCTTGAATTTCAGACAATCTTTCTTCTGGTGCTCGTATCCCTGACAGCCATAGCATTGAATCTTCGGCATATCCTCCTTTTTCTGAGGACCAAATTTTCCAAACCTTCTTTTTCTCTTAGTCATGGTAGCAAATGCTTGAACTTGTTCACCTGTTCCCACATCGCTCTTTACTTTGAACCTGGTTTCTTCAATTTTACACAACGACTAGAGTCTATTGAATGAGGTGGCTTCCTTCTTTCCAAAAATGCTTGATATTAAGTTGCCCCATTCATGAGGTAGTGCATTGAGTACCATGGTGGTCATTTCTCTATCTGACATGATTTCCCCCAACTCTTTCAGTTGGTCTCATATTTCTGACACCTTCGTGAAGTATGAGGCTATTCCTTCTTCCTTTGATATCTTCATCTTGTAGAGCCTGAGCTTCTTCCTTTGGTGGTTTGACAATTAAACCCTTAACATGACCAATGACTTCATTTTCTATGAGGATCAAATATGCCCTCTTTTTCCATGCAAGATAGTTTGTTGACCCAACCAATTTGTTTCTCTCCTTGTAAAATGAAGTCATTTTGATAGATTCAGACATAGATATAACGACACTTGTGAAGATACTCCTTGGTGACAATATCTTCAACTTGATGCCTTCTTGATTTTTGCAATGTTCCACCAAGACTCCGGGACGGGGAGACACACAAGGGGGACGTGTGGCAATACCCTCAAATTTTGTTGAAATTTAGGGGGGACGGGGGGACGTCAGGTATAATTTTTTTCCTTTTGTATGTATATAATTATATTTCAAATTCATATTCAATAATGAAAGCATAAATAGAATGATTCATACATAATTGGAATTAAATAATGAAAATACAATATCCATGCTCATCGCATTCTTAAAATACATACATGAATTCATCCATAAACCATTGAGATTCAATAATGAAATATCTCTTATCATAATTCCATTATTCATTATTCACCATTCTAGAATCTACATTGATTTAAAAATTAAATTCATCATTCTAGATTCTAAATTGATTTAAAATTACAATCCATCATTTATCATTCTAGAATCTAATTAGTACTAAGCAAAATAGTCTATAATAGATATTGAAATCTAAAAACTGAAATATTAAATTGATATAACTAAAACTCAAAAACAATGGAGTGACGAGTCTAAAAGTCACTCTAAAGCACACAGAGGGCATGGTGCTCTTGATTAAAGACTAATTCCATACCCTTGTACATGACAAAATGAAATGGAAACATTGCAATCCATCAAATCCTAAATTCCTGAAAAATTGTTAAGTCTGTTGGATTTTGAGTGAGATCTAAAATTCTACTTTCTCCATATGAAATCCAATGAGGTCGGAACCACCCTCAAACATCCTGAGTCATTTCATGGTAATGTTAAAAATTTAAGTAAAAGAATGAAAATGAAAGATAAAGGAGAATGTCACTTTTACTTCAAGGATTTTAACATTACCATGAATTGCATAGCATTAGTAGGGAAATATGGTCCAATACTAGGTTTTCCCTGTCATAAATCATTGTTTTCAATCAAATTTAAGGGGGAGTGCATAGACCATTTTGAGGGGGGTTATCCAAGCATCCCCCTTTTGGGGAGTCGCATCCCCCACATTGGGGAAATGTCCCCCCCTTGCATCTCCCCGAATCTCCCCAAAAGGGGGACATGGAGAGACGTTTCCCCAAACGTCCCCCTGTATCGAGTGCGTGGGGTGTGTGCACCCGACCCTGGGTGTAACGCCTTATGGTTTGTGCGACGGGCAGGCGCCGGGCTCCCGGGCGTGCACACCGGGCGAGCATGCACGACCGCACAAGGGCGGAGCGCTGGGCAGCATCGCACGAAAAGCGACGAAACGCTGAACGACAATGCGACGATAGGTGCGACAAACGACAAGCGACTTGCGACACTTGGAGAATGAGCGAGGAAGTGAAGGCAACTTATACCCTTGGTGCATGGGCGTTCATAGGGGATGGTCGACGGTTCCTTGGCAAGTTTCATGGGTGTACAAGCCAGCGTTAGGGGGGGTCGGCTTAAGAAGCAAACCACCTCCCACCGTGCGTATATATACAAGCATTGGACTTGGATTTGGATCAATTCATTCGAACCATTCATACATACACATCTACGCAGAGTAAGTGCGCAGTTCAAGCTGGGGAATGCGCATAGCTCATGCGCAGGTCTTGTGAGGAACGCAGAGCCGGGCATTGGTTGATGTTTGGCAAGTGTGCCGTATGTTGGATGTTGAATGCGCAGATTTGTGCCGGGCTTGAGGCAGGGTTCTAGGTGACTCGGGTGAGAACCATCCTACCGTGCAAGAGTGCACAAACGTTGTAAAGGCTGGTTTTGCCTATGTTGTAAAAGAAACTAAGTATTGGCTTGGAGTTTGCTAAGCATTACTTGTGATGATTGTATTATTGGAAAACTGATATAATATAATTGTTGGGCAGACTTGTTCGGGAGTTGCCCCTCCCCTTTATATCGTGCAATTGTTGTCTTCTTTTATAATTGTTGTGGATAATGAATAAGTATGGATGTTCATTGATATAAAGGTTAATTGCATATTATACTTGGTTGCGAAATACAAACTAAGTACACGATTGTGAATTAGGCGTAGTCCATGTGTACAAGTATTGTTCAAAAAAGTGTTCGGTGGTGCCGCACCTCGTCGGCACGGTTGAAAGACCACCGTAGGCTTGGGGGCGTGGCAGTTGGTACTAGAGCTCGGTTGGGCCGGGTTGATGAAGTGTGGGAATACTTGGAAGGGATGACAGGTACTTACAGGTGAAGGAAGTTGTTTCACACTCAAGCGAAACAAGGACTGGTTCATTATGCAGGGGCCGGATAAGAAACTGAAAGGAAAGATGGTGGATGCACCTACGACAAGTGAGTCTAGCCATGGACCGCGTGAAGTCTTGAGGTACGAAGTGTTGGAACAAATGGGTCAATGGAGCTCTAACTGGGTTGTGATGAAGGCTGAGAACATGAAGTTTCGGCAAAGTTGTTCGGAACTAAGGAGAGAACTTGAAGAACTCAAGAGCCAATGCGGAAGTACGACAAATGTTGAACTCAAGGAACTTGATAAGGAGATCCAACGAAGTGGTCTTGGTCTTCAAGAGCTCTTTGGTGAAAGAGCTCGCTTAAGGAAGAAAAGTGCCATGGTGGAAGTCGAAATCAAGCAGATTGAGGAAGAGATAAAGAAGAAGCTTCTTGGAAAGAAGACTGTTGTGATTGAGCAGGAGGAGCTCGACTACATTGACAAGCTGGGGACTTACTACCATGACAATCCAGAGGATGTGTGAAAGCTTAGTTCTATGAGAGTAGTCAATGGACACTTGGTTGGTGCACTTGAGAAAAGGTCGATGAAGGATAAGCTTGAGGGAGTTCAAGCTAGACCAGGATCAGGTTGCCTAGATGAGCCAAGCAAGGAGGTGAAGCACCTTAAGAAATAAGTCAAGTTGGAGCATGAGCCAATTGACTCTTCTGAGGCCGAATTCTTGAAGAAGGTTGTTGATATAATACATAAGACCAACCGGACAGAAGGAGGTAATGCCTTGAAACTGAGTTTTGTGCAGGTGACCATGAAAGGCAAGAGATTTGCAGCTTTGGTTGATACGAGGGCTACACATAGCTTCTTGAGTAGGAAGGCAGCAAAGTCTTTTGGGAAGAAAGCAGAGATGGAGAGGGAATTGAGTGCTTTCAAAGCAGTCAACTCTACCATGAAAGTTGTTATTGGTGTGATGAAGGACACTCAGATGAAAGTAGGATCGTGGTTTGGAAAGTTGGACTTGAGAGTTGTGGACATGGATGATCATTCTATGGTGCTGGGGCAAGATTTCATGAAGCTTGCACAAGCCATACCGATGGTGGACCGAGACATTCTCTTGATCACAGGTGAAGGGAGAACCATGATGATACCGATGAATACAAGGAGTTGCTTGGGGTATAGACTGAGGATGAATTCTATGACTTTGTATCCCAAAGATCTGAATGTGAAGCATGAGGATGTGGAGCAAAGAGGACTTGGGAGTATGACTCAAACAACGAAGGAAGGGAAGTTGATTGACTTCGTTGCAAGAGCGAGAAAGAATGAGGCAAGTGGGAAGGCAGTCTCACAAACCTTGAAACACTTGACAGAGACATCTTCTACTGATGATCTTCACAATGGAGTTGCGAAAGAAGGGAGTCCTAGTACTACTTCAGAGGCAGTGGTTGATGAGGATTATGAGGGTAGAGATCCTACTGGCATAGTGGACTTTTGCAGGTATGCTATGGGCATATATGACTTTCAGTTGACAAAGGACAAGCTCAAGGATCTTGGGTGTACATGTGAGGAGATTGAAGCTGTGCATACATAATTGAGGACACAACATCAATTCGACACATGGGTGGATGAGAGTCAGGGAGGAAACTTCATGGCCCTCCTTTTTCTATAGACAACCTTGGAGATAGGTTGGTGTGGAGGCCTTGGTAGGGAGGAACCACATCAACTCTACAAGAGGTCTTGGAAGGAGGCTTCTTTATGACAGATTGCAGACTTGGGTGCAGATGGCCAGATGTTGGGATGAGGTCTACATGGGTTGGGCATCATTGACAACTAGTGTCATGGCCATCAGGTTGCAGATATGGAGCATGAATGTTGTGCAGGGACATTATGTGGGAGCATGAGTAGATGTGTCATTCATGGACATTCTATGGGAGTATGCCGAAGCAAAGGATGTTGTGCAGATGCTGTTATGACATGGAGATGTATGAGCTAGTGGAGAGGTTGTACACTCTTGTGCAACTAAGCCATGGCTTGATCATGTTGCAGATGGGATGGAGTTTCCATGGACCTGAGCATGGGAGATTCTTGATGAGTCCGAGATGTAGCAGAAGTCAAGGGAAAGACTGATGGTGACATAAGGATGTGCATTCTTGTGGTTTGGGCGTATGGTTGGATTAGCTACCCAACTAGTTCGAGTCATGAGGGGTACCAATGTGCAGATAGATGGAGCTATGGGGTCTACACTTGAGGGAGGGACTACATGGGGGAGCTCACAGGGATGAAGAGAGGTGTTCTCTTAGAGCACTTGGTAGATTGATGAGATGTTGACACATGGTGGAGGTGTGTTAACACTTGTTGATGTATCATGGGCAGTTTTGCACATGATGGAGTTGGTGACATGATGGAGTTGACACATTGTTGCAGTGGACATGTAGCTTGAGTTGGAGGGACCAGCCTTCCATGGTGAGAGCAGCATGGAGAGATTGTGGCATGTAGTTGATGATCATGGACATCTATGACATACTTTGGTATGGACTATCTTGGTGACAGTTGGTTGCTTAGATGAGACATGGTGGAGATGAAGTCCTACATATGTTGCAGGGATGTTTGCCATATGTGGAGGAGTTGACATCGTGGATATTGATGCTTGGGGATGTTGTCGAGGACGACAACGACTTCAGGTGGAGGAGGATGTAACGCCTTATGGTTTGTGCGACGGGCGGGTGCCGGGCGCCCGGGCGCGCGCACAACGGGCGGGCGTGCACGATCACACGAGGGCAGAGCGCCGGGCAGCATCGCACGAAAAGCGACGAAAGGCTGAACGACAATGCGACGAAAGGCAAGCAACTTGCGACACTTGGAGAATGAGCGAGGAAGTGAAGGCGACTTATACCCTTGGTGCGTGGGCGTTCATAGGGGATGGCCGACGGTTCCTTGGCAAGTTTCATGGGTGTGCAAGCCAGTGTTAGGGGGGGGTCGGCTTAACAATCAAACCACCTCCCACTGTGCGTATATATACAAGCGTTGGACTTGGATTTGGATCAATTCATTTGAACCATTCATACATACACATCTACGCAGAGGAAGTGTGCAATTCACGTTGGGGAATGCACATAGCTCATGCGCAGGTCTTGTGAGGAACGCAGAGTCGGGTATTGGTTGATGTTTGGCAAGTGTGCCGTATGTTGGATGTTGAATGCACAGATTTGTGTCGAGCTTGAGGCAGGGTTCTAGGTGACTCGGGTGAGCACCATCCTACCGTGCAAGAGTGCACAAACGTTGTAAAGGCTGGTTTTGCCTATGTTGTAAAAGAAACAGCCTTTTGCCTATGTTGTAAAAGAAACTAAGTATTGGCTTGGAGTTTGCCAAGCATTACTTGTGATGATTGTATTATTGGAAAACAAATATAATATAATTGTTGGGCAGATTTGTTCGAGAGTTGCCCCTCCCTTTTATATCGTGCAATTGTTGTCTTCTTTTATAATTGTTGTGGATAATGAATAAGTATGGGTGTTCATTGATATAAAGGTTAATTGCATATTATACTTGGTTGCAAAACACAAACTAAGTACACGGTTGTGAATTAGGCGTAGTCCATGTGCACAAGTATTGTTAAAAAGAAAGTGTTCGGTGGTGCCGCACCTCGCCGGCACGGTTGAAAGATCACTATAGGCTTGGGGGCGTGAGTAGGATTGTTACGGTAGTAAGTCCCCAGCCTGTCAATGTAGGCGACCTCCTCCTGCTCACTCACAACAACCTTCTTTCCAAGAAGCTTCTTCTTTATCTCTTCCTCAATCTGCTTGATTTCGGCTTCCACCATGGCACTCTTCTTCCTTAAGCGGGCTCTTTCATCAAAGAGCTCTTGAAGACCAAGACCACTTCGTTGGATCTCCTTATCAAGTTCCTTGAGTTCAATATCTGTCTTACTTCCACATTGGCTCTTGAGTTCTTCAAGTTCCCTCCTTAGTTCCGAACAATTTTCCTGAACCTTCATGTTCTTAGCCTTCATCGCAACCTAGTTAGAACTCCATCGACCCATTTGTTCCAACACTTCGTACCGCAAGACTTCACCCGGTCCATGGATAGACTCACCTATCATAGGTTCATCCACCATCTTGCCTTTCAGTATTCTATCTGGCCCCTGCATAATGAACCAGTCCTTGTTTCACTTGAGTGTGAAACCACTTCCTTCACCTGCAAGTACATGTCATCATACTTCTTCATGAGCAACCTACTAAACCCAATCTTGCAAGACTCCTCCAAGTCTTTAGACTAGCTCTCATACCAACTGTCATGATAGTGCAGTGGGATCAACACTTCATCATCAACCTTGACATCAGCCTGCTCTAATACCAACTGTCACGCCCCCAAGCCTATGGTGGTCTTTCAACCGTGCCGGCGAGGTGCGGAACCACCGAACACTTTCTTTTTAACAATACTTGTGCAAATGGACTACGCCTAATTCACAACCATGTACTTAGTTTGTGTTTCGCAACCAAGTATAATATGCAATTAACCTTTATATCAATGAACACTCATACTTATTCATTATCCACAACAATTATAAAAAATTGAGAGTTTGAGCAGGTTGCTCGTGACAGTGGAAGCAGTTACTTGCAGGTGAAGGAAGCTAGTTTCACATACAAGTGGAACAAGGGCCGGTTCATGGTTGCAGGGTGCTTGGTGAAGATGGTAAAGGTTGGAACCGGGTGTCGTAGAGTTGGCAGGCGGTACTACGTGCTGGTCATACGATTTGGGCACTTGTTAGGTGGGCAAGTGGGACTGCGTGTGGGCAGGTGTACATGATTTGGGCGTCTGTGGACCAAACAAAGTACGAACCGGGGAAGACGTGCGACGAGACATGGAAGGTTTGGAAGAATGTGAAGGGAAGCTCTTGCTTACCTTATACAGGTTGAAGCGGATGAAAGAGGAGAATCCCCGAATTCGTGAGAAGCTTGCAGTCTTGGAAAAGAATGTTGAAGATGAGCTTCTTCAACTTGGATGGACAGTGGAGCAAGGTGAAGTTGCAGATTGTGCAAACAAGGAAGAGGAAGCTGTGATAGTTGAAGATGTTGCAGACATGATCATGATGGAGGATGAACTTGAGATTGATCAAGTTGGACGAGGATCGTGCAATGTGCAAACATGTATGGATGAGGGTACTCTCATGGAGGAACCTCATGATCATGATGATGATGTAAGTAAATTTGATACATGTGTTTCATTTGAGCATTTGGTAGATGGACCGTATGCAGGGAAGGGAAAATCCAGTTTGTTGATGCTAGGGAGAATCTTACCATGGATGTTTATGATGAGACCTTGTATGGAGAAGCAAGGATTGTTGATTGTTGCAGGACTTGTTGGGGTTGTTTGTAACCTTGTGGGAGAAGGTACAAAGGCTCGTGACAAGGGTGGAACTTGATGATCGTTGTGGAGGATTGGGTCATGCTTTAGCCACATGGCTAAGTGCCCGGCATGACTCATGGGCAGAGTGAAGGGCACACTCTTGGGTGGAATTCTCATGGCCAACACCAAGAGCAAGTCTTGGTGGAACCTTTGGTGGAGGAGCTATGATGGAGAGACTCATGTGATAATGATATGGTTGGGTGACCGAGTTCAGTAGACCGAAGATTGCAGCTTGGATAGGGATGACCGATTGTTGTGATGGGTCTACTTGATTGGACTACATGGACAACTTAGTCACGGACATTAGGTTGGAAACATGGAGGATGGCAGTCTTATGCAGGGACATTATGTGGGAGCACTTGTAGAGGTGTCACTTATGGGCATCCAATGAGGAGTGCCAAAGAAGGGATGTCGTGCAGATGGATTTTCTAGTATGACATGGAGACATATTACTTATGAGCCGATGGAGAGGTTGTGCACTCATGTACAACAAGGCCATGGACTTGGATGGAGTTGTCAGTAGTCTATGGGGCATTCTTACTACATGGAGAGCTGAGGCATCTTGCAGAGACCTTTGGGCCGAGACTTGTATGCTTGGAGGATCATGGATTGGTGCTTGGGGATGATGTAATGCCTTATAGCTTGTGCAACGAGCGGCCGCCGGGCGCCGGGGCGCGCACACGCCGGGCGGGCGTGCACGACCGCACGAGGGCAGAGCGCTGGGCAGCATCGCACGAAAAGCGACGAAAGGCTGGACGATAATGCGACGATACTTGGACAGATTACGACACTTGAATAAAGTGTGTGGGAACGATGGTGTTTATACCCACTATGGAGCACCGAGCGACAAGGTTGGGCCGACCCATGAAGGGAGGCAAGGCCGAATTTTGAAGAACGTTTGAGGGGTGTGTTAAGACACGGTGGGAGGTGGTTTGCTTGTTAAGTCGACCCCCTAACCATGTCTTAACACACCCCTCAAACGCTCTTCACAAGTCGGCCTTGCCTCCCTTCGTGGGTTGGCCCACCCTTGTCGCTCGACGCTCCATATCGGGTATAAACACCATCATTCCCATGCACTTTATTCAAGTGTCGTAATCTGTCCAAGTATCGTCGCATTATCGTCCAGCCTTTCGTCGCTTTTCGTGCGATGCTGCCCGGCGCTCCGCCCTTGTGCGGTCGTGCACGCCGGCCCAGCGTGTGCATGCCCGGGCGCCCGACGCCCGCCCGTCGCACAAGCTATAAGGCATTACATCCTCCTCCACCTGAAGTCGTTGTCGTCCTCGACAACATCTCCAAGCATCAATATCCATGATGTCAACTCCTCCACATATCGCAACCATCCCTGCAACATATGTAGGACTCCATCTCCACCATGTCTCATCTAGGCAACCAACTGCTACCAAGATAGTCCGTAGATGTCCATGATCATCGACCACCTGCCACAATCTCTCCATGTTGCTCTCCACCATGGAAGGCTAGTCCCTCCAACATCAAGCTACATGTCTATTGCAATAATGTGTCAACTCTATCATGTCACCAACTCCATCATGTGCAAAACTGCCCATGATACATCAACAAGTGTTAACACACCTCAACCATGTGCCAACATCTCATCAATCTACCAAGTGATCTATGAGAACACCTCTCTCCATCCATGTGAGTTCATTCATGTAGTCTCTCCCTCAAGTGTAGACCCCCATAGTTCCATCTATCTGCACATTGGTACCCCTCATGACTTGAACTAGTTGGGTAGCTAGTCCAACTATACGCCCAAACCACAAGAATGCACATCCTTATGTCACCATCAGTCTTTCCCTTGACTTCGGCTACATCTCGGACTCATCAAGAATCTCCCATGTTCAGGTCCATGGAACCTCCATCCCATCTGCAACATGATAAAGCCATGGCTTAGTTGCACAAGAGTGTACAACCTCTCCACTAGCTCATACAAGTCATAACAACATCTGCACAACATCCTTTGCTTCGGCATACTCCCATAGAATGTCCATGAATGACACATCTACTCATGCTCCCACATAATGTCCCTGCACAACTTTCATGATCTATAACTCCAACCTGATGTCCATGACACTAGTTGTCCATGATGTCCAACTCATGTAGACCTCATCCCAACATCTAGCCATCTGCACCCAAGTTTGCAATATATCATAAAGAAGCCTCCTTTCAAGGCCCCTTGTAAAGTTGATATGGTTCCTCCCTACCAAGGCCTCCACACCAACCTATCTCCAAGGTTGTCTATAGAGAAAGGAGGGCCAGGAAGTTTCCTCCCTGACTCTCATCCACCCATGTGTCGGATTGATGTTGTGTCCTCAAGTATGTATGCACAACCTCAATCTCCTCACATGTGCAACCAAGCTCCTTGAGCTTCTCCTTTGTCAACTGAAAGTCATATATGCCCATAGCATACCTGCAAAAGTCCACGATGCCAGAAGGATCTCTACCCTCATAATCCTCATCAACCACTGCCTCTGAAGTAGTACTAGGACTCCCTTCTTCTGCAACCCCTTTGTGAAGATCATTAGTAGAAGATGTCTCTGTCAAGTGTCTCAAGGTTCGTGAGACTGCCTTTTCACTTACCTCATTCTTCCTCACCCTTGCAACGAAGTCAATCAACTTCCCTTCCTTCGTTGTTTGAGTCATACTCCCAAGTCCTCTTTGCTCCGCATCCTCATGCTTCACATTCAGATCTTTGGGATACAAAGTCATAGAATTCATCCTCGGTCTATACCCCAAGCAACTCCTTCTACTCATCGGTACCATCATGGTTCTCCCTTCATCTGTGATCAAGAGAATATTTCGGTCCACCATAGGTATGGCTTGTGCAAGCTTCATGAAGTCCTGCCCCAGCACCATAGAATGATCATCCATGTCCACAACCCTCAAGTCCAACTTTCCAAACCACGATCCTACTTTCATCTGAGTGTCCTTCATCACACCAATAACAGATTTCATGGTAGAGTTGACTGCTTTGAAAGCACTCAATTCCCTCTCCATCTCTGCTTTCTTCCCAAAAGACTTTGTTGCCTTCCTACTCAAGAAGCTATGTGTAGCCCCCGTATCAACCAAAGCTGCAAATCTCTTGCCCTTCACGGTTACCTACACAAAACTCAGCTTCAAGGCACCACCTCCTTCTGTCTGCTTTGTCTTATGTCTTATATCAACAACCTTCTTCAAGAATTTGGCCTGAGAAGTGTCAATTGGCTCATGCTCCAACTTGACTTCCTTCTTAAGGTACTTCACTTCCTTTCTTGGCTCATCTATGCAACTCGATCCTAGTCTAGCTTGAACGCCCTCAAGCTTTTCCTTCATCGACCTCTGCTTAAGTGCACCAACCAAGTGTCCATTGAATACTCTCATGGAACTAAGCTTCCACACATCCTCTGGATTGTTACGGTAGTAAGACCCTAGCCTATCAATGTAGTTGAGCTCCTCCTTCTTAATCACAACAGCCTTCTTTCCAAGAAGCTTCTTCTTTATCTCTTCCTCAATCTGCTTGATTTCGGCTTCCACCATGGCACTCTTCTTCCTTAAGCGGGCTCTTTCATCAAAGAGCTCTTGAAGACCAATATCACTTCGTTGGATCTCCTTATCAAGTTCCTTGAGTTCAATATCTGTCGTACTTCTGCATTGGCTCTTGAGTTCTTCAAGTTCCCTCCTTAGTTCCGAACAGTTTTCCCGAACCTTCATGTTCTCAGCCTTCATCGCAACCCAGTTAGAACTGCATCGACCCATTTGTTCCAACACTTCATACCGCAAGACTTCACCCGGTCCATGGCTAGACTCACCTATCATAGGTTCATCCACCATCTTGCCTTTCAGTCTTCTATCCGGCCCCTGCATAATGAACCAGTCCTTGTTTCACTTGAGTGTGAAACCACTTCCTTCACCTGCAAGTACCTGTCATCATACTTCTTCACGAGCAACCTACTAAACCCAGTCTTGCAAGACTCATCCAAGTCTTTAGAATAGCTCTCATACCAACTGTCACGATAGTGCAGTGGGATCAACACTTCATCATCAACCCGGTCATCAGCCTGCTCTGATACCAACTGTCATGCCCCCAAGCCTACGGTGGTCTTTCAACCGTGCCGGTGAGGTGCGGCACCACCGAACATTTTCTTTTTAACATCATCCCCAAGCACTTACACATCTCAGCAAGCATACAAGTCTCGGCCCAAAGGTCTCTGCAAGATGCCTCAGCTCTCCATGTAGTAAGAATGCCATGGACATTAGGTTGGAGACATGGAGATGTAAGGTCCTTGGGCATGAACGCAACGGGTGTCGGGCAAGTCAACGTGCACGACGGGCACGCGGGTGGGTGCGTGGGCGCACAACGGGCGCACGCTGAATGGAGATGTGACGTTCGAGCGAACCTTATGTGACGAAATCGTGGACAGTTTACGACACTTATGAAATGCGATGGAACGATGTTGAACTTATACCCATTCTGCATGGAGAAGAACATGGGCGCGACCGACTTGAGGATGTGGGCAGGCCGACATGTAAAGTGAGCGTGCAAGGGTATGTAACCATGTATTTTGGGGGTCGGCTGGAGTGCCACCACCCACACATAAAACACATATATATTGGCATGTGTTGAGGTTCATTTGGAAAGAAAGCAACTCGCATCACTTGTGCTCTTCACATAGGACAAGAGGAAGTGTGCAGTTTGGTAGAGGAGTGCGCATAACTCATGCGCTCCACTTGGTAAAGGCGTAGTTGGTATTCTTGTTGATGGTTGGCAAGGTGTGCCGGGTGTTAGTTGCAGTTTTGTGCCGGGCTTGAGGTTGGGTTCTAGGTGACTCAGGTGAGCACCATCCTACCGTGCAAGAGTGCACAAACATTGTAAAGGTTGTTTTTCCTATGTTGTAAAAGAAACTAAGTATTGGCTTGGAGTTTGCCAAGCATTACTTGTGATGATTGTATTATTGGAAAACTAATATAATATATATTGTTGGGAAGACTTGTTACGGGAGTTGCCCCTCCCCTTTATATCGTGCAATTGTTGTCTTCTTTTATAATTGCTATGGATAATGAATAAGTATGGGTGTTCATTGATATAAAGGTTAATTGCATATTATACTTGGTTGTGAAAAACAAACTAAGTACACGGTTTTGAATTAGGCGTAGTCCATGTGCACAAGTATTGTTAGAAAGAAAGTGTTTGGTGGTGCCGCACCTCGCCGGCACGGTTGAAAGACCACCGTAGACTTGGGGGCATGACAGTTGGTATCAGAGCTAGTCTAAAGACTTGGAGGAGTCTTGCAGGACTGGGTTGAGTAGGGTTGCTCGTGAAGAAGTATGATGACAGGTACTTGCAGGTGAAGGAAGTGGTTTCACACTCAAGTGAAACAAGGACTGGTTCATTATGCAGGGACCGGATAAGAGACTGAAAGGCAAGATGGTGGATACACCTACTACAGGTGAGTCTAGCCATGGATTGGGTGAAGTCTTGCGGTATGAAGTGTTGGAACAAATGGGTCGATGGAGTTCTAACTGGGTTGCGATGAAGGCTAAGAACATGAAGGTTCGGGAAAGCTGTTCGGAACTAAGGAGGGAACTTGAAGAACTCAAGAGCCAATGCAGAAGTACGACAAATGTTGAACTCAAGGAACTTGATAAGGAGATCCAACAAAGTGGTCTTGGTCTTCAAGAGCTCTTTGATGAAAGAGCCCGCTTAAGGAAGAAAATTGCCATGGTGGAGGCCGAAATCAAGCAGATTGAGGAAGAGATAATGAAGAAACTTATTGGGAAGAAGATCATTGTGATTGAGCAGGAGGAGCTTGACTACATTGACAAGCTAGGGACTTACTACCGTGACAATCCAGAGGATGTGCGGAAGCTTAGTTCTATGAGAGTAGTCAATGGACACTTGGTTGGTGCACTTGAGCAAAGGTCGATGAAGGATAAGCTTGAGGGAGTTCAAGCTAGACCAGGATCGGGTTGTCTAGATGAGCCAAGCAAGGAAGTGAAGTACCTTAAGAAGGAAGTTAAGTTGGAGCATGAGCCAATTGACTCTTCTAAGGCTAAATTCTTGAAGACGGTTGCTGATATAAGACATAAGACAAAGCTGATAGAAGGAGGTAATGCCTTGAAGCTGAGTTTTGTGCAGGTGACCGTGAAGTGCAAGAGATTTGCAGCTTTGGTTGATATGGGGGCTACTCATAGCTTCTTGAGTAGGAAGGTAGCAAAGTCTTTTGGGAAGAAAGCATAGATGGAGAGGGAATTGAGTGCTTTCAAAGCAGTCAACTCTACCACGAAAGCTGTTATTGGTGTGATGAAGGACACTCAGATGAAAGTGGGATCGTGGTTTGGAAAGTTGGACTTGAGAGTTGTAGACATGGATGATCATTCTATGGTGCTGGGGCAGGACTTCATGAAGCTTGCACAAGCCATACCGTTGGTGGACCAAGACATTCTCTTGATCACAGAGGAAGGGAGAACCATGATGGTACCGATGAATAGAAGAAGTTGCTTGGGGTATAGACCGAGGATGAATTCTATGACTTTGTATCCCAAAGATCTGAATGTGAAACATGAGGATGTGGAGCAAAGAGGACTTGGGAGTTGACTCAAACAACGAAGGAAGGGAAGTTGATTGACTTCGTTGCAAGAGCGAGGAAGAATGAGGCAAGTGAGAAGGTAGTCTCACGAACCTTGAGACACTTGATAGAGACATCTTCTACTGATGATCTTCACAATGGGGTTGCGGAGTCCTAGTACTACTTCAGAGGCAGTGCTTGATGAGGATTATGAGGGGAGAGATCCCGCTGGCATAGTGGAATTTTGTAGGTATGCTATGGGCATATATGACTTTCAATTGAAAAAGGACAAGCTCAAGGAGCTTGGGTGTACATGTGAGGAGATTGAGGTTGTGCACACATATTTGAGGACACAACATCAATCTGACACATGGGTGGATGAGAGTCAGGGAGGAAACTTCCTGGCCCTCCTTTCTCTATAGACAACCTTGGAGATAGGTTGGTGTGGAGGCCTTGGTAGGGAGGAACCACATCAAATTTACAAGGGGCCTTGAAAGGAGGCTTCTTTATGACAGATTGTAGACTTGGGTGCAGATGGCCAGATGTTGGGATGAGGTCTACATGATTTGGACATCATGGACAACTAGTGTCATAGACATCAGGTTGGAGTTATGGAGCACGACAGTTGTGCAGGGACATTATGTGGGAGCATGAGTAGAGGTGTCATTCATGGACATTCTATGGGAGTATGCTGAAGCAAAGGATGTTGTGCAGGTACTGTTATGACTTGGAGATGTATGGGCTAGTGGAGAGGTTGTACACTCTTGTGCAACTAAACCATGGCTTGACCATGTTGCAGATGGGATGGAGTTTCCATGGACCTGAGCATGGGAGATTATTGATGAGTCCGAGATGTAGCAGAAGTCAAGGGAAAGACTGATGGTGACATAAGGATGTGAATTCTTGTGGGTTGGGCGTATAGTTGGACTAGCTACCCAACTAGTTCAAGTCATGAGGGGTACCAATGTGCAGATAGATGGAACTATGGGGGTCTACACTTGAGGGAGAGACTACATGGATGGAGAGAGGTGTCCTCATAGAGCACTTGGTAGATTGATGAGATGTTGGAACATGGTTGAGGTGTGTTAACACTTGTTGATGTATCATGAGCAGTTTTTCACATGATGGAGTTGATGACATGATGGAGTTGACACATTGTTGCAATGGACATGTAGCTTGATGTTGGAGGGATGGTGGAGAGTAGCATGGAGAGATTGTGGTAGGTGGTCGATGATCATGGACATCTATGACATACTTCAGTATGGACTATATTGGTAGCAGTTGGTTTCCTAGATGAGACATGGTGGAGATGGAGTCCTACATATGTTGCAAGGATGTTTGCCATATGTGGAGGAGTTGACATCATGGATATTGATTCTTGGGGATGTTGTCGAGGACGACAACCATTTCAAGTGGAGGAGGATGTATGGTCCTTGGGCGTGAACGCAACGGGCACCGGGCGAGTCACCGTGCATAACGGGCGTGCGGGTGAACGACGAGCGTGTGGGCACATGACGAGCGCGTGCTGAACGGAGATGCGACGTTCGGGCGAACCTTATGCGACGAAACCATGGACAATTTACGAAACTTATGAAATGCGATGGAACGATGGTGAACTTATACCCATTGTGCGTGGACAAGAGCATGGGTGCGGCCGACTTGATGATGTGGGCAGGCCGACATGTAAAGTGAGCGTTCAGGGGTATGTAACCATGTATTTTGGTGGTCGGCTAGAGTGCCACCACCCACACATAAAACACATATATATTGGCATGCGTTGAGGTTCATTTGGCAAGCAAGCAACTCACATCACTTGTGCTCTTCGCATATGACAAGAAGAAGTGCGCGGTTTGGTAGAGGAGTGCGCATAACACATGCGCTCCACTTGGTAAAGGCGCAGTTGGTATTCTTGTTGATGGTTGGCAAGGTATGCCGGGTGTTAGTTGCAGTTTTGTGTCGGGCTTGAGGTTGGGTTCTGTTAGTGTCAGTCTTTCCATCCTTCCTCCAGTGATCAAACATGCTCTTACAAAGTTATTTTGAAGTGTCAAGGTCAAATTTTGTCATTTCAAAGAGTTTTCAAGCAAAATTTGGTCACTAGGCATTAGGTCTAGGGTTTGCCCAAATTTCAGTCCATGTCATCATTCAGCTAAGCCTATCATCATTCATAGGGTTTTCATTATCATGTCAGTGTCTAATGAGTCATTTTATACCTTATTCATGCTTCAGTTGTGCCCAGGCAAGGTCATTTCCCTCTCCTAGGGTTTTGAAGGCAATTTCTCTTGGGCG
>APFE030028635.1:86843-115328 GCA_000404065.3 Pinus taeda
ACAAGGCCATGGACTTGGATGGAGTTGTGAGTAGACTATGGGGCATTCTTACTACATGGAGAGCTGAGGCATCTTGCAGAGACCTTTGGGCCGAGACTTGTATGCTTGCTAGAGTGTTGGTTGGAGGTGACTCATGGAGCTCATGATGACATGAGATTGTTGTGACTTTTGGGGACTTCATATATGGTGGACTTAGAGGATCTAATGCATTGAGGAGATGAGGTCAGAGACTTTGATGCAGGATGGGGTGCATACTTTCAAGTACATGTATGGGGATGGCTTGAAAGAGTGACTTGATGTGGAGGATCGATATGAGGCACTTTGGAGTGATGGAGTTATGATGATGATGATGCCTTGGTGGAAACACTTGGGCATGGGTTGAGTCGAGACTCAACTACTTTGGACAACATGTTGCAGATGAGATGAGGGCTACTTCATGGACCTGAGCATGGCTTACTTGTATGGAGGTGGATTCTTGATCGATTTGAAGATGTGAAAAGATATTCTGAGAAACGACTGATGGTGGCATGAGGATGTGCATTCTCATGGTTTGAGCGTGACAGTTGGACTGGCCATCCGACTAGTTCAGACATGGGGATTAACAGTGTGCAGAGATGTGTTGGCATTGTGTTGGAGTATCATGGTTGTAGTTCACATGGGATGACACGTGATGAGGTCGACACGATATGTTGCAGCGGGCATGTAGCTTGAGATGGAGGGGCCATCCTTCCACGATGGTGAGCAGCATGTGGAGATTGTGACATGGTGGTTGATGGTCATGAATTGAGATGATTTCCGATGTATGACATACTGATGGGTGTATACCTTGGTATGGTGATATTGGTCATATATGGTTGCTGGGATGAGATATTGTCGAGGACGACAATGACTTCCAGTGGGGGAGGATGTCAGGACCTGCAGTTCGTGCGACGGGCAGGGCGACTCCACCATGCGAAGTGCGTGCGAAACATGAAACGAAATGAACCTTGGGCGAGTTGAGGGGGGCGGTCCCATGAGTTGGGTGGGTCGACCATCCTTCGGGTGAGACAACACATTGTGAAAGAGTCGGCTGGGCATTTGGTGTGGGTCGGCCAGGTGACACAACCCGCCACCCGCCCGTATATATTGGAGGGTTTTTGGAGGCAAACGACCATCAATCATTCGATCAACGAGTTCGAACAAGGAGTTCTGAAGTGCGTGGATGAGCCCGCACGATGGGCGGAACTCGGGTGAGAACTCGTTTAGAAAATTCGTTCGGGAAAATCGTTCGGACGGTCGTTTGGGAAACTCGTTCGGAGAGTCGTTCAGGAAATTCGTTCGAGAAACTCGTTCGGACAGTCATTCAAAAAACTTGTTCGGGCAGTCGTTTGGAAAATTCGTTTAGAAAAGTCATTCAGAAAATTCGTTCAGGCAGGTCGTTCGGACATTCGTTCGGGCAGGTCGTTTAGGCAGGTCGTTCGGACAGTCGTTCGGGTAGGTCGTTCAGGCAGGTCGTTCAGACAGTCGTTCGGGCAGGTCGTTCAGGCAAATCATTCGGACAGTCATTCGGGCAAGTCGTTCAGGCAGGTCGTTCGGACAGTCGTTCGGGCAGGTCATTCAGGCAGGTCATTCGGACAGTCGTTCGGGCAGGTCGTTCGGGAGGTCGTTCAGGCAGGTCGTTCGGGAGGTCGTTCGGGCGAGGTCGTGTGGCGACCCGGGTGAGGTCATTCGGGTGACCCGGGCAAGGTCGTGTGGCGACCCGAGTGAGGTCATTTGGGCGAACCGAGTGAAGTCGTGTGGCGACCCGGGTGAAGTCGTGCGGCGACTTGGGCGAAGTTGAATGGGTGAATGGGTGGACGTGCGGACGGGCGGCCGAGTGAAGGCGCGACGTGCACGACGAAATGGTGAAGTGTTGAGATTGTGAACGGAGGTGTGTCTCGGTTGGAGGCGCCCGAGTGTGGCGATTTGGAGGCACGCCCGAGTTGGGCAAAAACACGATCGTGCGACGAGGTGAACGAAGGGTTGGTGAGTCGTGCGGTGACCGTGTGGAGGTGCCGATGAGCTGGGCAACCGAGTTTGCCGAAGTTGTATATTTGGCTAAGTGTAAATTTGGGGTTTCCCAAGATTTAACTTGTGCATTGTAAAAACGAAAGATTGTATAATATATTGTTGGGCATACTCATATTGCAGGGAGTTTCCCCTCCCTTTATACTGTTGCATTTCTCTTATATAATGCTATGGATAATGAATGTGTATGGGTGTTCATTGGTATAAAGGATAACATAATAATACTTGGTTGAGAATCACAAACTAAGTAGGAGAAAGTGAATTAGGCATAGTCCATGAGCATGAGTATTGTTAAAAAGAAAGTGTTTGGTGGAGCCGCACCTCGCCGACATAGTTGAAAGACCACCGTAGGCTTGGGGGCGTGACAGTACGAACCGGGGAAGACGAAGTACAAGGCATGGCAGGTTTGGAAGAATGCGAAGGGAAGCTCTTGCTTACCTTATACAGGTTGAAGCAGATGAAAAAGGAGAATCCCCGTATTTGAGAGAAGCTTACAGTCTTGGAAAAGAATGTTGAAGATGAGCTTCTTCAAATTGGATGGACAATGGGGCAAGATGAAGTTGCAGATTGTGCAAACAAAGAAGAGGAAGCCGTGATAGTTGAAGATGTTGCAGACATGACCATGATGGAGGATGAACTTGAGGTTGATCAAGTTGGACCAGGATCATGCAGTTTGCAGACATGGATGGATGAGGGTACTCTCATGGAGGAATCTCATGATGATGATGATGTAAGTATTGTTGATACATGTGTTTCATTTGAGCATTTGGTAGATGGACCGTGTGCAGGGAAGGGAAAAGCCAGTTTACCGATGCTAGGGAGCATCTTACCATGGATGTCTATGATGAGACCTTGTATGGAGAAACAAGGATTGTTGATTGTTGCAGGCCTTGTTGGGGTTGTTTGGGACCTTATGGTAGAAGGTACAAAGGCCCGTGACAAGGGTGGAACTTGATGATCGTTGTGGAGGATGGGTCATGCTTTAGTCACATGGCTAAGTGCCCGGGATGACTCATGGACAAATTGGAGGGCACACACTTGAGTTGCTTGGGTGGACTTCTCATGGCCGAGACCAAGAGCAAGTCTTGGTGGACACTTTGGTGGAGGAGCTATGATGGAGAGACTCATGTGATGATGATATGGTTGGGTGACCGAGTTCACTAGACCGAAGATTGCAACTTGGATAGGGATGACCGATGGTTGTGATGGGTCTACTTGGTTGGACTACATGGGCAGCTTAGTCATGGACATCAGGTTGGAGACATGGAGCTTGGAGACATGGAGAGCTGAGGCATCTTGCAGAGACCTTTTGTAGTGCCCTTCCTTTCAGTATTTCCAGCAAACCACCTTTACAGGTTTTCCTGGAGATTTAGATCTCCCTCTAGATTTAGATCTTCCACTCGATGAATTATTTTTGTTTCTGTTTTGGGACCATCCTTGTATAGACAAGGCATCACCATTCTAGATCTCCATATTTTTCCATCTCATCTCCTCTGTGAGCAAGGATGAGACTATTTCGTCAAACTACAAGGCAGTTGCATTGCTACCTATTGCAATAACCAGACTATCCCACGAATTTGGTAGAGAACACAACAAAATGATGCACTTATCTTCATTTGAAATTTTAATATCAACAGATAATATTTGAATTACCATAGTATAAAATGCATTTATATTCTCTATCACCAAGTCTCCATCTTTCATCCTCAGGTTATATAACTTTTTCCATAGGAACATTTTATTCACCAGAGACTTAGATTGGTACAAAGTCCCTAACTTGTCCCACAAAGCCTTAGCCATAGCTTCCCCTGATACATTCAACAATACTGAATATGAGACACACAATTGTATTGTGCTCTTTGCCTTCTGATCCAACTTCTTCCATTCTTCATCAGACACTCCCGTTAGTTTAGTACCTGGATCTACCGCAATCCACTGATCTTTATCCACTAGCAGATCCTCCATCTTGAGTTTCCACAACTCAAAACTCTGACCATTAAATTTATCAATGTTTATTTTTCCACTGCTCACCATCTTCTTTCACCACCAGAATCGATCCCGCAGATCTCCCACTGAACAGGGTCTACCACAAGCCCGAGCAAAACCCCTTAGCAACAAAAGCATCCCCTTGAAGCCAAAACAACTCTGATACCAAATGCAAGTTTTAACCCCATACATAAATTACCTGCATACGAATTCTAAAACATAGAAAATAAATAATGAGGGCATAACACATAAAACACATATACACAAAGATTTTCCCCTGGATCCCAAAACCGAGACTACCAGCTTTCTTTTTCCATTATGTTCCTTTCAATGTTATAATACATATTTATACATGCCGAACCATCCAATACCATGGACTGAAAACCATCGTGTACAAAAACCATTGCATCCAAAACCATGTGCAAAAAACCATGCAGAAAACTATAGGTAGGTCCACCCAACCTAATATAGGGTCCAAAAAAAATTTCCCTATGGTGCTGCTCCAGGCCCCGTAAAGGGGGGCTACATGCCCCCCTCAAGCCCCCTGTGACCCCCCTGCTGCGTAATCAGCACAACGAAGGGGGGGCTCTACCCCCCCTCTAACCCCCCAGTTAACTACATGGACTAGTCGTGGAAAGAATATAACACAACCAACATTACACATATAGTATTTGAAGGGGAAACCCCAAGTTTCACCCTTACAATTCTATCCAAGTTCAACAATTCACCCCTGCACCATTCAACAGTGCCCAACTGTCATTCAGGGTGGCCCATGTTGTTCGTGTAGCTCACCTTAGAGCAGGAGCACCCACCTCTGCTGGGTCAAGTTGCTAGTAGCTCGTCGGGAAGAGGCACCCACCGGGGTCACCCTCCACAATCGTTTGTCACACAAACGGTTCCTCCACAACTTGTTTGACACTTATCCACGGCATGTTGCACCTTTGGCGCCTTTCCACAACTCGTCCTCGACTCTCAGTACTCACTCGTATCGCAGACCCATCTCACTACAATCAACCGTCGCAACTTGCTAGTTCGGACAGGGTCGCCCCACCATGCAGATGCACCCCAGTGTTTAGTAGCACCCTCAGTGGTTCGCTTATGTGCCTCAGCATGTATCGATGCTCTAAGTGGTTCACCCACTGATCAAACATGCCCCACCTATGACCTGCCAAAACTTGAACTCATTTTCTATCTTCCTCGGCTCGACACTATTGTCCACAACCCACCTGCACCTCTCCCTTCATCGTTTGCCCTTCCTTAGCTTTTCCACCCTTCACTTAGACTTGCTTTGGATGTTTTGAACTTGTGTTGGATGCCTTCTTCCTCAAATGTTTCCTCCATATTTATATGCTCTCCTCAAGGATGAAGGTGGGTCGGCCTGCCCAGGCCAACCACTCAATTTGGCCATCACACCACATCTTCACGTCGGCTCGCCCCCATACGTTGCCTTGTCGGGTCCACTTACCCAACCATGCACCATATAAGCTCACCATCGCAATTTTCCATACTTAGCCAAATTTTTGTCTCAGTGTTGGCTCGTCACAACTCGTGTCTCGAGCGTGTTTAATCAACCACCCAACTCATCGCACACCAACTCATTCCATCATCACAACTTTCGTTGCATGTGACTCAGGTGCGTTTAACTAACCTCTTGACTCGTCGCACCCAAAAATTCGTCGCCTTCAATCGAAGATGCCTGCACCCACCTTCTCACATCGCACACTCTTAGCTCATTGGCGTGATAGCGAGATACCTGTATGCAATTTAGTACAAGCCGAACTTGTGGATGTTCACATAGACTTGGCAGTCTTTGAGGTCTTCCCCAAATGTGCCTACAAATGCATCATTGACATCTTTCCATTTCAGCTTGATGTTATTGTCTACAATCAGTTTGGTTTCTTCATAGACCGGTAAGCTTGTAGACACTCGCTCAACTGCTGCTCTAGTTGCACTTTTGTTGGTGTCCTTTGATCCTGCTCTCTTGGAGGCCATTGATCCTGGACTGCTGAGAGGCGGACGAACACCTGCTAGATCTGGAGACATGGCGACATGCATGGAAAGAAATCTGTTAGCTGAAACCAAAGCAAACTTGAGGAACAACATGCAACATACCTGGGAATTGACTAGAAAGGATTGCACAATTTTTCCTACGAGATAGGGAGACTGGCTGCCAAAATTGCGAAAAAGTCAGTTCGGGCTATTGGGAGCCTGGCTGGTTGTTGGAATTGCACAATGCGTAATCCAGACTGGCTTGTTGGATGCTAGGATTATGCAATGTGCAATTCTAGCTGGCAAGGGTTGTAGGCCTAGTGACTAAATTACGCAATTTTCTAGGGTAGCAGTCACTGCCTCTCAAAATTGTGTAATGCAAGACTCGAGGATAGTCACTGGGCAGAAATATGCATTTCCTGGGAGGAAAGCAGATCCTTCCCTCTTAGGATGGCGTAATTGTATCTTGGTGAGGCAGAGTCCGAGCCAAGGCTACCCAGACCTGCCGACGGGAAACTAAAAGAAAATGTGAGTGTGAATGCATGGTGATACTGATTGTAGGCAGGAGCGAATGATCATGCATGCAAACAGTGAATGCAAGATTTAGAAAATGGAACAACATGCATGTGTGTGAAGCAAGTCACTGAATCAACGACCATTAGTGCAAAACAATTCCATGCATGCGCCAACAGTGAGATGCTAACGAAAAACTAAAACGGTGCTAGTACAAGCTAACATGCATGCAAACGACAACAAATGTTCATAGAATCAAGCAAACAACACTTGCACAAGCCAAAACACAAAAAAAAACGATAGAAATGTGGCAAAAGACAAGTTAAGCCGACTTACCTGGAAATAAATGAGTTGGATGTGTCGAAGACTCCTGGATATGCTGTGGGATGTTAGAGCCGCAAGATCAATGTGAAGGAATGAGCTCTGAAGCGTTGAATAAATAAGTTTGATGCTCATGACGCGCATGCCACAAATCTAGGAAAAAGCAACACTTGGAGGAAAGATTCTAAGACGATCTTTGCATGTAACCTCCAGCTACTAAAAATAGCCTCCTAAAATCTAGGGATGTGTTTTACATGTTGCCTTTTGCTATTTTGGGAGAAAACAACCCATGCATGCAAGTCAAGTTTCCTTAGTCCCGGGTGGAACTGGTCAACCTGATGGCACATGCAACAGTCTACCTGACTAAGGGTAACTTTTGCATAGTTTTTGGGAGGAAGCTGGGCTGGCTACCCATAGGGATTGTGCAATTTCTGGGTTGAGCAGCTGATTGATGCCCAGAATTGTGTAATTTTTGGGCTAAGAAGTCCTGCTGGGTCAGATTGCGCAGTTTTTCCAGGGAAAGTTGAAAGGAAGAATTGCAAAATTCATGAACCCAACAGGTTGCCATATAGGATTGCACAAATTCTGGAGGGAAGGCTGGTTCCCCTCCAGAATTGCGTAATTTCTTGAGGGACTTGCAACTATACCAAGTCTGGGGAAGTAATCGGTGAGGGGAATGAAATAAGATATCTTGCACAGGCTGTCATGCTGCAAGAAAACCACTAAAGCTTGTGTAATTGACAGTGCAAGACATGTTGCTGAGGATGGTTAGTAGAGAGGCTCCAAAATGAAGCTAAGGAAAAATTTTGGAGGGTGGTTGTAGCTGTTACAACACCACCCCAAGTTCTCAAGAAAACATAATAAGATAGACAAACTCAGGATGATCCAAATTCTTAGCTCCTATCCCCTTTAATAGGCTTAACAAACTCTCTAGAAACCTTATTTTATTATTTTCCCTTGAAAAATGAAGGCAAATACCATGGGCAAATCCCATGGGAAAATACCATGGGTAGATTTTATCCATTTTAACCATATCAAGAAAATGGAATATTACACAAGATGTGGTGAATATCGCCCAAGAAAGTATCCACTCTATAAAAACTCATAAATCAAAGACCTGTCTCATGAAGATTGATCTATTGAAGGCTTATGACCATGTGGCTCTCTTGATCCTCCATAGGATTGGTTTTCCTCATAGACATGTAAATTGGATCATGACTTGCGTGACTTCTGCCTTAGTAGTGGTCTCAATCAATGGATTCCCTACCGAATTTTTCAAAATATCCAGGGCTCTGAGATAGGGGTGTGCACTTTCCCCCTTCCTATTTTTTCTGGTCATGGATTCGCTAAACAAGAAGATTAGAGAAGAAAAAGGTATAAGGGATATTTATGGTTGTAGGGTATCGATGAATTATTCATTAACCCATCTCCTTTTTGTTGACAATGGAGGGACTCATGCCTAATTATTAACCAACACAAATTAGAAATTATATCATATGAGAAGCATTATGTCCATATCTCTCAAATAGCGGCCCTTTTTGGTGTTAAATCAACATTTTTTTCCTTTGGTTTCAAGTATTCGGGTTACTTTCTCAAGCCATGTAACTACTAAATAGCAGATTGGGACTGGTTGATCTGCAAAGTCAAAAATAAGTTATCCATTTGGGATCACAGATGGATTTCTCTTGGGGGCAGAGTGATAATGACAAAATAAGTGCTTCAACGGATATTTTTCTTTTGGATGCATTTGTTTCTTATCCCCTCGATGATCATTAATAAAATTGATGCCATTATTGTGAGCTTCCTCTGGTCTAGCGCTAGAAATGACAGAAAGTTTCACCTATGTTGAATAGAGTCTCTTACTTGACCCTATGAGATGGGTGGATGGGGCATGAGAAACACCGAGCACTTCAACTTAGCCCTTCTTCCTAGGAACCTATGGAGGGATTTTAACTCTCATGGCATCTGGCAAGAGATTGTTCAAGGGAAATATTTTAGACTTCATAGTTTGGAAGAATTGGTTGAAGTTGGGGCTCCACAAAATAAAAAACAATCATATATTTGGAGGATCATGATGTTGACTAATCCTAGCTATGCGAAAACTTGCAGTGGCAAGTTGGAGATGGCAGAAAAATCCACATTGGACTGGATGCCATTAACTTGGATTTTCTGGGGACCACTGCCTTTCTCCACAAATCATTCAATATTTGCAGCAAAGGGATATATGTTACCTAGCAGATTTACAGAACATTGATCTTCATGGTTCCCTTAAGAAAATATGGCCTCACTCGTGGGACTTAGGACTCCCGGCTGAGATGGAACTCGAATGAAAATCTTATAGATATAATTCAGTTATTCCAAGGATTTCTATCAGTAACAGGGATGATTCACTTGCTTGGGGTGGTAGGAATGTGAACGGGAATATTACAGTCAAAGAATTTTACATATATATCTTTGCTTCACCTATAACATCCCCTTTTGACGAATGGACAATTTCATTGTGGAAATGGGATCTAACTCCATAAAAAATCTGGAAGATTCTTTCCCACTGGAATTTTTTGATGGTGTAGAGAATTGCGGTAGCTGTGGGTGTGGGGTGTTTCTCAAACTCAACCCTCATCAAGAATATCATTTTTATTGGCATGGGGGGAGGGGACAAATTTCAGGGCTGAAATTGTGGCACTCTAGGGGTTCCTTAAATGTGTTAAATGGTTGGAGATTTAATCCATTAAGATTGCAGGGGATTCAAAATCAATCATTGATTGGGTGTTGGGATAGAACTCCCTCGCTGCTCCCCCCCACCCTCGACATCACTAGATGGCACAAATCATGTAAATCATTTCTTCTTTCGATGACATTTCCTTTCATGTGTTTATGGAACAAAAATGGGTGGTGGATGCCTGGTCTAAATGTGGACCGCTCCTCTATTTTGGCAAGATGTTTTTTGAAATGTTATTACATGGCTCTATTTGTGCCAAAAGATCCTTTGATTTTTTATTTGAAGGGTTTTTTTTTTGTCTTTCTATCGATTTCTTTTAAAGGCTATTTTTTAGTTCGTGCTTGAATCTGAAATACATCTTAGGGTTAGCAAGTTATTATTAGTTATCCTCACATTTCTTATAAGTTATTTTTTTATTGATCCTTTAATTATGGTCTACAATTTGAAGAAGATTGATATCATCTTTTGTTGTATCAAACACTTATTAGAAGCTGTTACGTTTTTCCCTAGTGATAAAAAACGAAGGGGTTAGGGCAACATGAGGACGTTATATTCATTCATATCATAAACAATATATACACCGTAGAGTGTGTTGTTTGCCTATACCAACTAACGAGGAAAATTTTGGGGAGTTGTCACGGGATATACGGACAATTTAATAGCAAATTATACATACACCCCGCAAGATTTTCTAACATATAAAGCTATATATAAATATTATATATCCCGGTACATATTCCAACATTTTATATATCCCGGTACATATTCCAACATTTGATACGTTAATGTTAGAAGTATATTGTTGGCCTATACCTCAACCAACCAGAGAAAATCTTTGCTACAAAATTCAAGTTATCTAGTTCAACTATGACAATTGGCCAAAGCGAAATCGCAAACTTCAAAATTCAGACACGCCTTACGAAACTGACCAGTGTCCATTTTCCTCTCCTTAATCATGCTTCTATAAAAAAAACCCATGGCTTATTAACTAATGGAATTTTAAATATTAATTAATTTATATTTTTAAATATATGTTTTTTTTTTACATTTATGTAAATTATCCCCTTATAAATAATAAATAGTATTATGTGAATATATGTTTTATTTTTTTACTTTAAAGATTCATAATTTTATTTGGAAAAAAAATTCTCCGGATTTTGAAAAAAATCTAATTGGCATTTTTGAAAATCCATTTTACTTTAAGATTTAGAGGTTTTGAGTGTCCCTGAAGTTCTTGATGGTGCTGAATCTATTTCTACCATGAAAAAACAATTTAAACACTTCCACAGTCAGATTTTTGAAAAAAAAAAAACTAGCCGAATTTGAAAAACAAACTTATCATACGGCAAAATTGTGACAACCCATCTTTTTGTATTTACCTAATAAAATTTTTATTTAAATTAATTGAAGAGGCATTCATTGCTAAGAGAATCGACAGATTCCTCTTACACGCCAGCTTGATAGATGTCCTCAGCATGCCTTTTTCTTCTGTTGAAAATTGCTTCTTATCTGACCATCGGCCGATAGTTCTTGGATGGAGATCTATGGGAATTAGGAAAGGAATCCATTTTAAATTCAATAGACAATGTCTAGAGGAACCTGATTTTAATGACTCTATAGTAAAAGCGTGGAGGGAATTAGCGGCAAGTGGATCTGCTTCACATCAGATGAACTTCATAGACAAGATGAACAAAATCAGGATGATTGTAAAAGAATGGCTGTTTCAGAAAAGACAATCTAATAAAAAAGAGCTTCGAGAAATCCAAAAGGAACTTGATAATGTTGTGGAATCTACGGATTATGATTCATTATCATTTGAAATAAGAAATCACATCAAGGGTCTCCAAAAAAAGAAATTGCAAATCCTGAAGAATGAAGAAACTTTCTGGCGCCTCAAAAGTAGGGCAATATGGATGAAAGAAGGCGATCGAAACTCGAAGTTTTTCCATAGATTTGCCAATGCTAGAAGGGTCAAAAATTCAATATGGAAAATTAGTGACGGTAATGGAGGCTTTTTATACTCTCAGCAAGATATATCAAAGGAAGTGGTGGCACATTTCAAAAAGCAATATCAAAGAATGGAAAATCGAAGTTTTCAGGATATATTGTGGGGTATAGAAGTTTACCCAACGATGTTTGATAATGATTTAAACGATCAGATATACCAGCCTATTACAGAGGAGGAATTAATGGCTACTATGAAATCTTTCAATCGGGACAAAAGCCCTGGACCAGACGGTTGGTCAATTGAATTTCTTATACATTTCTTTGATATTATAAAGGCTGAACTGTTAAATATGGTGGAAGAGATCAGGATAAAGGGGAGTATCAGCAAACAATTATGCTCCAAATACATCGCTCTCATACCCAAAAAGCGGGATGCTCAGACTTTTCAGGACTATCGGCCGATATCATTATGCAATATTTTCTTCAAAATTGTATCCAAGATCATTACGGAGAGATTAAAAGGAGTTTTATCTGAAACATTATCAAAAGAACAGTATGGATTTCTAAAAGGGAGATACATCCATGATGTTGTCGCTACTACACAAGAGGCATTATTCTCCATCCACACAAAGAAAAGAGAGGCGGTTTTTATCAAAGTCGACCTAGGAAGGCGAATGACTGTATAGATTGGGGATACATCAGGTGTTTATTAGCAAGAATTGGAATGAGGTCCAACATGATCAACTGGATCATGGCATGTGTTGATCCTGTGCAATACGCAATTATCATAAACGACATTCCAACCTCTTTTTTCAGTGCGGAAAGGGGTCTGCGTCAAGGATGCTCTCTCTCTCCGCTTTTATTTATATTGGCAATGGATTCTCTCAGCCTAGACATCAAAAAGGTTGTGAACGAAAATGCATGGCAGCCTCTCAAAATATGCAAGAGCATTTCATTGTCTCATAATCTATTTGTTGATGATATCATATTATTCGGCATGTTTTGCAGGATCACTTGGATGCAATTCTATAATATCATGGAAATATTTCAAAGGGCTATGGGTCTTCAAGTTAACCTGGAGAAATCTATAATATACCATTCTGATTTAAAACGGGAAGATGTTCTTTGGTTATCTGAGCTATTTGGTATGAAAACCCAACATATCAACAGTGGTATAAAGTATCTGGGATTCCGGATAAAAGCAAATGGCTACACGAGATCTGATTGGAACTGGATTGTGGACAGATTCTACAGGAGAATCTCTGCTTGGGAGTTTAGATGCCTTTCCTTGGCAGGGAGAATTATATTAGTGCAATATGTTTTGAATCAGCTCTCTATTTATTGGGCGCTCCTATATTTCTTTCTGGTGAGTATCATTAACAGCATGAATAGGCTTTCTGCTAATTTCATATGGGGGGGTCATGCTGATAGGAGTAAATTTCATCTTATAAAGCTCTCGAGTATTTCTCTTCCTAAGAATAAGGGGGGTTGGGGTTTATCCAATTTGCGAATTTTCGGAAAAGCTCTATTGTGCAAGTCTTTTTGGAGAGCCATTCAAGGTGAGGGGCCGTGGAGTCACATGGTTCGGACGAAGTATTTAGGTAAGAAGAGCCTCCATTTTTGGTACCGGAAAGGTTCTATCGGCGCATCATATGGATCCCCTATATGGCTTAGTTTCCGGAGGATTGAATCATACTGCATGAAGAATTTAATCTGCCATCTTCAATCGGGAAACAAAATCCTTGTTGGCAAAGACCGCTTCAAATGTGGAGTTGAAGCAGTAGATATCCCTGATCCCTTACTTTATTTTTTCCACGGAAGAGGTTTCTTTTACTGGGATAATTTGATTGCTGAATGGCTAGGCCCCATCCTGCGGTGGATTGACGCTGATGAACTGAAAATGCCTCATGAGATCGCGCAACATTGGAATCGCGTCAAATCGAAGCTTCAAAATGACGATATTTTCAGAACTAGGGACTCAGATTTCCTTTCTTGGAACTTACTGAAGGAGGCGGAAGATGTGTCAGTTAAAGGGATATATCATCAGTTGATAAGGCAACAATCCCTCGGTTCCTCTATATTTCCTCAGATTTTCTGGAAGGATGGTTGTCCATCGAAGATGATTCTATTCACTTGGCTTGCATTTCACAACAGAAACCTTACCTGGGAGAATTTAATGAAACGGGGATGGCATGGACCAAATGTCTGTTCTTTATGCAGATCGGACGAGGATTCAAATTTTCATATATTTTTAAAATGTAAAAAGACATATCAGATATGGCAGGAATTAGAAAGAGTATTTGGTTTTATTCTTGGTGCGCAGGACTCAATCCATGAGTGGATATTAAGGTGCAGCGGGCAGAATATACAGTGGCGTAGGATTTGTATTATCTCCTTGTGGTTTATTTGGAAATGGCGCAACCACTGCATTTTCAACAGCTCAAGAATATCATATGCAAAAATCATGGATTCGATCTCTATATACTTAGAATCCCTTCCTCATAAGATCATCAAGCATAAGAAAAATTCACCCACACTGACTATATCGGAACAGTCTTCTCAGCCTTCGGCTTTCTTCGTCGGGGCCGCACAGAAGGGTCAATGCGGTTGTGGATTCTACATCAAGATAAATGAATCTATGCATTTTTCTTCCTTTTGGCACGACGTCATGGCTCCAATAATATGGCTGAAGCCATAGCACTCACTGGACTTTTAAAATTTTGTATCTTCCTTGACATACAACAGGTTGCTATTTTTGGAGATTCAAAAATTCTGGTTGATTTGGTAAATAGGAGAAATCACATAGTGGCGCCGCACCTGACCAGTTGGAGAGATAGGATCAACTATTACCGGGACCGCATGGTTGGTAGTACTATTGAGCACGTCAGCAGGGTCAAAAATAATACAGCTGATACTCTTTCTAAAATGGGCCTCCTATCCTCTCTTGGACTATGGTTTCTCGAGATATTTTCGAAGGGAGTTACATTCCAAATCCAAGATTTTGCATTGCCGGACTTCTAGTCTCAGATATTTGATTTTTGTCTCAACAGCAGATGCTTTTCTATTTTAGTTTCAAAATTCCCCTCTTTATCATGCTTTTCTGTACTGGTTACAGAACATAGATAGTTATTTAATTAACTTAGATAATCTGTTTTTCATCCTAGCTAACTATAGGACCATATAAGACAATATGTGGATTATTGAATTTTTTAGAACATCTTGGATGTTCTAATTTTTTTTGGACTCTTATATTCTTCATATAATATATTGAAGCTTTTTCGTTCTTAAAAAAAAAAAACAACAACATGTATAATATAAATGCATAAATTTATAAAACAAGCCATTATAATAAAATCTTTAATTTTATTAAAAGAAAATGATACCAACATATATTACTGATACTTACATCTATCATCTCAATAATAACATTGGCTATGGCGTTGGATCTCATGTGACTCTTACCTAAATCATAATTTGAAGATAGATGTGCAATAGGAATTAGCTGTAATATCATGTTTTGGTGGAATCAGGGTCATAAAAGATGGCGAACAGCCATGGCTAGTGGAGATCCTTCAAAGAAAATCCCACAATCCTACATGTGCTTTTGCAGAGATTTTCTTGCAACTATTGTATATTGTGATACAATTTACAAGTGTAAGACATAAATATAACTATGGTTCAACAAATGAAGTACAAGTTACTCAATTTCAAAATAAAATTCCAAATTTTTTTATTTTTTTTTTGTAAGCTGGGTAGATCCTTTTCTATTAACATAAAAGAATATTTACAGCATCAGGGTGGTCTCACCCCGCCCCGAAGGGAAACCGGGTATCTTGACCACCCAAAGTTTTTCACATCAAAACAAAAATAGAAAGTTTCCAACTGTTCATACCATACTTCATGTCCTGTTTATGTTTCTATTTCCATACTATTGCCTATATACTGCTTCCTATATATAAAAACAGCAAAAGAGTTCATGCCTACAGAAAATAAAAAAACGAGACAGATCCCAAAACAGCAAAACATGCCTTTGATCACTGCTTTTCAGGCTCAGCTTGCTAAACTTTTTCCTTCTTCACCAGCACTCCACTTGCCACGAGCTGATGTTGCAGATCCTCCAGTCTTTTTTCTTGCAGAAGCATGGTTATGACTATGTCCTTCAATTCTTTTTTCACATTAGGGAGACTCTGAACCATCTCAGCCATCTCCATGGCTACCTATTCTAAAGATTTTGCCATAAGCCTTTTCATGACCCAATACAAATGAAGAGACTGCTTGTAGAGGGTCATTCTTCCTCTGGTGTGGCCAGGATCAGGCATAATAGCAATCCAATCTTCCATCTCTTCCTCAGATTGAGCCTAGATGGCTTCTTCTTCCCAATGCTCCATAATTCTCCTGATCTTGGGGTTAGATTTCTCCCTATACTCCTGCTCAGCAATTCTCATTCTGTCTCCAATAGTTTGTCTTGTCCGCCAGTTACCATTTCCCCCAGCAGGCTCAGCTTCCGCCTCCAAGGTTGGGTTGCATTGACGCCCCCTCCGTCCTCTTCTCTCCGCCAGATCCTTTCTCCGGCGACCACCTCGGCCCCTTCGGCCTCTTCCTCCTCTGCCTCTGCCGCGTGGTCCTCCCCTGCCCCTGCCTGCGGAACGACCTGTGCCTTCGTCTACGTCCTCACTATCCTCATCTAGTAACCTTTTCCATCGATCTTTCCATGCCTCCTCTTCCTGGTTTCCCTTCTGCTCCTCGCTCTCCTCTTCTGATATCTCTAAAACCTGTATATTCGGATTCCCTTCAGCCTCCACTTTTCGCTTGCCCTTCATATCTGCTGCGAGCTTGCTCTGGTCTTCAGGACCCCCGCTGCGCATCCATCTTCTCACGCTCCCACTACCTTCCGCCTCCATTATCCTCCTTCCTCTGCAATTTACTCCTCCCTCTTTCCTTACGATAACTTCCAGACTACACCGACACTCAGGGTATCTGCCTGCAGGTTTCTTGCGCTCCTCACAGCATATCTCCCGTCACCTTCCTTCGTTCTTTAATCGCATCTGATCATCGGTATCATTACCGAAGTTATGTTTGCAGATACGCCCGAGGCCCGTAGCATGATGGATCGAACCTCTCGCCGTCCTTCCGTCCCGTCCAGTGATCAGACCACCTGCTCCACTGAACCGAGGACCTGCACCCTTCCTCTGCCGGCCGCTCCACTTACCTATTGCACTTATGCCTTGATCACCTTCGACTGTGACATTCTTCGTGCGCCGCCAAAACATCATTGTACTCCTCGCCAGCTCATCCAGCCCGATCGGGCGAAATTCCAAAATATTGTTAAAATCTATTGTCAACTTAAATTTCAACCAAAACCAATTAGCTTGCCAACAAAAAACCTGACAAACATGAGCAGGGCGACGGCACCTTCCAAAGCATGTAGAAAATTTTTATCGGAAAATTGTTCCTTCGTGGAATTTGAGGAAATCAAATTGTTATCGGAAAGTTGCGTTGTAAAATATCTTAAATTAAATTGTTATCGGAAAGTCGCGTTGTAAAATATCTTAAATTAAATTGTTATCGGAAAGTGGTGCTGCAATCTTAAATTAAGGATCAATGTACGTCTTTTTTAACGGAGTCGTTTTACGAGGTAGAGGAATTGTCTGGATGGTCAAAAGTGGCTGGAATTCGGGCAAAAAAATTTCAAAAAATCTTGTAGAGGTATTGTTTGAATCCTGTTTTTGATGGTGAAAATAAATTCAGCACCATCAAAAATGTTTAGGACCCCTAAAATTTTGAAGTTTAACAACTATAACTTGGATTCACAAAAATCCTTCCCGGATTTTCTCTAAATATAACCGGAATTTCCATAACTTTCCAGGCAACTCCTCCCCCTAGTTAGACTACGCGTTTTTTAACTAGCGAAACACCTTTGAAACAGTGCCAAGGGCGTGCATTAACTCTGAGTATTTCACGTTGGAGTTAGCGAAACACTTTTGAAAGCAGTTGTCTATAATGAGACTTTTTGAAAGCTTTTCCGGTGGGTTTTTCCGGTCAAAATCCGGCAGCAATTTATTGGAATGGCAAGTTTGATAGCTAGTTTCTGCACAATCAAAGCGTCCCAAGGGTTTTTCAGGGTGTTGAATCCAAATATGCAGTTAAAAAACCATTTTAACTGCAACAAATCAAGATTTAACCTCAATTTCTTCCGTCGGATTCAGTCACCGGAATCTCCAAAAAGTTGCATTATAGACAACTCCCTTTTGAAACAGTGCCAAGCGGGCGCATTAACTCTGAGTATGTCACATTGGATTCGTTTTTATAGTGTGATTTTTGGGATTTTTTGGTGTGTTGGAAAAAATTGAGGTGAATTTTTTTTGTGTTATTTAAACTTGTTTTTTAGACTATATAAATGAATATGGATTCAGCGCCATGAAAAATTTCTAGACACTTCAATTGTGTAGATTACCCATCAAATTCCTGCCTTATTTTAGAAAAAATAGACCAAAAATCATGGAAATTTTTTCCAAACAATCATACTAAAATATTAAGAAGCCTCTATATTGATCTCTTTATTATATATACACATCATAAAAATATACTTAAAATTTATAAAGTTTGTGAATTATAACAACGACCCAAAATATTTATAAAGCTTTTCAAGCAGGGAGAAAAATTTGTTTGGGTTAATGGACATTGAGAAAGTCCCATATGTATGCAAACCACACACGTAAATTATAATTAAAAAATTCGTTTAAAAATAATTATAAAATTTGTTAATTATAATTAAAAATGCTTAAGTAATTATAAAATTTTTCAAATAGAACTTAAAATTTTGTTTGAGTTTAATAGATTAATGAGTTACAGTGTTCCTTTGTTGTTTTTAAATTTTGATATAATATAATTTTTAAATTTTATCCGAGTTATGTGGAGTAGTTAGTAGTTTATGCCAAAATGTAAATTAGACTTTTAGATTTTTTATTTTCCTAGGTGTTTTTCTACAATTTTTTTTTTGCTTATTTAAGTGTTTTTCTCTCGCTTCAACTTATGTGAAAGAATAATAAAGGTTAGAAATAATTTTGTTATTATAGAATTTTTTTTTAATGGTAAACATTGTTCCTTACAACATTGATATAAATTAAAGTATTACATAAAATCAAATGTTACATTGTTTTTTGAGACAAGCATTACAATAAGGCTAACAGGTAGAGTCAAATCCAAATCAAATATAAAGGTATTTGAAAGTAAGGGTTTTGATGTTGATAATTCCATTGAATTTAGTTATGCCATTTGATGTTCTTCGTGAGAATAATAATGTGCTTAAAAATTCAATTCAATAACATACGAGTTCAATATCCCAATTTTCTTAACATCAAAGGTTGTAGCCTCAACTTTAGTAGTTTACTACTTTTTAATTTTGTGTTATAGCTCGTTTCTATATGATATTTGCAGATGTTCCTTATTGTGTGCTTCCCTAAAATTGTGAGTAATGAAATCAAACAAGAGTTGCAAGAGCATTTGAGGATGGAATTCCATCTTGTATGTCCATGGTTGGGTAACAAATCTTCATCAGTGCTTCAAAGAGGCCAAGATGGAAATCTATCTTTACTAACAACACACATATGCCAACATGGAAATATCTTCGATTAACATTTTACTTCACCAATGATTATAAAACTTTTACAAAACTAAAGAATTCTTATAACAACCTATAGGTAATTAGATATGAGAAGTCATAGCACAACAATGGGACACTAAGGTTAAAATGGTAAAAATCCTCCATACATGATAAAACCTCCATTGCCAATGATGCATCCTTCAATTCCCACGTGCTCCATGTAATGATACATGAGGACATCTTAAAATACAAAAGCATCATTAGAACTTTCTCATGATACTCCTCACTTCCCATGCTTTTCCCAAACTCCTATTACGAACAACATAAAACCTTACTAAGTGATTAAAAAGCACATATTAAACTTACACAAGACGACAACTCAATCAAAACTAGTATGACAACTACATAACAGGCAAGGTCTATTTCTAACACTACACCACATCGACACCTTGTTATGAATTTGTCATCCCATACAGTTCAAGCTAAGATGTCATGGCATATCCTTCTCATATCTATCAAGGAATATTTTCCCATAAGCAATAAACCCTACAATAGTGTCATGTCCCTATTTTGAACCCATTGATTAAATGTATAATTAATTATGTTTATTATTGTTCTAATTCTAGCATGAATAATTAATTATGATGTCACGACAATCTCACTACAGGAAAAATACCTTCTAGCGAGGTTTCTGCGGAAGCCCCTCTGAAAAAGCCCAAAAATCCGTTTGTAGCGGACGTGGACAGGAAAATGTTTTAGCGGATGTTTTTTCAATGGCGTGTCTAAAATCTATAAACACACCAGTGCTTTACTATCCATACAAGCAATGGTGCTTCAAATAACATGGTGCACCGTTGATTTTTTTTTTATAAAATAAAAAACTTGATGCATTAAATAACATAACGCATCAATGCTTGAATAGTCGATAACATTGATACCCTTCACATAGTAAAATGTCTCGGTGCATACCAATAAGGAAGACTCAGTGCAGAAATATTAACAAAGCGCCCTGGGGCATCTTCTCAAGAGAACTGCTAGGTAGTTTTTAATTTCTAAGAAAATAGTGGTGCTATAGTAAACACACAACACTAATGTGGTACCTATAAAGAAACAACCCGAGGCATATCGCAAAAAGCACCATGATATTTTTTAATTAAAAAAATGTGGTTCTTTTGGATATATCATGCATCGGTGTGTTTGGAGAAACACACGAGAGGAGGGTTAAATAAAAAAACCCTCCCGACCGTAATTTTCATTTTTACAATATACATGCAAGAGATATCTAAAGCACTGGTTTCTCTTGCCACATGAAAGTGCCCTGACGTCGATGCTTCTCTTGCTCACCATCCTTCTATATCATGCTCACTGTTTGAGTTTTCAATTTTTTCAAATTGTCCTAAATTTATTTTTCTCCATTAAATGTCCACAATGCCTCTTTGACGACCAAATGTCTAGGTAATGTCTATATTTCTTAGTAACTTAAATTTTTAGAAGATTATAATTGTAAATTAGGCTAAATTTGGCACAATTTTTCAAAGAATAAAAAAATTCACCATGTGGTGTGTTTGATATGTTCAGTTCGCACTAATAGTAGTGCACCCTGTAAATTTACAGGGTGCATCGCAATTTAGTGCGTCAACATAACACATCGTTGTTGTTCTGGTGTGTTTTATAAATGCAAACACACTGAGAATGATGCAACAGATTATATGTCGGTGCGTCACACCCGATGCATTTATATTTACCAAATGCACTACAAACATAGCTTGGTGTGTTCGATAACCTGAAGGTTCTGTACCGGTGTGAAAAGGTTATATCTGCACACTGGTGCACAAGTTTTCCGAACCGCTATCAAAAGTTAAATTTTTTAATCGACAACGATGTGTCATACTTATGTGCACACTGATTTTGGTGCAATTATAGTTTAATGTGAACTAGCATCAGTGAATGACTCTGTTTTGAGCACACCTGTTATTTATTTTTAATTTTTTAATTGAAATTTATGTTTCCTTATTTATAAATACATGTTTCATTTAATAAAAAAAATGTATTTTATGTATGAGATTGATGTATTTTATATGTCAATCATGTAGCAGAGACGTCAAAAAAGGGAGCACCAACAAGAGCATGAGCAACAATTGGACGCATACAATATGGTCTGAACATGATAGGCCAAAGAGAGGGAGAGGGATTTATACCCTCACCTTATTACTGTAGTGACCCGAGCGCTTTTGAGGAATGCAGGCCTCCTTAAGTACAATGAGGAGGTTACATCCTTAAAGGTGCACTCTATCTTTTTGGCACATCTAATCCGCCAATGGAGTGTCCAGGAGCAGACTTTATGTGTCGGTCCTAGGGCATGGAATAAGCCCACTAAGGAGAACATATAGTTTATCACTAACCTATCTAGGAGAGGGGAGGATTTCCATTGTTCCCTTCATACGTCCCTGATGTGATTGTGGCTGAGAGTCATCTTGTGTACACTCAGAGATATGTCGGGCCTCATGTGTCCATCCATCAATTTTCAGGTTTGTAGCAGGCAGCTACAAATTTCTTGTTTTGTTGTAAAGGAGGTTAGGTGCCTCTCGTTATTAGTCACCACCATTACACTCTATTAGTGATGGGAAACACACTAGTTTCCCTCTTTTCCATTATGTTGATTCTTTGATTTAGGTGCCACGTTGCATCATATGGTCTACCATTTTTTTGAGGCAGTTTTGTATGGCTTTAGATAGATGTTGTGCTTGAGACATGGGAGGGAGAACTTCCCTTTTTCTTATGAGTTTTTTTGTTTATTTTTTGAGAGGTTTCCTGAGACGAGGCCTACATTTGACCATCGCCCTCCTAAGCTAATCACTGAGGTCTGTATGCGCATGTGGGGGTAGATGATGCCCAAGAGGGGCACGTTAACCTTGTTGGCATGTGGCCCAAAATGGATCCAAATATGCTCTCTAAGTCTTCAAAATTTAGTAAAAACAAGCCAAAGATCAAAACAATCGCAGGTGGAGAGCCCTTAGAATGGCTGAAAAACACTATCGGGAGGCAAAAACCAGAGAAAACCATGAAAAAACAGAGTATTGGAGGCGTGAGCCTTGAAATGCACAATAGCCGTCAGATCTAGCAGATCAACGGTCCAGATCTGATCGACGAATTGCAATCGGCGGCAGCAATCAGCGGTCGTAATCGGTGGTGGCAATTGGCACGGACCATATAACACTTGCAACAGCAATCGGTGGAGTCAACGTGGACCGTCGATCAAGTGCGCAAATCAACGACCCACGTTGCACCACAGGTTCTCTATCGGAGATTACAAAGAGCGCTTACAAATGACCTGGGGCATAAGCGACATGCGATTGTGATTAATCGCATCGCGATATCACAATCGGGGCTACATAGGGGAGCGGGCATATACACATACACATCTGTGATCTGATGAACCAGACCCAATTGTTATATAAATATTAATGCATAAAATTTGAGATCTGCCAAAAGGAATTTTCCTATGTATTTTGCATAATTTCATTATTTAACGAAATACAAAGAAACAACGCTAATGCAATAAGACCTGGACCTGAAAGGGTTCGTGAAGGGAAATATATAATATTTGAAGTCCGGAGGGGGCCATTTTTCATGTTATTTTCACAATTTTTAACGTATTTTTAAAATACAAAGGAGCAAGGTTGAAGCGACTTGCGATAGCGATGAGGATGGACCCGATAGAGGAATAGATTATATTTAAGGCTTTTGAAGTCCGAAATGAATAGAGCTTGGTGGGATTTTGATAGTGTTGCATCATTTCTCTGTGTAAAACAGAAAACAATCATTGTTGGTATTTGAAAGGATTTCAAAGGCCCGAAGATCCATTCCATTACAGAACAGAGGTCAGGAGACAGAGACTGGGAGACAAAGACCGGGAGACAAAAGGTTGGAAGGGGAAAGGCAACAATGCAACACAGCCAAACCGACAAATGATCATGGAGCATCACTGGCATGAGCGAGCCACCTGACAGCGCAACACATTTACCAGAATTTGGTTACTATGCTGTTAGAAAAAGAAACCTCCAAGCTCATGCATGTCTAGTCATGGCATCAAGTCGTTAAAGATAGAGGGGATAGATTAAGACCTCTCGAGCCTCAGAAAGCACGAGAGCATTGTAAAAGGCGTATAAATATTTGAAAGTTTAGAGTAACAAGGGTTCAACTTTTGGAGACTGTGGAGACTCTGATCCTCTCAGCATCTCATGTTCATTCCAGCAATATAAGCTTATTTTGTTGTTACATGTTCAATTCCCATTTTCTCTTTTATTCTAAGCTTGCACTTGAATAGGTTATTCAAGTTTTCTTCTATGTCTAATGCTAGATAACTTTCATCTTATCTCTACGTTGATAAATTAGATTTGCAAGTTTCATTTACTTCCTGTAGCTAGCCATTCATATGTGTTTATGTATGCATCTGTTGGTACAGTCAGTATTCTCCATCTATCCATTGAATCTATAAACTATTGAGAATAAGTGGTCTAAAGCCTTGTAAATTTGAGGGTGTTCATGCATGTCTTGAGTGAAAACAGAGTTGAAACAGTCATCTGACTTGATCCAAACCATCATCCATTCCAATAGTTCAAATAACAATATTGAAGATTTATATATTACCAGGCATCTCCGAGCTACAACCTAGGAGAGTTTCCTGGAGTGCTAACATAATTGGCATCGTTGCCAGGGAGAGGAATCTGAAGCTTAGCTTCCCTAGGGAATGACACAAATCCAGCTTTGATGATAGACAAAGTCTGGACACTATTTCAGTTGTAATCATCTATCTAGCGACTCTACTGGAAGACGAACCTCTTGGCGACTCCACTTCATAGTTCTGGCTCAGTTTGTGAGGCATACTTGGAGAAATCCTCAGAAACCACAAGCTGACCCAATGCCTGACCCTGAAAAAATCATCAAAGAAAGAAAGGCATTGCAGAAATGAGCATCAGGTTCAGGTAGTTCTAAACGATATTCTATATTTATTCAAGAAAATCTTGTAATAGAACAAATACATGTTGAGAGTATAGCATTTAATACTAGCAGTGAAGAAAAAATTTCAGAAATTCATAAAGCTCCTTATTCTTTAGGTTCTCCTTTTGTTGCAAGCCCAAAGGAAACCTCTCCTCCTATCCATCATACTCCTTTAGCCCTATCAATCACTCCTCAACCCTCTACCATACAAACTTCCAGTACCCTTATAGTCATCACAGCTATGGCCAAACCACAAGCACCTACCAAAATGGAAAGAAGCATAGCTGCTTGGTATGGACCTCTGCTACTGCCCACTCCTTTGAATGCTATGCCTACTGGAGAATATCAGAAGTATAAGCCTAAGTTCACTGAGACTGAAGGTGTTATAGCTGAAGAACATCTTGAATCATTCTATAGCTATGCTGATAACCTGGACATTAGTGAAGATGATGTGTGGATGAGAGTCTTTGTCCAAAGCCTAGATGGAGAGGCTAGAAAATGGTTCAGAGAACTGACCCCAAGGTCTATAGCAGATATTGAGGCTTTAGATGATGCATTCCTAAAGAATTGGGGGGATAAGAAAGATCTACTCTACTACCACACCGAGTTTGGGAACTTAAAAAGGGGAATGGTGAGTTGTTGTCTAATTTCAATAAGAGATTTAACCACATGTATAGCAAAATACCAGCTGAAGTAAAACCCACCACTACCTCTGCTAAACTCACCTATGCCAGTGCCATTGATTCTGACTTCTGTCTACTGTTGAGGGAGCGACGATGTGCTACCTTGGATGATATGCAGGATGCAGCCTTGGAAGCAGAATCAAACATCATGGCTACAGAGAAGCTCAAGGGGAATGTTGATAGAAGGAGACAGAGGGGCGAATCTTCATCATCTTTAGATCCCAAGATAGATAAAATGACCAAGATGATAGAGTCATTAGCCTCTGAAATCTCCAAATTAAAGGTTGAGCAACACCCTGGGAAAGGAAGAGTTCCTAATACCTTTTCTCCTAGAAATCCAAATCCATATAGAAGAGCTAATGAGCAATCGCAGATTCTGCAAAGAAGAAAAGATGTCAATTGGTGGCCTGAATGCAAGCGATATGGACAAACAGCTGAAACCTAAAATAATTTCATCTAACTCTAGCTAAATTTCTCCTTTTGTTTCAAAAGGTGTATCAGTCATCTATTATTAGCCTTACTGCTTCATGATTTTTTCCTCTAATCACCCTAACCCTTGTTATCGGGCACAAATCATATCATAGGCATATTTTCCTCTATCAGAACTATAATCCCATAGGAATTATAAAGATAGACTATCATTGCTTTAAAACAAGGGAAAATGCATTTAAAGCGCAATATACATAGGTGGAGGGCTTTCATTCCAAAGGAACGAAAATACACTCTCTACACTTTAAAACCACTATAGTGTTACTTCAAAAGAAATACACTATCGACACTTTAATTTCAAGGAAAATGTGTTATACGCAATTAACCCTATCGATGGTTTATCATCAACCCTTCCAACACTCCATCCTCCAATGCGATAACATGTGGCTCACGACAATCACTATCGACAACTTCAATGCACCAATGCTTGGTTCCTTCCGCTCAGATCTTGCAATGTGATAAGCCTCATAGAACTGACAACCTTTCCACCCTTCTCTATAGTATTTCAGGTCCGGAAAGTCAGAGTTTTGGACTTCGGCGATTCCAATGGTTTAGTTCTTTTTTGCTCCCACTCAACGATGCGACAAAGCTTTCGGACCCGATAAGGGTATAATTCAAAGGTGATAATATTTTAGGCCCGGAACTCTGCTCCGGCTAAGTATTTTCACGATTTCCTGTGTAAAACAGGGTTTCGCCGCGAAACTATCTGTAAAGCAAATAAAGAATCCAGACTCGCTAATACGAAGGAAATACTGTCTAAAAGCTTCAACCACTGTGTTAATTGGAAAATCAAGGCCAAATCATTGATGTAAAACTCAGAAGAAAAGAACCGAACTGATACACACATACAATTATCAATTTAAAGAGAACCATCAATTCAAATGCACAGAGAGAGTTTTTTTTTCAAGATCACAATGTCTCTCGGCCACCCATAGAGAAGTCCCTTTATTTCCTTTAAAACATAATAGATAAAGCCTTCTCAATCCCTATCTCTTACAAAAGCATGCCAATTACATAGAGAAATTAAATCAATTACCTTTGAAGCTTACTACAACTTATCCATAAAGTGATTATTACAACTTGATCTTATTCTTAAATTCTATCCTTATCATAAACTAGAAAAGCATGGAAATTGTTGGCTAAAGGACCCCACTCCTTTGCCTGTAGATTTTTTTGGATTTTTGGAATAAGTTTGAAGACTTTTCCCTCTAAGTCACATGCTCCTACATCAAGCTCATGAGGACAAAACTCTTCATGGGCTCTTGTCCATGAGCTCATCTACAGAATTGCCCAGTTTCTATAGCATTTTTTTTGTAACCCAAGTAGCTTGAGAAGTTGGCAAATCCTTCCATTTTACCAAATACTGGAAGTACTCTTGTCCCCTTGTTTTCTTAAACAATTTCTTGTCTAGAATTCTTTCTGGCTGCAATTCCTTTGTTGCGGGTAATTGTTTTACCTAGTCAATCTCTTGGGTCTCTTTATCCTTTTCTGTAACATTTGCAGTTTCACCTTCATATTTGTATAGGTTAGCAACATTGAAAATTGGTGATATTCCAACATCAGGGGGTAACTCAATCTCATAGGAATTTGTAGAAAATTTCCTCAATACTCTGCATGGTCCAATTTCCTTGAACTTCAATTTGTTATACTCCCTCTTTGGAAACCTCTCCTTTATGAGGTGTGCTAAAACAAAGTCTCCAACTTCAAAGTTCACCTTTCTTCTTCTCATGTTTGCTCTGGTTTTGTACTTGATGTTTCTATCCTGTAGATGCTATTTCACTTGTTCATGTATTGCTTTCCTTTCTGAAGCAAAATCTTCACCCTCTGCACTTCTCATCTCTTTTTTCCCAAATTTCTTAACTCAGATACTCCTCTTAGATGCATTCCATAAACAATATGGAATGGAATCTGTCATGTACTCCTGTTAAGTGAGTCATTATATGCATATTTAGCTTGTGCCAACACTTGATCCCACTGTTTTGGATGTTATGTAGTAAGAATCCTTAAAAGATTGCCCACACTCTTGTTCACAACTTCGATCTGTCCATCAGTTTGTGGATGATAGGCAGAACTGAAACTCAGTTTAGTTCCCAATTTCTTCCATAGTGTCCACTAGAAATGTCCACCAAATTTTGAATCCTTGTCCAAGACAATACTCTTAGGCAACCCATGCAATCTTACAACCTCCTTAAAAAACAAATTAGCAATGTGAGAAGCATCACTGGTTTTATAACATGGAATAAAGTGTGCCATTTTTGAAAATCTGTCCACTACAACAAAAATTGAATCATTACCTCTTTGAGTCTTTGGTAAGCCCAAAGCAAAATCCATACTTACCATATCCCAAGGCCTATCTGGAATTGGTAATGGGATATACAAACTTGTGTTTTGGCTCCTTCCCTTTGCATATTAACAAACTTTGCAAGTTTTCACATACTTCTCCACTTCAAATTTCATTTTCGGCCAAAAATAAAATCTGTTTAACCGCTCATAAGTCTTCTCTACACCAAAGTGTCCTACAAGTCCTCCATTATGTTTTTCTTTGATTAAGTTCTCCCACATAGAACAGTTTGGTATGCACAACTGATTTTTCTTAAACAACAATCCATCTTGTAAGAAGTAATCCAACCATTTACTCCTATCCATCAAAACAGGATTTTTACAAGCTTCAAATGCCTCTTTAAAATCTGGATCCGTTTCGTACAATCCTTTAAGAAAATCAAAACCCAACACTTGGATTTGACTCTCTTGAAATAATACACTTCTCCTACTTAAGGCATCTACAACTTTGTTTGATTGGCCATTTATATGATTCAAGACAAAATGGAAACCTTGAAGATACTCTACCCATTTAGCATGTTTCTGGCTAAGCTTTGGTTGCTGCATTATAAACTGTAGTGCATGGTTATCTGAATAAAGGATGAATTCCTTTGACATTAGATAATGCCTCCATTTCTTCAATGACTACACAACTGTGTAGAACTCCTTATCATAAGAAGAGCATTTTTTTTTGGAATCATTTAGCTTTTCACTAAAATAGGCTATAGGTCTCTCTTCCTGACTTAAAACACCTCCAATTGCTTCTCCGCTGGCATCACACTTCACTTGGAAAGTATTACTAAAGTCAAATAGAACCAAAATAGGTTTTTTAGTGATTTTCTTCTTCAACAGCTGAATTTATTTTATTT
>APFE030028635.1:115361-157488 GCA_000404065.3 Pinus taeda
CCCAAAAGGCATTACTCTCCACTCATACAATCCCTCATTTGTCTTAAAAGCGGTTTTCCACTCATCCCCTTCTCTTATCCTTATCTGATGATACCCACTTTTAAGATCTAGTTTTGAAAAATACTTTGCTCCACTCAAGAAATCCATTAAATCTTCAATTCTAGGTAAAGGAAATTTGTACCTGGTTGTGATTTGATTGATGGCTCTTGAATCTGTACACATTCTCCAGCCTCCATCTTTCTTTGGACTCAACACTGTTGGTATCGCATAAGGACTCAAGCTTTCTCTAATCAACCCTTTGTCAAGAAATTCTTGCACCTGCTTCCTAACCTCTTCATTTTCTATAGGAGTCATTCTGTAAGCTATTTTGTTAGGTAGACTTGCTCCAAGAATCAAATCTATATGATGGCTAATTCTTCTAATGGGTGGTAACTCATTAGGAAAATCATCAACAATAATATCACAATAGTTCTCCAACATTTCTTGAATTTCAATGGGTAAATCAGAAACTTTAATAGAAGCCATTATTACCTTGGGCTTGCAAATTACAACAAAATTTACCTCATTCTCTTCAATCTGCTTCAAGTATTCCTTTCCTCCTAGTAATAGAGTTTTTCGATTAGTCTTATTTCTTGGTACATCTTCTTCTTGCAAAGGCAACAACATATGATTGACCCCATCCTTTCCAAACTTGTAGGTGTTTCTTTTCCCATCATGCATGGCTCCTCTATCATATTGCCAAGGTCTTCCAAGCAATATGTGACACACATCCATTGGCATCACATCACATACAATTTTATCTTTATACTTGCCCACCTGAAATTCCACTTCACATTGTTCATTCACTAACAATTGATGTCCCTTTTGTAACCATGACACCTTGTAAGGTGTTGGATGTTTCATTGTCTTCAACTTCAATTTCTCCACCACTTCTGTAGAGACCAAATTATCAATGTTACCACTATCAATGATCATCTAACAGTATTTCCCTTGAACCTTACGCACGGTCCTGAACAAAGTCATTCTTTGTGATGGTTCAACTATCTCCTTTGTTGGCTTGAGCAAAACTTTATTAACTACGAAAGATTCTCCTCTCTCTGGTATATTTTCTTCTTCTGTCACTACTGTTGTTGTTGCTTCTCCCTCAGCTTGAGAAACAATGGCATTCCTCTAATTTGTTTCTTCATTCTCTGGGCAATCAAAAGCTCTATGTCCCAGTTTGTTACATCTGTAACATCTTACTTCTCTTCCTCTTCCTCTGCCTCCTCTCCCTCTAGATAAACTCCCTCTGCCTCTTGCATCACCTCCTATGGGTGCATGCTGGATTGAGCTACTACTAGCTCCATCTTTAGGTGCTGTAGATCTTCCTGTACCACCTTGACTTCCCCTTCCTCGGAAATTACCTCTCCCTTTGGCAGACTGCTTCCTCATGAGTTTTTCTTCAGCTTTCAGTGCTATCTGATATGCTTCCTCTATAGTTTTAAGAGATAGTATACTTATCTCATCTTGAATGTCCATCCTAAGACTATTCATATATCTAGCCACCTTCTCATATGTATCCTAGGCTTCTCCAGCTCTTATGCTTACCTTGTAGAATTTCTTTGTGTATTCTTTCACTGTCAAAGACCTCTGTCTAAGATTCTACATCAGTATGAGCAAGGTTTGCTGATAATTACTTGGTAGAAACTTACCCCTTAGCTTTGCTACCATCTTGCTCCAATTCTTGATAGGTTTCCTGCCAAGTCTCTTTCTTTCTGTCTACACACCATCCCACGAAATCGCTACATGGCCTTTTAGCTTGGTGACAACAAACTTTACTTTCTTTTCATCTTCTATTTCTTCATAGTCGAAGAATTTCTCCATGCCATTAATTTAGTCTATCAATTCTTCTGGATTCGGTCCTCCTTCATATATTGAAACCTCGATCTTTGGCCTAGCTGTGGATCTCAATACTGACTGAAAGAATATCATCTCAGGGGTAACTGCTACAACTTCTTCCTCTATAGCTTTAGCTTCAGGTTCACTAACATCTCCATCATCTATATTTCTTCCTGATGTTAATGCATCCAATCTAGCTTGCATCTGTTGCAAAACTTCCATCACTTCAGCATTTACAACAGGTCGTCCTCTTCCACCACATCCTCATCCTATTCCAACTCTGAAAGCCATATTAACTTTCCTTCTCCTACTTCTGAGATTCAATTCAATGCCAGCGGGTAGCTCTGATACCACTGATGGTGGCCTGGGTGTAAGCGAAATGGACAAACGGCTGAAACCTGAAATGATTTCATCTAACTCTGGTTAAATCTCTCCTTCTGTTTCAACAGGTGTATCAGTCATCTATTATTAGCCTGACTAGTTCATGAGTTTTTCCTCTAATCACCCTAACCCTTGTTATCGGGCACAAATCATATCATAGGCCTATTTTCCTCTATCGAAACTATTGAGGAAAAATGCATTTAAAGCGCAATATACATAGGCGGAGGGCTTTCGTTCCAAAGGAATGAAAATACACTATCAGTGCTTTAAAACCACTATAGTGTTAATTAAAAAGAATTACACTATCGATGCTTTAATTTCAAGGAAAATGTGTTATGCACAATTAACCCTATCGACAATTTATCATCGACCCTTCCAACACTCCATCCTCCGATGCGATAACACGTGGCTCTCGGCAATCACTATCGGTGACTTCAATGCACCAATGCTTGGTTCCTTCTGCTTCGAGCTTGTGATGCGATAAGCCTCGTGGAACCAACAACCTTTCCATGCTTCTCTATAGTATTTCGGGTCCAGACAGTCGGAGTTTCAGACTTCGGTGATTCCAACAGTTCAGTTCTGTTCTGCTCCCACTCAGCAATGTGACAAAGCTTTTAGACCCGATAAGAGTACAATTCAAAGGTGATAATATTTCAGGTCTGGAACTTTGCTCCGGCTAAGTATTTCACAATTTATTGTGTAAAATAGGGTTTCACTGCAGAACTCTGTGTAAAGCAAATAAAGAAGCCAGACTCGCTAATACGAAGGAAATACTATCTAAAATCTTCAATTGCCGCGTTAATTGGAAAATCAAGGCCAAATCATTGATATAAAACTTAGAAAAAAAGAATTGAACTGATACACACATACAATTATCAATTTAACAGAGAATCATCAATTCAAATGCACAGAAAGATTTTCTTTCAAGATCACAATGTCTTCGAGCCACCCAAAGAGAAGTCTCTTTATTTCCTTTAAAACATAATAGATAAAGCCTTCTCAGTTCTTATCTCTTACAAAAGCATACCAATTACATAGAGTGATAAAAGCAATTATCTTTAGAGCTCACTACAACTTATCCATAAAGCGATTATTACAACTTGATCTTATTCTTAAATTCGATTCTTATCCTAAACTAGAAAAGCATGAATATTGCTGGCTAAAGGACCCCACTCCTTTGCCTGTAGATTTTTTTGGATTTTTGGAATAAGTTTGAAGACTTTCCCTCCAAGTCACATGCTCCTGCATCATCAATGAAGACCAAAGGGTGAAGACCTCTTTCTAGAATGTAATCATGGAAGAAGAGCAGTTTGAAGAAGATGAGGAGATCCATTGTCTGGTAGACAAAGGCATTGCCTCCTTTTTTACCTTAGTTTCCTATGAAAAGTCATTATTCAATGATCAGATCAGCCAAGAGTGGGATGGTGGAGTTGTTCTGCAAACTGATGATCAACACAGATATGATCTGAGGTCAAAGATGAATAATGCTAAGGAAACTCCTATTCAGAGAGTTGTTGTCCCTGCAATACAGAAAGCTAATAAGCAAAAACAAATGACAGTTGATCCCATCATCCCTAAAGCTCCAACTCATGAGGTAAGAGGCCCTGACAAGTCTCCTTCTCCTTTCAGTTTTGAATCAGAAATCTAGAAGCTAAGAATACCTATACCTTTGATTGAACTAGTGAAGAATGAGTCCTTCAAGAGATCTACCCTCGAGGCCATTGAGCCTAAAGCCATCCAAGCCTCTACTAACTATGTAAATCTACAAGATGACAAACCAGCTATTGTTCTCAGCCCAATGATTGAAAATTATGATGACAGTTGCCCATCGTTCTATGTCTCTCTGACTATTCATGACAAAATCCTTCACAACTGCCTTCTGAACACAGGAGCCAGCCATAATCTAATGCCCAAGGCTATGATGGATGAATTGGGTCTTGACATTACCAAGCCTTATCATGACCTATTTTCTTTTGACTCTAGAAAAGTGAAATGTTTGGGATTAATCAAAGACCTAGCAATCACTTTGTCTCATTGTTGTGGTAAAACACAACCCCCCCACTTTTGATTTGTTCACTTTAAATAATGGGGACCCTTTCTATAAAATTTTTGGCTAAACATCTTTTAGAATTTTTATTTAGTTGATTATCCTACACGATTGTTAATTTTTCATTTTCTTTGGATTCTTGTTTTGATTGCTTTGTTAAAATCGATTTTTCATAAGTTTTCCGTTGATGCTTGTTTTACCTCAATTGGACAATTGGTTTGTAAATGACACTCCAATGAAGTCTAATCATTTATGTCGTCTGGGTTAAAAATGCATAAAATATACAGTATTCCATTTTTTGTAAATAAATTAGTTCAATAATGCATTTATTTTAAATATTAACCCCTAGTTAGTTATTGCTAACAATTTGTATTCTTTTACTTATACAGCGAAATCATGAAGCATCAGGATTTCAGTAATTTACTTCAATTTTCAAAATAGATCACTAATCTTGAAAACCCAAATATTAAAGTGGTTGTAGTATAGATAAATACATTATAGATAATTTCCATAATTAGTAAAACATAAAAAAATCAAACAAAAATAAAATTAAATAACTAATATTTAACATTAAATTTTAAAATTAATTAAATTAATTATTAAATAAAATAATAATTAATTTAATTAAAATTAAAACTTAATATTAATAATATATATAAAATTAAAAAATAAAAAATTATATCGCATATAGTAAACATCCCAATTTTCATAACAATACCCATCTTAAAAACCCGATCCAAGGTTATGCGCGATATGCGATGGCTAAAAGTCAAAAGGCGTAAGGCATGAAACGAAGGTCTTTTTTTATAAGCTTTGTTTTTTTGTTTGAGTCAAAACTCACTCATACGTATAAGTGAAGGTAGGTTATTTATTTTTTATATTAGTTTAATATTTATTAATTTAAATAATATCTTGAATATATAAATCTAATTAAATTAAACTTATTATTATTTAGATTATTTAAATTAATTAATTTATAAATATATTATAATAGATTAATTAGATTAATAATTAAGTTAGTTTATGATTAATAATTAAATTAAAATTAATTAGAAACTAATTTATGATTAAATTTTTAAAGTTTTAATTTTTAGCCCAGCAACAGATTTTCTAGATTTATGCTAGATTTGACTCGTCAACTTTAGAAGCTCATAGATTGAGTTTTACTTAGCCAAATGAGGCCCATGACGACTCATTGGAAATATAAAATCAGGGAGAATATTTATAAGGAGGTTTCACTAACAGATTTGGTCATTTATTGGGTCAAAAATCAGGCAGAAGATCAAATTACGAATTTCTAAAACAAAATCAATTTTCTAAGTTTTATTTTCTGCATTTTCATTTGTCCAAACCTCTTCTCAGTGCAGATCCATTTGTCAATAATATCCTTGGCCAATTAAATCATCCCAGACATCAATAGAAAGCTTATATTTTATTTTCAGTTATTTAATTAATTGCACTTGATTGGATTTGTTTTAATGCCATAAATAATATTTAGATTTTATTGTTGCATTTTAATTTATTTTGATTTCTTCTTGCAAAGAAAACACTAGAATGCTCCAGCAATTAAAGATTGGAATTTTGAGCAAATAAAATTGGATTTGACAGATTTCTCTTCAAAAAACTTTCCTCTCAAGAATTCCTTTGCAAATATTATAAATAGCAGATTGCAGAATGTAATAAAGGGCTGCTCTCCTCTGCAATTCTGGAATTCTAAAAGCACTTTTGTAATAGGGATTTAGAATTGTAGGTGGGAGGAGTAAAATCTCAGATCTGGGGATTATTGAAGTTTTTCTTCTACATTTTGATTATATATAATGAACAAACATTGCACTTTTGTAGCTATGATTTTGAAAGCAGAAGCTCAGACATTGTAAACGATTATTAGAGATCGGAGCTGGAAAAATGGATTCAATAAATTGGTATTTCGAATGCAATTATTTTAAATGGTGGTTTCATTTATGATAACGAGAATTGTGTCAATTTACTTACATATTCGTGCACTTTTGTCGGTATGGGTAATTTGCCTCTATTTTATGTTGTTATGTATCTCTGTTCTTATGAGCTGAATTCTGATTTCTGAGTAACTATTTACTCATAAATCTGTCTTTTAATATTGGATGAATAAATTGTGATATGTTGTGAACTTCTTTCGCATATTATTTTTTAATAATTCAAGTTACTGATTAAATGATCAAGATCATTCTGAGAACTTCTTCCTGAGTGTTATTGATTGATTATTTCAGTGAAAAAATCTCAATAAGATATGTTTTGATAACCATAATGTCAGTTAATTAAACTACTTCATTAACATGATATTAATTATAAACAAGACATATTTCAATCCCAATATTATAAATACCTACTCTTGGTTGGGTTAGATCTAGATCTGCCTAATTGATATAGGATTAAGATAGTTTCTTTTGCTTGCATCTTATAACAAGTTTGCATTTAGATTAATTTCTACATTCTTTTAAGTCCTCTTCCCGAAGAGGCAAAACTTTAGTAATGGATTGGCTGAGCCCTAAATCAGCTTAAAGATCACTTTCTTCCCTGATCAGCAAGAAGGTTGATCTGATGTCTCTTCTCCATTGGTGAATGAAAGTCATATTTTAAAGCCATTGGAGATTGATAGAAGGTAACTGGACCTAGTTGAACTAGTTGGAACCACCATTCCAAACAGAAAATGAGCTGCTTTAAGGTCCGGACTGGGTGGTCATTCCCCATGTTGTTGCAGTAATTTTTGAGGCTTCAACATAATGGCGCTAGAAGGAGGGCCTGAAACTTGTTGTCTTTTGGAGTCTTTTAAATTTTAACATTTTATTTAATCACGATGGCTCCTTTTAAACTTCCAATTTGGAGTTGTATCCATGGACGTGCATCTTCCAATACTCCACCCGAAGTGGTAAGACTCTTGTCTCAGGTAAAGTTTAATGGTGAGAGATTCAACTACGTTAAGTAAGTCATTCACGTATGACCATTTCCATGAGAGGTAGTCGTAACTTACTAATTTCTCATGATTTTTGAATAGCTCACTTAGCACTCATTGCATTGGGTGATGCTCACAGGGGTGAAGAAGTGGGATTGAAACTAATGAAATGTGGAGAACGAATCACATTGCATCAATCATCACTTCCGGGGCTTACACCCAGTAACCAGGACTTCCCAGGAGGTCACCCATCCCAGACCTCCTCTGGCTCAAGCGCGCTTAACTGTGGAGTTTTTCCCCACAATCAAGCCCACTTAGCCTGCTACCCCATTTTCAAAACCTTAGCAAGTATTGTGCCTCATGAACCATTCAAGTAGAGATCCCTTGACTCTTTTTGAATTTAAGTATGGGGGTTTACGCAGTGCATTATATTAGATATCGTTTTGGGATTCAACTGCGTTAAGTAAGTCATTCACGTATGACCATTTCCATGAGAGGTAGTCGTAACTGACTAAGGTTTCAAATTATGATTTTCAAGGAATTGATGAAGGCATCTTATGCAGAATTTTTACTCTCACATTTGCGGCAGAAGCCAGAAACTAGTGTAGAACTCTTCTGGTTGCCTCAATTCACAGCTGGGATCAATTTGTCACAATTTTCATTTGTAGATTTGACAGCTATAATTATGATCATGTATATGATGAAATTGAATATCTACGAAAAGAAAATGAGTCGGTTAGAGATTTTAATATTTGATTTCATTTGAATTGTTTAAAATTTAAAGTCGAAGATAAACCTACAAAAGAAGAATCACTAGATTGGTTTGAACATATTTGTTCTCGTCCTCCCATTCCCGATCCATATGAAATTAGTTCAAACTTTGTTCCATTCCCTTCTAACATAAATGAGAATTCCAATAGCGATGTCCAAATAAATTGTGATGAAGTGGTTTCACAAAGCTTGGAAAATATTTCTAATCAAATGCAAAAAGACAACAACAACAATTTTGGATAAAGAGCTGCATTGGAATCTGAAAGTCACTCTGCATTAAATTCAGAAAATCAGATTGCAAATTAGCAAGTGCAACCAACAATCAAAGTAAATAATAGCATGCAAACTGTTGTACAAATTTCTGAATTTTTCCATGATGAACAAATGTTGAAATCAAAGCAGCAAAGCAGTCTTCTTCAAGAAAGCATGAGTACACAAAAGAATGATCTACAATCTAAAATTTACAATGAGCATAATGTACAAGAATTCTCAAACAGAGACATTTTTAAATGCATTATTTCAGATTCACATTTTCCCCTTTATCCTAATATTTTTAATGATAATACATTATCTCCTCTTGGTATTAATGATATTTCAGAAGATAAAGAGGATGATCTAAATGAATTACCAATAAGTTTTTATCAAGATAGAGAAACAATTATTGATCATCCTTTTTTCCATTAATGAACATGAAATTTTTATTCCTTCTTGTTTTGATATATTGGATGAGATCGAAGGGAATTCTAGAAAATATTGTGAAATCATTTATGATAATTACTCTGACATTGAGGAGGTCGATTTCTATTCTTCTAAAGAGAATCCTCATGAAAAAATTCAAATAACATTTGAGAATGAGGAACATTTCAATTTAGAAATTATTCCAACTAATCCTCATTCTAGAGCAGCAAATTATCTTCATGATTTCACTATTCAAGAAAACATTCCAATTTGTGTTTCATATCATGATCAAGCTCTCATTCCTACTCATAATCATAATTCGTTTTCTAATTCACAAGTTGGAATCGGCAATTATTCAAATTCCATAATTTTGGTGAATCCTTGTGAAAAAAGAAATTATTTCAAAACAATCCCAATTGTGCTATAACATGAGTTGTACCAATAGTGATTTCATTTTATTTTTGTTTCCTCACTTCTTTTGTTTAAAATCAGATTTTATTTCTAATTTTATTTTTCAGATTTTTGATATTTTATGCTCGCATATTGAGCACTTTACTATCAAAAATTCAATTGATGCATTGTCTTGTTGGAAAATTGAAGTTTTATACTATAATCATGAGCATAAAAGGGATTAACATTTCAATTTCAATCAATGCTAATGTTTCATCAAAAGCTTCTATCTTATCAAAAGCAATGTCAACAAGAGAATGTAATTTTACAATCTGGTCAGCAATCCAATTCAGTTAATAATTTTCCATTTTATTTGGAAGATTTCCATCCATTTTTCATTAATTCATTTGAAAAATATTTGGAAAGTTTTCCTTCATAGAAGATTTTTAATAATTTAACATTTGTACATAATACTAATAATTTTTTTCAGGCTTTTGAATGTAAAAGTTCATATCGACAATCTGGCCTTTCATCTCCTCTTTTGAACATTTCCTAGTCATTAATAAAAATCCATCCAGATGTCTATGATCCAATTGGTATTCAATTGGAAAAGAAATTTCAAGAAAAAAATATTTTAATTAAGTTGCTAACAATAACTGTGCATTCTATTTATAGATTTCTCTTTCTTAGTTTAGTTAAATTTGTATTTTTATTACTAACATTTGAATTGTACATACATGCAGGAATTAAAATGAGAAAATGGTTATACTGGAAATATGATTATACCTAGTCATTTTCATGTATATGGTTAGAATAGGAGTAGAATTAATGTAGTTAATTTATTTTCAGTAGTTCTGTAGATATAAATAAAACAAAGTAATCAGTTCTTCTCATATCATATACATTTTCAGTGAAACATTTTCTTCCTATCAGAAAGTTTTACTTTTTGTTTTCCTTTTTAAAATTTCTTGCAGCAATACCTCTACCCATGAATACATCTCTACCTATTTCGAATAATGTATTAACAGAATTTAATTGAGTAAACACCTGACACACATTTAAATCTGTGTTGATATTTTTCCACAATTGGTGGCTTTATCTCATTCTGGTATTTAGTTTATTATCTGATGCTGCAATACACATCGTATTTATTTACTGAAGGCATTATTGAACAGTCACTATAACAATACAGATTTTTCTTAAGTTAATTCGAAATGAGCAGAGGTAATAAATTGCTATTGCAATTCAAAAGGGAAGCATAGTTTCATATTTATTTCTGGTGAATTTTATGAATTTCAGATTTCTAGAACATAAATAATTAATTTCCTTCAATTTGACTGCCCACTCTAATTTAGAATAAATAATAAAATGATTTTGAACAAAGTCAGAATTTTAATAAATCGAAGGAAGAATTGGAAGATTCATGAGGTAAAAGCTACAGATAATTTCCTTCCAGGTACGCATTTACAAATTCATTCTCATCTATTATTAGTTTATTTTTTCCTTAGTTTATTTTTATTCTTGTTTTGTTTTATTTGCAGGTTTTCATTTGTTTTCAAAACTTGAAGTAAGCAGAAAACCCAGTTCAAATTTACAACAAGTTCAGGGAATTTATTTTTGATTCATTAGAATTTGAGCATTTTTTAATTTTGCTTTCATTCATAATTTCAATTTGATTTTCATATTTTTGATGCTATGGTGAATACATATTTGTAATACTACCATCACGCTCATCTTCGTCAATAATTTCATTCCGATATTACATCATCCACTTTACAACCATTTGTAGTGAAATATTTCATTCGAATTAGTTCTTAGCATTTTTTATAACAAATTGTTCATAAAATCTCCAATGTATTACCTCGCTCATATGTCATATCACATTTTGCATATCGGAGGTTTGCAGTTGAATATACTTCTATTATCATGAATCTTCGATCTCTAAAAACGACTTTACCGATATTACGATGACCACATAATTCCGGACCTGATATGAAATTCAAATTAAGTTTATAAAATATCACGTCCATTCAATCGCAATAATGGTAGGAGCATAACTTTAAAAGGGTCTATGTCTCGGATCCGATATGTTATTAAATTTTCATCATAAAGTTATCGGGTCCATTCTTTATCGCATATCGACATCGCAAGAATCATATTGTGTTACATCGGGTACCAAAAGTTCGCCAATCGTCGATATCGCAATCACTTCATCGCATATTTATTTATGCTCACATCACAATTTCGAATCTGTGATGTGTGTTGTGCGATGTGGGAAGCAAAATGTAAATATTCCCCGATCCCCGATATAATATTTCTTCAATGATGCGATCGCTCCATTTCATCGCACATCTTCTTATTGCATGTTTTCATATCGGTAATTTGCCATTGCAATCTTCGATGCGATAGCTTCCAATGCATGCCTCTAAGCCATTAGCATTTAATCAATATATGGCATAGCAACAAAGGTGAAGTCTTGCAATTAAACTTGAAGCATGGTGAAGAAACATGTGATGCGAATCATCCAATACGACGTTGTGTTATTTTAAAAGCGAGCTTGGGTAACCACTATGGTACTAAAAGCAATTGATAATAAATTTGCAGCATATTTAAATCTTTTCAATTTCTCGTATATTTTAGTTTTAAATATATAATTCCATAATTAAATATGGAATTCAAGACCTTTCTATTTCATATTTAAATTTTATTATCTTGAATTTGGTCTTGATTCTAGACGATTTATAAAATCATGGAGTTTATATGAAACTTATAATATTTTGAGAAATAATCATTACTACAAATTCTCATTCTCATTTCTGATACATTTGTTTTCCCTTGAACATTAAGCATTCCATGTTTACATTTTACTTCTTGCTTTAGTTTAAATAAAATAAATAATGGTTTTGGGTTATAGGATTTTGGTTAGTTTGCCTTCTTCATGTTTTAATGTTAACTAAAAGAAGAAGTCAGTTAGTATTGGAGAAACTGATACCTTTCAGCTAAGATCAAATGCAATTATCAAATAGTAAGATCCATGTATCCACTTTCATTAATTTCCATTTTATTATATTAGTTTTGTTTTTAAAATATGCTGATATAAAAAATATGTTTTGCAGTTCTCCATTTGAAGCTTTCAATCCTCCGCCAGATCATATTTTTGAAGTCCTATACTCTTCTCTTTGGTTTATTTCAATAAGCAGTGATAATCTTCATTAAAACAACTACACCAGGAAGTTTCCGAATCTTTAGTTTGTTTCGTTAAGCATTCCTTTTTTATTAGAAAATGATTAAGATGATGCTTAGAAACAAAAAGATTGATATCAGACAGAAAGTTTTTCATTGTTGTTGAATTTCATCATCACTGCTATCTAAAGCCTAAAACACTTACAACCCTACAAGGTATGATCTTTCTAAATCTCGACATAAGAAGAAATGATTACGCGATTATTTTCTTTTTTCTTCATATTGTTGAGACATTTGTATAAACATTCTTGTTTGAATTTATCTTATGAAACTTGGATTTTCCTTTCCACTTTTAAAATTTCTTCATTTTTATTTTTTTTTGCTGATTTCTTTCTCATTTTAGCATAAGAATTCTTTTCTTTTGGTTTTCGGTTTTGATTTTGGTGACTTTGCCATGATTTATATGGAAGGCCTTCTTGTTACCTAACTATGGTTGGCATACACGGGGAAAAAATTGTTAATAGTCACTTATTAGTTTTTTTTTTAATTTCTTAGTAAAGTTTGATTTTCTTATTATAAAGGTAGACATACTTAAAGAAGAGATTACCAATCAAAAGAAGTTGGAAAAGTATCATAAAATCTAGAAAAAAATCTTTTTCATCAAAATTGTAATCATTTTGAGTTTTCAATATTTTATTAAGATCTTTCAAAGTTCTATTATCAGTCAAGAAAAGTCATTTTTTAACCAAGTAAAGACACTTTACAGTGAAGCACCTTTAACTCTGAAATTGTCATTCTTAACTCTTAAAGAGTCAATGGTACTCCCCATTTCAAACAGTCTTATTTTTCTATAGTATAATCCAGAAATATATTTAAACTTAAAAGATAAGAGGTCTCATCATGAGCCTGCTTACCATGATCATAGGGGAAAAATAGGTTGACATTACCAACACTGCTAAACAAACCAGGGTAATGGCTTATGGTTGCAAATAATTATAAGACAAGGGGTCTCATCACAAGCCAACTACCAAACCAGAACAATGGCTTTTAGGAACAAAAAAACAAAAAAATAAAAAATAAAAAAATAAACATATATAAATGGATTTATTTTTAGGTCAATAATTCTTAAATAGATGGGATTCTGAATCATTGATGATTAAAAAGTAACCATGTCAAGACCATAGATGTTTATGGGTAGCAGTGGCTCTACCTGTGACAAATGAGTATATTTTAAAAGCTAAGCTGTAAAGTGACCCATGCTTTATCTCTACAACTAATTAAGGACTGATATAGAGTTTCGAAATATTTTAATTTATGAGGAATTTTAAGAAAAATTACAGTTAGATGATTCAGACTAATGAACGTAGTCAAACATTCCAAAAAAATAATATATTCTTCTTTAATTATTTTTACTTTAATTTTAGGAAAATCTCATTCATATCAAACAGAGATAACTAGTTCTTCTCCCGTGTGTCGCCATTGTTGTGGTAAAACACAGCCCCCCCATTTTTGATCTGTTCACTTCAAATAATGGGGACCCTTTCTATAAAAATTTTGGCTAAACACCTTTTAGAATTTTTATTTAGTTGATTATCCTACGCGATTGTTAATTTTTCATTTTCTTTGAATTCTTGTTTTGATTGCTTTGTTAAAATCGTTTTTTCATAAGCTTCCCATTGATGCTTGTTTTACCTCATTTGGACCACTAGTTTGTAAATGACACTCCAATGAAGTATAATCATTTATGTCGCCTGGGTTAAAAATGCATAAAATGTACAGTATTCCATTTTTTGTAAATAAATTAGTTCAATAATGCATTTATTTTAAATATTAATCCCTAGTTAGTTATTGCTAGCAATTTGTATTCTTTTACTTATATAGCCAAATCATAAAACATCAGGATTTCAGTAATTTACTCCAATTTTCAAAATAAATCACTAATCTCGAAAACCCTAATATCAAAGTGACTTTAGTTTAGATAAGATAAATACAATGTAGATAATTTCATAATTTACTTAAACATTAAAAATCAAACCAAAATAAAATAAATAAATAAATAAACTGATATTTAACATTAAACTTTAGAATTAATTAAATTAATTATTATAATAAAATATAATTAATTTAATTAAAATTAAAAACTTAATATTAATAAATATATATAAAAATAAAAAAAAAAAAAAATTACATCGCATATCGCAACCATCGCAATTTTCATAACATTACCATACTCTAAAAAGCCCGATCCAAGGTTCTTGCGATATGCGATGGCTAAAAGTCAAAAGGCTTTAAGGCATGAACGAAGGTCTTTTTATAAGCTTTGTTTTTGTTTTGAGTTTCAAAAACTCACTCATAAGTATGAGTGAAGGTAGGTTAAGTTTAATTTTTATTAGTTTTAATATTTATTAATTTTATATTAATTAATTTAAATATATAAAAATTAATTAAGTTGAACATTAATTTTTATTTTTTTTTCCAAAAGTAAAAATCGAACTTTTTATTACCGGGATAAAAAATTACACAACATATGCCAAAGCATTCATTTTGCTCTATAATTTACGAATCATAGAGCTCACTGGATAAATATTCAGTCCAACTAAAAACATGAATAGAAATTCACTAAGTGAAAGCACGACCTCCCCATATGAGGAAAATTTATGGCCAGTGCCTGTCAGAGATGAGAGTAGCGTCAAAAAGAGAGGCCAAAAAATAAAAGCAAAACTTCATGAGAAAAAGCCCACAGCGAGAACAGAGTAGCCAATTTTCGAGGTTCAAGACTTCCTCCCCTTTTTCTTCTCGACCTTTCACCATTCTCCTTGGGCTGGGGTTATGGGAACAATTTGAAGTGGATTTTCTTCGCCGGGTCGGGGGTTTTCTTTGTCTGAATCTGAGGTATCTGATGAATGCTGCCTTTTGGTTCCACTGATTTCCATTGTATTTGGATTCTTCCTAGATTGTGATTCCATGGTTTCTTGTATAGGAATCTTTTGTGTTTCTGTTTGGATACTTTCGTTTGGACCAGGTTCTTCCTCTTCATCCTCTTCCTCCTCTTCTGAATCTGAGTGGTTGAATTTCCATCCTTTTTGTTGACTGCTAGTTCTCTTCTTTCTGCGGCTATTCTTTTTGTATTCCGGACAGGCATTTTGAAGATGTCCAGTTTGCTGACATATTCTGCATTTGAAAGCTGTATTTTCATAGTCTAATGACTGCATCCAGCTGCAATCTTTGTGTTTTAGTTTTATGTTTCCCAATAATCCTTTACTGAGGTCTACTTCTACGGATATGCGTGCAAAAGTAAAAATTCTTTCTTCTATTCTTTGTGTATCCATTTTGATATATCTGCCTATGGCATTGCCTATGATTGCCAGTACCTTTTGATCCCATAAATGAATAGGGAGATTGTGAAGACGAACCCATACTGGCACCTTGGACACAACGAAAGTGTTTGCATCAAAATCTGGGAACCATGGAGTGATAAATAGACCCGAAGATCCCCATAACCAAGGCCCTTCCTGAATCACGAGATCTCTGACTTCTGGTGATTGAAATTTGACTATGAAAAACCCTTTGGAGCAGAGATGGATCTCACAGTCCAGTGACCATTTCGTGAAAATCCAATGAAACATATTGAAAGGTTTGGGCCAAAATCCATTAAAATGGAATATGATGGCTTACTTTTCATAGCTGTCACATACCTTCTCTGCTTCGTTGTTTCAATTGTTAGTTCTGGAGTGTGTTGCAGTTGCTCCACTATGTATGGGCTTGGTTCTGATCCAACCTATTTTGGAGCTAATGAAGAAGCTTTTCCTCCTTGTAAAATATGCTTGCAAGATGTTCCTTCACTTCTGTGCTGCTAGAGTGGATCCGAGGTATGGTTTGATTTAGATCCGTTGCCTCCTTCTGTTGATTTGCCAGCTACTGCTCCTCCTTGTAGTCTCAGATTGAGGATTGTTGTAGATGCTAGCTTAATATTGTAATCCTTTATGGATCAGAAATCATGAAGAGATCTTCCCCCCGTTAACAAGTGTTGCTTGCCAGTCGGGTAGCCGATCTGATTGGCAATGATGTATTTCAGATCTCTTACACTATCTGAAGCTGAAACCCATATCAGTGTTGAGTTCCCCTTGGGAATTTTAAAGAATATTTGGAAAAGGGCATTTAATGCCAAATCTGCCTCGTTTTCCAGATCCGACATGATCAAATCTACATCAGGTCTGTGGGGCAAGACCTGGTCACGATGCCAGTTTCCTTTCCACTAGGGTGCAGGCATGGAGCAATTTTCGTGCTTTCCAGCCACCCCTTTGGATCCCGTTGGGAAAACATTCCTAGTCATCGAAGGCTTGATGCATTTAATTTCTGGCTTGATCATATGTGCAAGGTTTTGGACCAGCCATTTGAGGATCCAAGCCGTATCAGACCAATGGTAAGAAAAATCCACTGCATAAAAAGTAGATTTGGTTCCAAATCTGGATTCTTCCACTGCCCAAAACCCGAGATCTGTTCTCCCAGTAGTGTAGAGACTTCCATCTTTTCCTAGGTATTTCCCTTCCTCCGGTTGCAGGTAGATGACATCAACAATCGCCTCGAAAAAGTTGTCGGTGCTATTTCGCGATCTCCTTTCCAGCCAGATCTTGGATGTCTGCACCCTCTTCTTTCCCATGTTGCAACCCTCTACATTCCTGCAAGGTGTTTCGAGCCTGGGCCTGCTGAATTTGTCGAGAGAGTCACCATGCAGGGGTTCCCTCATTGTGACCAGCTGCATATTCAATTCACGCGTAATCAGAGGCCGTCGAGAGCCGCCTAAATTAAACCTTAATTATTATTTAGATTATTTAAATTAATTTATTTATAAATAGTTAATTATAATAGTTAGTTAGATTAATAATTAGGTTAATTTTATGATTAATAATCAAATTAGAAATTAATTAGAAACTAATTTAAGATTAAATTTTTAATTAAAGCTCTGATTTTTAGCCCAGCAACAGAGTTTCTAGATTTATGCTAGATTTGACTCATCAACTTTGAAAGCTCATAGATTGAGTTTTACTTGGCCAAATGAGGCCCATGATGGCTCATTGGAAAGATAAAATCAAGGAAAATATTTCTGAGGAGGTTTTACTAACATATTTGGTCATTTATTGAGTCAAAAATCAGGCAGAAGATCAAGCTACGAATTTCTAAAACAAAATCAATTTTCTAAGTTTTATGTTCTGCATTTTCATTTGTCCAAGCCTCTTCTCAATGCAAATCCATTTGTCAATAATATCCTTGGCTAATTAAATCATCACAGGCATCAACAGAAAGCTTATATTTTATTTTTAGTTATTTAATTAATTGCATTTGATTGGATTTATTTTAATGCCAGAAATAATATTTAGATTTTATTGTTGCATTTTAATTTATTTTGATTTTTTCTTGTAGGAAAACAATAGAAGAGATATAGAGAAAAATATCTCAATCAATGAGAATGCTCTAGAAATTGAAGATTGGAACTTTGAGCAAATAAAACTGGATTGGGCAGATTCCTCTTCAACAAACTTTCCTCTCAAGAATTCCTTTGCAAAGATTATAAATAGCAGATTGCAGAATGTAATAAAGGGCTGCTCTCCTCTGCAATTCTGGAATTCTAAAAGCATTTTTGTAATAGGGATTTAGAATTGTAGGTGGGAGGAGTGGAATCTTAGATCTGGGGATTATTAAGGTTTTTCTTCTACATTCTGAGTTATGTATAATGAACAGAGTTTGCACTTTTGTAGCTATGGTTTTGAAAGCAGAAGCTCATACATTGTAAAGGACTATTAGAGACTGGAGTTGGAGAGATGGATTCAATAAATTGGTATTGCGAATACAATTATTTTAAATGTTGGTTTCATTTATGATAACAAGAATTGTGTCAATTTACTTACATATTTGTGCACTTTTGTCGGTATGGGTAATTTGCTTCTATTTTATGTTGTTATGTATCTCTATTCTTATGGGCTGAATTCTAATTTCTGAGTAACTATTTACTCATAAATTTGTCTTTTAATATTGGATGAATAAACAGTGATATGTTCTGAACTTCTTCCGCATATTATTGTTTAATAATTCAAGTTACTGATTAAATGATCAAGGTCATTCTGAGAACTTCTTCCTGAGTGTTATTGATTGATTATTTCAGTTAAAAGGTCTCAATAAGATATGTTTTGATATCCATAATTTCAGTTAATTAAACTACTTCATTAACATGATATTAATTATAAACAAGACATATTTCAATCTCAATATTATAAATACCTGCTCTTGGTTGGGTTAGATCTATATCTGCCTAATTGAGATAGGATTAAGATAGTTTCTTTTGCTTGCATCTTAGAACAAGTTTGCATTTAAATTAATTTCTACATTCTTTTAAGTCCTCTTCCTGAAGAGGCAAAACTTTAGTAGTGGATTGGTTGAGCCCTAAATCAGCTTAAGGATCACTTTCTTCCCTGATCAGCAAGAGGGTTGATCTGATGTGTCTTCTCCATTGGTGAATGAAAGTCATATTTTAAAACCATTGGAGATTAAGAGAAGGTAACTGGACCTAATTGAACCAGTTGGAATCACCATTCCAAACAGAAAAGGAGTTGCTTTAAGGTCTGGACCGGGTGGTCATCCCCCATGTTGTTGCAGTGATTTTGGCTTCAACACTCAACTGCCCATGAAAGGCATGATGATGGATATTGTGGTAGCAGATGTACCCCCCAAGTTTGGCATGTTGCTCTCCAGAGGTTGGATCAAGAGATTAGGTGGAACATTGCAAAATGATCTGTCCTATGCTACTGTCCTAGTTTTCAGAGGTGAGAGTAGGAGATTATACAGAGAAGCTTAGTTGGCTTATATCATCAGTGATGAGAAGAATCTCACTAATGATCCCATCTATGTTGCTGACACTGATTTTGGAGCCTGTATTCTTCAGATTAAAGAATCCCATTTGGCCTCCATGTAGCTTAGGAAACTGGTTTTTCAGATCACAGAGGAAGAAGGTCCACAGATTTGGGACATGTTCTTTGATGGAGCTTGCTCTAAGGAAACTATAGGGGCCGGTGTATTCCTTGTGTTATGCACACATGAATGCATTCATTTATCTTTCAAGTTAAATTTTCGGGTCACAAATAACATAGCAGAGTACGAAGCCTTGATATTGGGCTTAAACACTACTAAAGAAATGGGCATCAAAGGTCTGAAGGTGTTTGGAGACATAGACCTTATCATTCAGCAGGTCAACAAAACTTTCCAAGCAAATCATCCAAGGCTAAAAGCATACAAAGATGAGGTATGGAAGCTCAAGGGCTCTTTCAATAGTTTCAACGTTTCTTACATCCCTAAAATGAAGAACCAGCTTGCTGACTCCCTTGATATGTCTACTAGCACGTTTATTCCTCCTAAATTGATTTATGAAGTTCAGGTGAAATATAGACCATCTCTACCTGACAATGTCAAATAATGGAAAGTTTTTGAAGATGATGATGAAATAAATAGGTTTTTACAAGTCATTGATGAATTTTCTGAAATGCACATTGACCAAGAAAATGAAACCATGGAAGAATGCAACTAGTCGAAGCTAAAGAACGAGATTGGTCAAGAAAACATTGTTCAGCTGCCTAGTAACCATATACCCAAAGGATTGGTGCCCCTAGAGAAGTTGTTTGATCATAATGATGTACCTTATAAGCCTGCCAAAATAGAAAATGAGTCTGTTGTTCATAAACATAATATAGGGAGTCCAACCCATTCAAAGTACATAAATTTGTCCACTCACTTGTCTTCTACCCAAAGTTCCGAGTATTGCACCCTAATGAAGCAATTTGCTGATATTTTTGCTTGGGAATACAGTGATCTTAAGACCTATGACACCAACATCATTCAGCATAACATTCCACTGGAGAAGAACACCATCCCTTTTAGGCAGAAATTAAGTCCTATCAACCCTCTCTTATTGCCTTTGATTGAAAAGGAAATCAAGAAGCTGCTAGATACCAAGATCATAGTTCCCCTAAGGTAGTTAAAGTGGATAGCTAACTTTGTGGTAGTAATAAAGAAGAATGGAGAAATCAAGCTTTGTGTTGACTTCAGGAATCTGAACAAATTCTCTAAAAAAGACAACTACCCCCTGCCTAAGATGGAACACTTGCTGCAAAAAGTTTCAGGGGCTAGAGTTATGTCTTTCTTAGATGGATTTCCAAGTTACAATCAGATTGTTGTACATCCAAAATATCAGGAAAATACAACCTTCACTACTCCTTGGGGAACATTCATGTACTCCAAGATGCCTTTTGGACTGATGAATGCTGGGGCTACTTTTCAGAGGGCCATGGACATAGCCTTTATGGGAGAAAAGGACAAGTTTGTCCTTATTTACCTTGATGACATAACAATCTTTTCCAACACTCACAAGGACCATTTGTAGCATTTGAAGAAGGTGTTTCTAAAGTGCAGATAATTTGGAATTTCTGTGAACCCAAAGAAGTCACGGTTTGCTCTAGAAGAAGGCAAACTTCTAGGACATATTGTTTCTATTGAAGGTGTGAAGATTGATTCAGCAAGAGTTCAAGCAATTCAGACATTGTCTATCCCAAGATCAAAAAGGGAAATTCAATCTTTCCTTGGTAAGATTAACTTTGTAAGGAGGTTTATTCCAAACTTTGCAGAGCTTGTGAAGCACATCACTTCCATGCTGAAGAAAGGATAAGAAATAAAATGGACAGATGCTGCAAGAAGTTCTTTTGAAGCCATCAAACAAGCTATCATGGAAGCTCCCACTCTAATCAACCCAGATTACACCAAGGAGTTTTATATCTTCTCTTTTGCCTCTTATGTAGCAGTAGTTCTATTGCAGAAAAATGATGAAGGTGTAGAGCACCCTGTGCCCTTTTCAAGAAAAACTCTAAGGGATGCCGAACTAAGGTATGACCTTATTGGAAAACAATATTATGATCTCATAAAATATTTGAAGGCATTCAGAATTTATATCCTGCATTCCAAAGTGGTTGCATATGTACCTTTAGCCTCAGTAAAAGATGCTATAACTCAGCCAGATATTGAATGAAAGAGAGCTAAATGGATTGCAAAATTCATAGAGTTCAACATAGAGGTGAATCCCACCAATCTTGTCAAAGGCCAGGGCTTGCTAAGCTTATGGCTGAGGAAAATTGTTGTTTTTTAACCATCAATTGCATGGGTTCAAATTCAGGTGGTGAGCGGACAAAGGAAGCAGCAATAGAGCGAGAGTGGAATCAGCCTTTGGCTAAATATAGCCACATGTCAATGGTATTCCAGCATAGTTTATTTTTTGCAGAAGCTAGAAGTCCCTCTAGGGCTTAGCTCAAGTCAAGCCCAAGCCATTAAGCTCAGATCAACGAAATTCTACATTAATGAAACCCTACTCTATCGGAAAGATCCATTAAAGATCCTCTTGAGATGTCTAGATAAAGGACAATCTGTGGAAGTCGTGCACCAGTTCCATTCTAGCATTTGTGCAGGGCATCATTATTGGAAAACCATAGCCCACAATATCCTGAGAGCTGGGTATTATTGGCCTACTCTGTTCTCTGATGTGTGTTCTTTTGTGAGGTCTTGCGACAATTGTTAGAGGTTTGTAGGAAGACAATAGCTAAAATATCTGCCCTTGAAACCAGTACACGTCAATGGTCCTTTCTAGCAGTGGGGCTTGGACTTTATAAGTGAGATCAATCCACATTCTAGTGTGTTGAAGCCCCGAAATTGGGTCTACAACAAGGGGGATACCCACCCGGTCTGGACCTTGAAAGCAGCTCCTTTTCCTTTTGAGATGGTGGGTCCAACTGGGGATAATGGGACCAGTTTCCCAATTTTTCTGTGTTGGTAAGAACTGATATTTCCTTTTTCTAAAGATTTCTAAGTAAAATGCTTTTAATCTAAATCTAATTTAAAACATGCAATTGTATTCTAATCAACAGAAATCTCTAATTCTAAAACTAACCCGGGATTCAACTTTTTTACTTATGCGATCTAAAATAATTTCTAACAGCAATTGGTAGTAAAGATTATTCAATTGCTATAAGAAAATAATTCGATAAAAATGAATTGTTTTGTATAAGAAATTAGCCGAAACAATTGTGAAAAACATATCACATTATAAGTCATTCATACATTGAGAAAAAATAGAATAGTCATCATCGTACAAAAGTGACAAATGATAACTCAAACATTCAAGCTTTCATATATAAATAACTGAGCATAAAATATTACATTGACACATAATCAAAAATCATTAAGAGATAAAAGTACCATTGATAACAAGTCCTACTCATGAACTTCAACAATATAGATCTATCTCTTCCTAATTCAACATTTACTAAGAGTACAAAAGTGCATTTCAATAGAAGACATTAAACACAGATATCAATAAATCTCATTCCATTTATTCATCAAAACCTCCTCTTAGCGTGTAGAAGTGCATGTTCTAAGGAAATGTTTTTCATAAATTTCAGGACCCTTCTCTAAATACATGAAAGGGGTTAAAATACTACTTCCTAAATAATAAAAATAGTTTATTACAAAAATATAGGAGGAAGTTTAAATGACCGTCCTCATCTAAGGCAAAAATAACTCAAAACTAAAACTAAAACTAAATATGGAATTAACTATCTATGTATCTGTTCTCTGATATTGCAAGAATTTAGCATTGGCTTGAGGAGCGTCGGTTGGCCGACCTCCAATTTTAGTTGCCCTGCGAAAACAGAATCAGCAAGTGCTGGTGCTATCTTCTCGGTAGAGTTCGTAAGGCATTTGAGAGTCATTGCATTGACTGTGCGGTTTAACTAAGTACTGCCAATAAGTATCCCAATTCAGCTTGGTTAACTTTTTTATGGACTCTACCCTTTCCTCAACTTTTTGTCTCTAGATTGTCTGTAGTTGCTGTGCCTTTGGAAGAAATCCTGGAGCGGTCTCTGAAATGAGGTTTTTTCTGTGCAGGTTTTCATTGACACAGTCAATGACATTGTTTGCCCCTGTAGTTGCTTCTTCCGCAACCTGTTCTTCCTTCCTAATCTGTGCGTCCCATTTATGGAAAATCATTTCTTTGTGGGCCTCATTGATCCTAAGTGTGCCTGCTTTCCTTCCTTTTTCCGATTCCTGCCAAGTCAAATAATCAAAAATTATTTTATCAATTAAATCATAATCATGTCGCAAATCCACAACTTAATTGGTAATTTTATTGCTTATCTCGCAAGGGGAAGTCCATTGCGATATTATTTGGCATAATTCCTCTTGTTGTTGCAAGAGTTGGTTGTTTAATGCAAGGGCTTCTGAGACAAACTCTGTAAGCTTGGGATAATCTCTATGCATTTCTAGCATATCTTGTAACTGATTTTCTTTTTCATCCAAATTGTTCTGACATCCCGACTGCATCTATTGAAAATCTTGCTATAGTTTTTCTAACTTCTCCTCTGCTTCTCGGTTGGCACTGGCTTGTTGTAGCCGTTGCTGCAAAATTTGGATTTATTCCTCTCTATCCTTAAGTAATTTTTGTACCTTGGATGCTTTATCAATGGTAGCAGAGGCATAGGCTCCTGTGATCTGACATAACTTAGTTAGATTTTCAGTAGGGTCAGTGGTAGGGTCTTGCCAAAGGACATCTAGTGGCTTTCCCTCAAGTGAGAGTATGTTGTCCAATTTCCTTTTCTTTCTTTGCCTTCTTACCACTGCCTTATGTTGCGGAATATATAATACATCTAGAGGAGGAATTTCCTCTATTTTGAGCATGATTTCAATTGATGGGGTAATGGGAATATGCTCAATTTCTGGAGCATTGCTGACTGTTTCAATGACCATGTCTATCATTGTATGCATTGTACTCTCAGGAGTCTTCATGTTCTACTCCTCAGTATTAAACAATTCATTGAATGTTTCCCACTCTTTATCCAGCTCAGTTCTTACTGGCTTTGGTGGTTGGATGATGGGAGGGGGAACCTTTACCTGTGGTGTAGTCAAGACCTGTTGCTCTTGGTGTTCTTTAGATTGGGCAGTGTCTCTAACTGACCCTTCACTTTTATTACGGTCGCTCTCAGACTATTTAGAGTGTTCTAGTGATTCTTTTCCAGACTTAGACCTGTACTTGTCTGTACCTGAGCTTCCACTTAAACTGATACTGGGAGTAGGCTCCCTTATTGGTTCCAAGCATAACTTATCCAAGGGGATGTTAGCTAATCTCCTTTCTCTATACAATTTGAATTCTTGGAATTTTGCTAGGAGAAATTGAATTTGATCCATATGCAAAACTTCTTTCAGTGTGCTTTTTTATTGGAAGGCATCATAAAAAATATCATCTTCTTTGGAAAATACTTTTATCTTGATAGCAGTAATGAAATTCTTAATGACATCAAAAGGGTCAAATTATATTCCTGGAAATTTGAACAGTCGTAGACACAAAATATTGTCTACTTCTTTGAATGCATGACCTAAATCAAATAATGAAAAGGCCCCATAGGCCATAGGAAATTGCGGCCAAATGGCCTTCTTCTTATCTTTCAACTCTTTGCTCGTTATTCCCACCCCGCAGGTCTGGTAAGCAATCTCTCAAGCCAATAACTTATCAAAAACATATAAGGGTAGGACATGAGGGGAAGAAATGCTTCCAAATACTTTGACATAGGTGAAAAATTCTTCCCCAAACCATCTTGCAACAAGGAGAATGTCAACTTCCACTTTGGGGGAAAATCTTGGGGTGTCCCTATTATACAACATTCTAGACAGAGGCAACATAACTCCATGGCAAATTCTATAAAAATACGGGATAAACTTGGAATCCCACAATTCCTTATGATAAATGTGAATGGGCAAGAGATTCTATGTAGTCCACTTCCAACCCATTAAAGGAAATTTGGAAACATAACAGATTGCATCCATAACATAAGCAACTAAATAGAAAGGAGGATAAATCCTCTAAGTAGTAGTTCTTTTGGAACGGTAGTTCCAAATAGCCGAAGCTAAATTATCAGACAATATATGAGCCCAATCCACAATAGTGGCATTAATGGTTGCATCTAATAGGGGTAGCCACTCAGATGAAAACTTGTTGACGTTAGGCTTTCCAAATAGTCTACATAGCATAGTAGCAGCACAGTAATATGGGGAGGAGAGGGAACCAACACTGTACATATTGTGTTTGTCTTTTTTCAATGGTTCTTCTCTTACTGACCAGTTCTTCGTACACTCCACCAAACCTTCATTTTCTTTGGCAAACTTCTCCACGAACTACTTGTTGTAGGTTGCCTGCGGTTTTGGTAGATGATACATAAGCCTTAAATCTTGTGGAGTGAATGACCCAATGAGATCTTGGCCTCGAGACTTGAATTGTCTGTTTGTTATATCGGCACTGTCCATTACCCACTTAACCATGTCTGTGTATGGAATAATCTAAGGTCTTACCATTATTCGATGAAGGAATGAACATGCAAGTTCAGTGATTGATGCCTCAGACAACCGGCGTGAGTCTACTATTGCTTTAACCTCCATAACTCTGGGATTTTCTTCTTCGAGTAGATTGTACATTCCTTCCCAAGTAGTTATGCCGACATCTCTGTTGTAGGTAGTGTTTGTGTATAAGGGCGTCATCTCTTTATCCTCAGCAACCGGAGCTTTTCCCTTCTTTCCCATTACGTTCTGCACCCTGTTACGTATATTATTCTACTTGTCGCTCCTAAAAAGTTACAAGTAAGGAAAGAATAATGGTAAGAGATAAGGTGACGAGAAAACTCTTTAATTCTGAAATCATATCAAATATATCACCCTATGTGAAATAACCTTTCGATCAAATCTAAATCTTATCTCATAAATGACCATCAACTAACCATTAAATTGACATTAATGCCCATAACTCGATATCGGATTACGATAAATGCTTTATTGGATCATGAGCCTTGCAAATCTGCGATAAAGCGATTTTACGATTTGCTTTGCAATATCGCTAATCTGTTTTGTTAACAATCATTATTTTGTTAGGTGGCTGCGAGATGCGATTTGCAAGATTCTTTATCGCATATCGGTGGATCGGGATATTTTACCTTGGGTGATACTTGCAGCATATGAAATTCGCGATGTGCAATGAGTTTTTAACGCGCGTGATCTCGCATTGTGTTTCCACAATTTCGAAAGATTTTTTATATGATGTTTCCCTATTACCCTTTGCGATGTGATATTTTATTGTTAAGAGAATGATTTTATTCGTAACTTATCATAAAACTTAAGTTTTTTAGGTTTTGTAGATGTTTTCCTAAGTTTATGATAGCATGTTTTATTCAAAGGGAAATATAAGTGCTAGTTTTTTATTTTTTTATAAGGGTCCCCATTTATTTAGCTTTGTTACTAAAAGTAAATAAAAAGGGGGGTTGTTGCTGGCCACAACAAAGGGCGATTCACTAGGAAGAACCAATTACCTCTGATTATTTTTTAAACTTTCTAAACTTCCAAAACAGAAAAGTTTTCTGGAAAATCAAACTTTATTATAGAAATATAAAGTGCATCATGCTTTCAGCTATTAATGGTAGTTTGTTTCTCTTGTGTTAACTCTGATTATTTACTTCCCAAAGCTAGTCATTGTATTTACATTAGCCACTACTTAGTTTATAAAGATAAAAACAAAGACTTCTCTGTAGATCAGTTTTAAGTATTCTCTTTTTTCGTAAGTAGAGCCTATGCTGCCAGCAGGCATTCATAGCCTCGACAGTGTTACCTGTTACCCAACAATGATCCTGTATCCTACTTAGAGAAATATACAATTTTCAAAGATAAATCCATATCCACACTTGTTGTTTTTTGTTTTCTTTTAATTCTTAAAGAACATTGTCTTGGTTTGGTAGCAAAATTATGACAGTGCCATTCACTTGATTTATAACTTTAACAAGCTCGCTCGTGATGAGACCCCTTGTCTTTTGATTGCAACAATCTTGAGTCATTGCCCTATTTTGGTATGCAGCTTTGGCAATGTCAGTGAGTTATAATATCTATGATCATGATAAGTGGGCTTGTGATGAGACCTCTTATTCTTTAAGCTTATAGTGTATCATTGGATTACTCCTTGAAACTTGTAATTCCCTAGGTGGGGAGGAAGTCATTGGTTCCTTAAGAATAACTCTAGATGACAATTATAGAGTTTTTGGAAATAACTTTTCTACAAAGAACCTTTGTTTTGTTATTGATGCTTTTCATTGAATGATATAAAACAAATTCTCACTAAATGGTTGTTTTTCATCATAATTCGTAAGGCTGAAACTAGTAGCATTTTCAGGCTTGTGGCATTTGACTATATCTTTCAATAATAATGATCGATTTTCCAAATCAGTTCTACTTATACAAGCGAAAAAACAAAATCTAAAAGACACACTAATCTTTTTTGTGAATTCCGAAAGTTAACCATTTTCAACCTGTTTTATTATCAAAGTAAGGCTATAAATACTAATTTACAAAAATAAAAGAGTTCATCTTCTATGGAAAGTATTTTTTAAGGATCTGCCCATTAACAGGTAAAGATTCTTTTTTCCCTGCTAAATATTGCAACATGAAAGTGGATGAACCTATGATTTGAACAATTTGGAATGGGCCAAGCCACATTCGTTGTAATTTAGAATGTTTGCATTTTTACTCATGAGCCTTATCCCATTTCAAAACTAAATCCCCAATTTGAAAATCCTTCCTAAATACCATGCTTGAATCAAAGGAAGCCTTTACTAATGCTTGATGATGAGCGTGTGTGGTTTTAGCTTGTTCTCATTTTTCTTCTAGCTTAAGAATCTGCAATTGTCTTAGTTGTAAAGATGAAGTTGGTGTTTCGTTGATAAATTGAACTAAGGCCAAAGAAGGAATTGCTAAATGAGTTGGGAGAGCTACTTCTTTCCCATAAACTAAATTAAAGGGAGAAGTGCCAATGGAAGCCTTTTGGGTTATTTGGTCTGCCCATAGAGCATACATCAAAGGTTTGTGCCAATTTTTATGATTTTGATCAATGGTTCGCTTAATGATTCTGATTAAGTTTTTATTTGTTGATTCGACCAACCCATTCCCTTGTGGGTAATAATTAGCAGAATATTTAAGCTTAAAACCTCTTTTAAATGCAAATTCAGTCATAGCATTGCCAGAAAATTATGATGCATTATCAAACATTAAAGCAGAGGGTTACAAAGCTGGTGATTATGAACTGATCTATGAAATCAATGATATGTTCAACATTAGCTGTCTTGAGCGGAACTGCTTCTACCCATTTAGTAAAATAATCTGTAGCTGTAAGGATATACATATGTTGTTTAGAAGAGTGAGGAACGATCTCACCTATTATATCCAATCCCCATTGATCAAAAGGTTGATCGATATTGATTGGTTGCAAAGGCAATGATGGTTTATTTTGTCTCCCAACAGCAGTTTGACAAATTTGACATTTACTTACATAGCTATGCACATTTTTAAATAGTGTAGCCCAATAATATCCTTCGCACAAAATTTTATGCGTTGTAGCATCTCCCGCATAATGTCCACCTGCTAGTCCATCATGGAGTTCCTACAACACCTTTTCAGCTTCAGGTTTCTTAAGACATCGAAGGAGAACAGAATCATAATTTATCCTAGAAGCTACATCATTTATGAGTTGATACTACTTAGCCTTCAATCTTAGGTCTCTTTTCTTTGTATAATTCAGATTTGAAGGAGGATATATGTTCTTTAGATAAAAATTGATATCAGCATATCTTGATTCAATATCGTTTAGGCTTACCTCATACATTTGTACCTCTTGATTTGGAGATGATATTTCAGGAATAAGCGATGCTCCAACCAACATCTTGCAAAAGCCTTGACCTTTTACTATATTTGCTGGCCTGATCTCAGCGTTGTATTCTTGTAAGGTAGTGGCCCAATTTTCTCTCTTTTCACCCACATCTTTCTGTACTAAGAGATTTCTTACCGATGGAAAGGGCACTATGATCTTTGTATGGGTTTTAAGAAGAAAAGGTCTAAAATATTTTATCGCTTTGAAAACAACATAAGCTTGTTTTTCAACATCAGAATAATTTAATTCAGCTCCTTGTAGATTAGAACTAAAGAAGGCAATTGGGGCTTCTGCCTTGTCTTGATTGGCTTGCATGAGTATCGCAACATATGAATTATCAGAGGCAAATGTATATAAAATAAAAGGATCGGAAAAATTTGGAGTCGCTAAGGATGGGGCATTAATAATTGCTTGCTTAATCAAATTGAACGCTTCATATTCCTCTTGGCCCCATTTGAAAAGTGATTTTTTTTTTTTATTTTTTTTTTATCATTGCTTGTAATGGTGACACAATCCTTGAGAAATCTGGAACAAATATTTTAACAAAGTTAATCTGGCCAAGAAAGGATTACATGGCTTTCTTATTATGTGGCAAGGATATTTCAGAAACTTCCTTAATTCTATCGGGACCAATATGGATTCCAAATTTTGACACTATAAATCCTAGAAATTTTCCTTCACTTAATGCAAAAAAGGACTTTTTTGGGTTAAGTAATATTCCATACCTTTGGCAATGTTGGAAGATCCGCTTAAAGTATCTAAGGTGATTACCGCGTTTTTTAGAATATACTATTATTTCATCCAAGTAAATCACCATTGATTTGTTTACTAATCCCTTGAATGCGATATTCATAGCCCTTTGAAATGTGGCACCAATGTTGATCAGACCAAAAGGCATATTTTAATATGCATAAGCACCGCATTAGGTTCTGAACGTGGTTTTTAGCTAATCGTTAGGATGGATCAGAACTTGGTTGTAGCCGAAGAAAGCATCTAAAAAAAACATTAATTTTTATCCTGCAACTACTTGCAATATTTGTTCCATAGGAGGCGGGGGAAAATTATCCTTTTGACAAGGTTTGTTAAGATTTCGAAAGTCAATACAAATTCTAATATGTCCATTTTCTTTCTAACTGGGACCAAATTGGAAACCCATCTAGAATGTCGAACGGGAAAAATAATTTTTGCGTTCAATAATTTATTAAGCTCAGACTTAATCTGACTTTCCAGATAATGATGGATCTTCCTCAGCTTTTGCTGGACAAGTTTTTCATCAGCTATCATTGGGATAGTATGCTGAATGATTGAAGTGTCATAAGTCTTAAGATCATCGTATTTCCAGGAAAAGACACTTTTGTATTGTTTCAGGAGCCGAACATAGGCTAATTTTTCTTCTGGGGCTAGGCCAAGACCTAGGTTGATATTCTGTGGCTTGGTATCCATTCCTAGATTTACTAATTCATAGTTTAGAGTTGAACTCTGAAGTTTTGAATTGGTAGATCTCTTAAATCGGTCTTTCAAATCATATAGGTCTTCCATCTTGACTACAGATTTTGGTATACCATTATTAGTGGTTTCTTGTTGTAACTAGTTGTCATGTTGGTCCTCATCAATTATTTAATTAGTGTAAGATCCTTTCAATGTCAGGAAACTTACAATATCAAGATCACCATTGAAAATTCTCCAGTTTGTAACATTATCAGGGATGGAGGGAATGAGCTTGGAAGCTACATTAGCCAGGAGGTCAACACTAGCATTTTGGAGTCTGGGAATAGGTGAAATATTAAATGCTATAAAATGTTCAGTCAAATCCTGCACTAAAGATTGATAATGCTTCAAATGACCTGATATACAATGTATAGTATTTCGTACCTATTTAATAATAATCTCAGAGTCTCCGAAGACTTGTAGATACTTGATATCTAATCCGATTGCCTTGTACAGTTCTTGGACTAGAGCTTCATATTCTACACTGTTGTTTGTGTAATCAAACTTGAGTCTACATGTTAGCATAGTTTTGTTTCCCTCTGGACTAACTAATACACATCCTGCTCCTGCTCCATCATTAGACTTAGAACCATCAAAAAATAATTTCCAAAATAGAGATTTATTTATAGGACTATCTATAAAATTAACACATTTAGAACTATCTATTTGAGAAAGATTTTCAACTTGAAACAGAACATAATGTTCTGGGTAAGGCGAAGTATGAGCATTAAAATTTCCTAAGAAAGAGTCAAGAAAATAGTTGCCAATTATATTGTTGTTGTATGCTACAGGTTTGTTTTCTCCTTCCAATTCCGTCACTATGTATTTTTGGTGTTTTTCTCGCTCAACCTTTATCTAATTTTGTTTACCATTGTAAGGGAGCCACATATGTGACCAATCGGTCACAAAGTATCAATGAATTTTTTCGAACCAATCCCTACTAAGAATTAAATCGTAAAATTTGAGAATGTATGCAACTAAAATATCAATGACTTGACATACCTTTGGATTAGATGACAACCTTATGGTAACTTGATTTAGTTCACTGATTACTTCAACCTGCAATTGGTCCAGCTGAACTATGCGTACTGCAGATTTTTGAAGTTGGACTTTTAACTTTGCACATATTGTTTTAGGTAAGATATTAGATGAAGCTCCTGAATCTACCAAACAATTATGCAAGTTTTTATTGAAAATTTCGTAAGTAAGAAGGAATGGGGGAGTATGGGATCTTGACCTACCTCCGATTAAGGCAATATCATTAGGATCAACTTTATTTGCCATATTATTTGGAGGTCTTCCCATTTCATGAAAAGCTTGCGAGATTACAGCAGCAGGAAGAGGTGCAACGGGAATTGCATGTAACTCTTTCAAAAATATCTTTTGTTAATGTTTCAATTTGCTCAATTCATGAAAATTAATATTAGCCCTAGTCTTCTTCATATCTTCAACAATATTATACTCCATCTCAAAAAAACCAATTAGTGTTTTAGATGGAGTTGAGGGATTGGATTGGATTGGGCTTGTTTGAGTCGCTTTTGGTGATGATTTCTTACCTGCGACTTTATCTTTAGATATCGAGCTTGCGCTCTTCTGTTTAGAACTAGGTTGTGGAGGATCAAGTTGATTTCTACTTCTAGTAGTAACTAGTTATGCCTCTTGATCCTCTTCATCTAGAAGGATGAAGTCCCACATTCCTGTAATTCTACAACTTCATCTTCATCAGTAGGTTCTTCTTAGAAACTTCCTCTTCTTCTCCTTCAGATTCTGCATTTGTTATAGCATTGGGAGGCTTTGAATCAGTTGAGATATTTTTTCTATAAGGCTTGCAAGGATTTTTTGAAGAAGTCTCTGCTACTTGTTTCTTAATGTCAACCATTTCGTTAGACATAGTTTTTAAGACTTTCTGTAATCCTTCTAAATCAAATGGGTCTTTTGATTGCTTTCTCTTAGGATCATCTCTAACAATAACCTTAGATTTTCTTTCATCAACATCGTTTTTCTTTTCTAAAGCTAAGATACATTTCTCTACCGCTATCACTTCCTTCATGTTTTCAGCCAAGGTTGTCTTGGCAACCCTATCAATGAAGATTGCTATGTTCGATGGTAAAGTAGATATGTACCATTCACTTCGAACTTCTTCACTAGGCTTGGAAGCGGTCAGAATTTTATTCAAAATCTTGTTGAAACGTGAGTTAAAATATTTGATATGTTCTCTCGATTCAGACTTTAGATTTGATAGATCATTGATCAGTGTTTCTGTAGATCTATCATCACCAAACTTAGTCAGCAATTTCTCTTGGAAAATGTCCCAACTAGTGATAGATCCTAATGTTAATGAAAAATACCAGGATCCGACTGCTTCTTGTAATGTGTAAGGAAAGATTCGAACAACAACATCTTCATTAGTAATACCATTTAAATTTATCGATAACATAAAGTTGTTTATGTGTTCTTCTGCTAGCATGCCTGCTTCAGGATTAAACTTGGCAACCATTTTTCAAGATGGGTCGGTAATTGACTCAAGGGCGTAAGCATTGAGACTGCCCCTGGATTATTCCATGGGTTTTGGGCCATCGTTGAAGTACTAATAGAGGAAATCCCAGACGAAGTTGCTTGTCGAAGAGATGAGGATGTTAAATTTCTAGTACTCTAACGGATAACAATTTGAAGTGGAGGGGTGGATGGTTGACTTTGCAATAGGGAAGTTCGAATGGATGTTGATGATGAAAGAGTCTCACTATCAGACCCTTGAGATGACTTCCTTTCTCTTTTCCTTTTAGGCAGAGGTAATTCGGTTGGTTCGATACCAAACTTTTCACTCTGCAATCTAGTTAAAGGATGAGAAGGATTGTATTGCGAAGTCACACTACCTTGAGATATTTCAAAATTTTGCGGTGATATGGAAAATCCTTGAAGTTTATGAATCAAAGATTCAACTTCAAGAGGTTCAATACTAGATTTCACTGAAATGTTTGGGTTTGTGGTAATGGTTGTTGTTTTGTCAACTTCTCGCTTAGGATTTAAAGATTTGGAATGCGATGGAGAAGTCGGGGGAGATGTTGAGGGTGATTTACTCTCAGAATGGTATTTAGATTTGGATTTACTAGCCATTCACAGTTCAGAGCCCTCCTTCTAGTGCCAAATATGTTGAAGCCCCGAAAATCGGGTCTACAACAAGGGGGATACCCACTCGGTCTAGACCTTGAAAGCAACTCCTTTTCCATTTGGGATGGTGGATCCGACTAGGGATAATGGGACCAGTTTCTCAATTTGTGTGTGTTGGTAAGAATTGATATTTCCTTTTTCTAAAGATTTCTAAGTAAAATTCTTTTAATCTAAATCTAATTTAAAACATGCAATTGTATTCTAATGAGCAAAAATCTCTATTTCTAAAACTAACCAAGGATTTAACTTTTTTACTTATGTGATCTAAAATATTTTCTAACAACAATTGGTAATAAAGATCATTCAATTGCTTCCCGATCGGGATGAGGAACAGGGCAGGTGAGGATGGCAGGCGTGATTATTACAAGGCAAGGACAGTCGGACGTGATCTCAAGAATGAGGCCGCCCTTCCAGCAAATACAATGAGTAACTGGCCAGCATAAGGTTCAAGGAAATGGAGTGGGGGAGGTGGAATGAAGATGATTAGAAATAGTGGCAGCGGGGATAGCAGAGCGAGAAAGATGGTGAAGAAACAATGTATGAAGGTAGTAGAGGGGGAAGGTAAGTGTATTACGAATGGGTCGAAGGAGAAGCAGAACGTGGAGAAGCAGGGCGGAACAGTCAAGGAGGTCCTCGGTCTCTGGTATGTGCCTTCTGCGTTTCCTGTTGTCGTTTTATCTATCATTATAGGTAGAATGAATAGGAGCCATGTTTGTGAAGGCCCCGATGATGAAAAGGGCCTAAGGGAGAGTGGGTGACCCTTTGCTATACACTGTGAAGGCCACCTGGAATTGTCCCGGGCTGGAAATTCAGAGGGAAGAGTAAAATGCAGATGGGAGTATAGCCTGAGGGAAAATGTGGAAAACATAGGAGTGAAAGCCACGATAAGAATGAAAGGGTGGCCCTGTCGAAGGGACTCAAAGAAAATGCCCGCAACTCACCATATGTTTCGTATGATAGAGGGACAAACACATTTTCAATGGCCAAATGATGGATATCAGTGTCGGAATCAAAACAAGGAAGGGGATTGCAGTAGGGGCAGGGAAAGGACCAAAAGGAAACCGGTAAGCGAAGACAACGAAGAAAACCTTAAAATACCGACACCTGTAATTGATGATTGTGTATAGGAGAAGGTAGGAGAAAGGATGGCGCGGCCGAGACGTGGTAGAAGACACGGAAGAAGAGGCTGCCCAAGGCAAGAAAACCTAGGATTTAGGCCAACAGAAGCCACTGGCAATCAGCGAAGAAGGAGAAGGACTACCAAAACTGTGGTTCAGGAGGCGGCTCAGGCGTACCAGGAAGGAACGAACGAGGATATTTTTCATATCATTCAAAATATGGAGTCAAGAGTGATGGAGGAGTAGTCGGGATCAGAGGTAGAAGAATGGGCAGAGATGGTAAGTGACCCAGGAAATATGAGGGGAAGGTTAAAATTGTACAGGCAGTCTTTGCACATATACTGGGTTCTCAAACGCCTCCTGGCCAAGGCCTTGGAATAGGTAGCAAGGGAAATGACAGAAATAGCTAATGGAATGCCAAACTTGCAGAAGGAAATGAAGAATTTCCAGGTCATTATGATCAATTAGAACAATAAACTGGAGGAGATGTCTCAGCTACTGTTCCAGATGGTAGGAAAGCACCAGATCCATGAGGAAAAAATGGAGTACCCCATGGAGATGGACCAGCACATGGGAACCAAGAAGGAATGATTTTCTTGAAGCTATGTTTGTCAGTTTTTTGATCTTATCCTTGTCCCAGTCTTGTGCAAAATAGTAGCTTAATTGGTAGTTTCAGTTGTATAGTGCACATAGCTAGTATGGAAAGACTTGTCAAATTTTGCTTTTGGAATGCTTATAGTAAACTCATGTGGCCAACAGATCTGGTTTCCCTTTGGGGCAGGTTGAGGCCACCAAAACGATGTATCTGGCTTCTTGTTTATCATAAATATAAAAGAATGGTACTACCTCCACTTACAAAAAAAAAGGATCATTCAATTGCTACAAGAAAATAATTCGATAAAAATGAATTGTTTCGTATAAGAAATTAGCTGAAACAATTGTGAAAAACATATCGCATAATAAGTCATTCATACATTGAGAAAAAACAGAATAGTCACCACTGTACAAAAGTGTCAAATGATAACTCAAACATTCAAGCTTTCATATATAACTAACTGAGCATAAAATATTACTTTAACACATAAGTAAAAATCATTAAGAGATAAAAGTACCATTGATAACAAGTCCTACTCATGAACTTCAGCAATATAGATCTATCTCTTCCTAATTCAACATCTACTAAGAGTACAAAAGTGCATTTCAATAGCAGACATTAAACACAGATATCAATAAATCTCGTTCCATTCATTAACCTCCTCTGAGGGTGCAGAAGTGCATGTTCTAAGGAAATGTTTCTAACAAATTTCAGGACCCTTCTCAAAATGCATGAGACGGGTTAAAACACTACTTCCTAAATACTAAAAGTAGTTTATTACAAAAATATAGGAGGAGGTTTAAATGATCGTCCTCATCTAAGGCAAAAATAACTCAAAACTAAAACTAAAACTGAATCTGGAATTAACTATCTATGTATCTATTCTCTGATATCACAAGCTTTCAGCATCGGCTTGAGGAGCGTTAGTTGGTTGACCTCCGATTTTAGTTGCCCTGCGAAAACAGAATTGGCAAGTGCTAGCACTATCTTCTCGGTAGAGTTCATAAGGCATTTGAGAGTCATGCATTGATTGTGCGGTTTAACCAAGTACTTCCAGTAAGTATCCCAATTAATCTTGGTTAAATTTTTTATGGACTCTGCCCTTTCCTTAGCTTTTTGTCTCCAGCTTGTCTGCAATTGTTGTGCCTTTGGAAGAAATCCTGGAGCGGTCTCTGAAATGAAGTTTGTTCTACGTAGGTTTTCATTGACACAGTCAATGGCGTTGTTTGTCGCTGTAGCTGCTTCTTCCGCTACCTGTTCTGCCTTCCTAATCTGTGCGTCCCATTTATGGAAAAGCATTTCTTTGTGGGCCTCATTGATTCTAAGTGTGCCTACTTTCCTTCCTTCTTCTGATTCCTGACAAGTCAAATAATCAGAAATTATTTTATCAATTGAATCATAATCATGTCCCAAGTCCACAACTTGATTGGTAATTTTATCACTTATCTCACAATGGGAAGTCCATTGCGATATTCTTTGGCATAATGCCTCTTGCTGTTGCAAGAGTTCGTTGTTTAATGAAAGGGATTTTGAGACAAACTCTATAAGCTTGGGATCATCTCTATTCATTTCTAGCATAGTTTGTAACTGATTTTATTTTTCAGCCAAATTGTTCTGATAGCCCAGCTGCATCTGTTGAAAATCTTGTTATAGTTTTTCTAACTTCTCCTCTGCTTCTTGGTTGGTACTGGCTTGTTGTAGTTGTTGCTGCAAATGGATTTGTTCCTCTCTATCCTTAAGTAATTGTTGTACCTGGGATGCTTTATCAATAGTAGTAGAGGCATAGGCTCCTACGATCTGAGATAACTTAGTCAAGTTTTCAGTAGGGTCAATGGTAGGGTCTCGCCAAAGGACGTCTAGCTACTCTGCCTCAGGTGAGAGCATGCTATACAATTTCCTTTTCTTTCTTTGCCTTCTTACCACTTCCTTATTTTGTGGACTATAGAATACATCTAGAGGAGGAATTTCCTCTATTTTGAGCATGATTTTAGATGATGGGGTAATGGGAATATGATCAATTTTTGGAGCATTGTTGATTGTTTCAATGAACATGTTTTTCATTGTCTACATTGTACTCTTAGGTGCCTTCATGTTCTACTCCTCAGTATTAATCAATTCATTGAATGTTTCCCACTCTTTATCCAGCTCAATTCTCATTGGCTTTGGTGGCTGGATGATGGGAGGGGGAACCTTTACCTGTGGTGTAGTCAAGGCCTGTTGCTCTAGGCGTTCTTTAGATTGGGTAGTGTCTCTACCTGACCCTACACTTTTATTACGATCACTCTCAAACTGTTTAGAGTGTTCTAGTGATTATTTTCCAGACTTAGACTTGTACTTGTCTGTACTTGAGCTTCCACTTAAACTAATACTGAGAGTAGGCTCCCTTATTGGTTCCAACCGTAACTTATCCAAGGGGATGTTAGCTAATCTCCCTTCTCTATACAATTTGAATTCTTGGAAATCTGCTAGGGGAAATTGAATTTGAACCATGTGAAAAACTTATTTCAATGTGATATTCTGTTGGAAGGCATCATAAAAAAGATCATCTTCTTTGGAAAATACTTTTATCTTGACAACAGTAGTGAAATTATTAATGACATCAGAAGGGTCAAATTGTCTTCCTTGAAATTTGAATAGTTGTAGACACAACATATTGTCTACTTCTTTGAATGCATTACCTAAATCAAATAGTGAAAAGGCCCCACAGGCCACAGGAAATTCCGGCCAAATGGCCTTCTTCTTATCTTTCAACTCTTTGCTCATTCCTCCCACCCTGCAGATCTGGTAAGCAATCTCTCAAGCCAATAACTTATCAGGAACATATAAGGATAGGACATCAGGGGAAGCAATGCTTCCAAATACTCTAACATAGGTGAAAAATTCTTCCCCAAACCATCTTTCAATAGGGAGAATGTCAATTTTCGCTTCAGGGGAAAATCTTGGGGCATCCCTATTATACAACATTATATACAGAGGCAACATAACTCCATGGCAAATTCTGTAAAAATAAGGGATAACTTTGGAATCCCACAATTCCTTGTGATAAATGTGAATGGGCAAGGGATTTTGTGTAGTCCACTTCCAACCCATTAAAGAAAATTTGGAAACATAACAGATTGCATCCATAACATAAGCAGCTAAATAGAAAGGAGGATAAATCCTCTGAGTAATAGTTCTTTTGGAAAGATATTCCAAATAGCCAAAGCTAAATTATCAAACAATATCTGAGCCTAATCCATAATAGTGGCATTAGTGGCTACATCTAATAGGGGTAGCCTCAGATGAACACTTGCAAGACCTCGAGACTTGAATTGTCTGTCTATTATATCGGCACTATCCAGTACCCATTTAACCATGTCTGTGTATGGAAGAATCTTAGGTCTTGCCGCTATTCGATGAAGGAATGAACATGCAAGTTCAGTGATTGATTCCTCAGATGACCCGCATGAGTCTGTTCTTACTTTAACCTCCATAAAGCTAGGCTTTTCTTCTTCGATTAGACTGTACATGCCTTCCCAAGTAGTTATGTTGGCATCTCTGTTGCAGGTAGTGTCTGTGTATAAGGGAATTATGTCTTTGTCCTCAACAATCAAAGATTTTCCCTTCTTTCCCATTACGTTCTGCACCTTGCTGTGTATATTATTTTTCTTGCCACTCATGCAAATTTACAAGTAAGGAAAGAATAATGGTAAGAGATAAGGTGACGGGAAAGCTCTTTAATTTTGAAATCATATCAAATATATCACCCTATGTGAAATAACCTTTCGATCAGATTCAAATCTTATCTCATAAATGACCATCAAATAACCATTAAATTGACATTAATTCCCACAACTCAGTATTGGATTACGAGAAATGCTTTATTGGATCATGAGCCCTGTAGATCTGCAATAAAGCGATTTTACGATTTGCTTCGAAATATCACAGATTGCAATATCACTAATCTATTTTGTTAACAATCATTTGTTTTGTTAGGTGGCTGCGAGATGTGATTTGCAAGATGCTTTATCGCATATCGCTAGATCGGGATATTTTATCTTAGGTGATACTTGCGGCATATGAAATATGCGATGTGTGATGAGTCTTTAAGGTCCACGATCTCGCATCGTGTTTCCACGATTTTGAAAGCTTGTTTATATGATGTTTCCCTATTACCCTTTGCGATGCAATGTTTTATTGTTAAAAGAATGATTTTATTTGGAACTTATCATAAAAATTAAGTTTTTTAGGTTTTGCGGATGTTTTCCTAAGTTTATGATAGCATGTTTTATTCAAAGGGAAATATAAGTGCTATTTTTTAAATTTTTTAGAAGGGTCTCCATTTATTCAGCTTTATTACTAAAACTAAATAAAAAGGGGGGTTGTTTTTGGCCACAACAAAGTGGCCAACACAAATGGATCTTGGTAGCCACTGATTATTTCACCAAGTGGATTGAGGCTATACCCACTAAGAATGTTAATCATCAAGTTGTCATAAAGTTCTTGAATGAGAATATTTTCACTAGAATTGGTTGCCCAACCAAACTAGTTACTGATAATGCAACATCTTTCAAGGAAAAAGAATTGGTGGACATGATTGAATCCATGGGCATTAAATTGGTGCATTCTACCTCATATTGTCCTCAAGGCAATAGCCTAGTAGAATCATCTAACAAGAGTCTTGTAACGATAATCAAAAAATTGTTGGAAGACAACAAAAAGAGTTGGGATTCCAAGTTGAAGTTTGCACTATGGGCTAATAGAGTTACCAACAAGAAGTCCATAGGAAGTTCTCCATTTAAGCTGGTTTATGGCACTTATGTTGTTTTTCCTATCCAGCTGATTCTCCCTGTGGCCAAATTCTTTCAAGAAGAACATGATGAAACGAATGACATGGTAAAGAGAACGAATAACCTAGTTGAATTACAACAGATCAGATAACAGCTGGTTGAGAAGTCAAAAGTTCATCAGAAGAAAATCAAAGAAACCTTTGACAGGAAGGCAAAAGTGGACAATTTCCAAGTTGGTGACTGGGCTCTCAAATGGGATGCATTGAAGGAAAATAAAGATAGTCATGGTAAGTTTGACTCCTTATGGACATGTCCGTTTGTCATCATTCAAATGCAGCAGAACAATACCTTTATTCTGCACAGTATGGAAGGAGAAGAGGTTTTTGGTGGCCCAGTCAATGGGTGGTTCTTGAAACTTTATTTTATTTAAGGCTTTAAAGCCTTGATATTGTAAATATGTTTTTCAATTTTTATTTTTTATGCAAAATAAACTCCATGCCCAATGGAACACTAGGAGATAGATTTGATTTTGGTTTTATAAGAAACACATTGGTCTGTGGTTCTTGAAACCTCGTAGGGAGGCTTTCATCCCTAGAAGGAGCCAGTGTCAGCCTTGTTGGCATGTGGCCCAAAATGGATCCAAATATGCTCTCTACATCTTCAAAATTTAGTAAAAACAGGCCAAAGATCAAAACAATCACAGGAGGAGAGCCCTTAAAATGGCTAAAAAACACTATTGGGAGGCAAAAACCAGAGAAAACCATGAAAAAACAGAGTATTGGAGGTGTGAGCAGTGAAATGCATAGTAGCCGTTAGACCTGGCCGATCAACGGTCCATATCTGATTGGCGATTTGCAATCAGTGACAGAAATCAACGGTCGCAATTGGTAGTGGCAATCGGCGCGGACCATATAACACTTGTGACAATGATCGGTGGAGTCAACGTGGATCGTCGATCAAGCACACAGAACAATGGCCCACTTTGCATCGCAGGTTCGCTATCGGAGATTATAAAGAGCGCTTGCAAATGGCCCGGGGCATGAGCGACATGCAATTGCGATTAATCACATTGTTATCACTCAGGTTGTTCCCTGTTTCCTAAATGGAATACGGCCGAGGTAACCACTAACCAATCTTGTAGCTACAGGTCCTAGCCTATCGGTAGCCAGAGAGGGCTCTCTCTTTATAGTTTAGCTTTGTTTGATGAGTGTTTTAGACTAGTTATGAGGCATTGTTTGTTTGAATTTGGTGGGTTGGTGAATTCCTTTAGAACTGAAATATAGATTTACAGGATAGTTTGTTCCATTGGGCAATGGAGTTGAGATATTTGTGCTCTTGAAAGTGGATCTGTGGAGACAAAGTGTTGTTGCAGAGCAAGTTAGGCATGTGTGAAAACAATATATCAGATTTGTTGGTGAAAGTGGGAATTTAGTGAGTGAAAGGCAGTTAAGAATCTTTCACTATGCTAATGAAGAAACATGTAAGTAATGCTTAAGAGCAGTTAAGAATTCTTAAACAGTATTCACCATATTTAGGATAAGTTTAGACATGAGCAATTAAGAATTCATATCTATGGCTAATCCAGCAGAAAACATATTTAGAAATAGAGATTGAGCATAGGGTGTTTGGAACAAATCCTAGGCTATTCTTTTTCTCTATTTGCCAAGATTATGAAAACACAAAATTATGGAATAAACAGGAAACACATACACAGTTAAGAGAAACTTATTGATTCAGCAAATGAAACAGGAATTCTGCAATAACACAGAGCTTTACATATCCATCTTAGACAGCATTGAAACCAGCAATCTCCATCAGCGATTTTATTATCAAAAAGTCTTCAGTATACATCAGAGCTCTTCAGGAAGAATTGTATTACAACCGACCCTCAATGCGTTATCTGAGGGGATATATAT
>APFE030028635.1:157508-178360 GCA_000404065.3 Pinus taeda
CCCTTTGGATCTTTGGGGTCATGTCCCAAATCAATAATTATGTCCTCCAAAGTCTTTATTCTGTTGTCTTTTGCGGAGGAGGACAACCTTTCCAAATCAAGCTGTCTGTTTGTGTTCTTCAGGGATTCTCTCAGCTGATGGGCCAACATTGCCCTGTCAGCAAGTGTTGCATACACCATCTCCCCTGTTTGTTTGTGCAGCTCAATTTGATCCATGGGGTGTATGTCTTTAGCAAAGATCTCTAGATTTGTCTTGTAATAATCTCTTGTGGTCTTTGGGTGTGGAACCTTGGGCTTTAGATGAGTGAAGATCATCTTTTCTTCCTTGAGATCAAAGGCAGCCATTAATCTTTGATTTTTGGCTGGGGTTGTGTTCAGGAATTGCTCATAGAGCTGCACTCTTAGCAACTCATTTTGTGCCTTGATCTCCTTGAAGCACTCTTTAACTGTGGTTGGCTTTTTGCCCTGCTGTCTGGAGGAGGACACCTCTACGGTATGTTGTTGAGCCTGTTCTAGCTAAAATGAGCTAGTGGCAGTCTGTTGGCTCGTCTGTCTTTCCTTGCTTTGGCTTTCTGCCAGCTCTTCACTTATGTCTCCTTCAGCTTCAGGGTCTACCCTCGGCCTCTTGGCCTTTGGTTGCTGTGATGACCCTGTGGGAGGTGTGATTTCTTCTCTATCTCTCTTCTTCCCTCTTTCATCATTTAGAGGGGTCTGCAAAACTGGGTTTTGAGTTTGTTCAGTTTGCAGGGGAGGGGCCTATCCTAATTGCTGGTCTTTTGAAGTACTAGGCTGCCCTGTTTCTATCTCCTGTTGTTCATCCATCTTCTCCTTTCCTTTTGTGGTGGTTGTTGTTGCTGGAGCCTGCTGGATGTCCTGTGTTGTTGGGGCAGTAGAGGTACATTCTCTTGCTTGGACTGGTTGCTTGAAGACCTGTTGACAAGAGTCCAAGTCAAGAGTATTTTCCAAGTCCTTTACATTTTGCTCCATTATTTCTTCCTGAGTCAATTCCTCTACTATTGATTCAGGCACCCATTCATCTTGATTAGAAAAATGTTGTACTTGAGGGAGTGGGGCATGTTTATAGGCTAGCAGCCTATATTTAACCCTCCTTGCACTGATGAAACCTTCAGGGTCATAAGGGACCCACCAGAAACTTCTCTTAAGTTTGATCTGTTGTCCTAGTATTTGGTCAGCTTCTTGCCAACCATCTTTTTTGTTCATTGTAAATGGGCCTAAGTGATCCCTGAACTTCACGTTGGCCTTCTTCTTGGCACTGTGAAAGTGTGTTAGGTCGGAGTTTATAAGCTGTCTATAATACTCCATGGCAAATAGCCTCATAGGGACATACTTTGGGATCCTGTAGGGACAGAGCTCATAGCCATAGATTCTGATGGCAGTGTGGTTTTGGTACAAATACCAATCACCAATCTTGTAGCTTCTGGGTAGTTGCAAGATCTTCTGCATATCCTTGGACAATCTGATAGGAGGTGTCCTCTTCAAGAGGCATGTAACTGGATATACAAACTGATCAATGAATAAACAGTAAGAGTAAGGGGAATTCTGTACTTGATGGAAAACTGAAGACCAGAAGAAAACAGACCTTCTCTCACCCTGTGAATCACATCAAAGAGGATTTGCTGAAACCCAGAAAGTCCATTGTGAAAGATTGGAGACAGAGAAGCTCGAAAGAGTTGGGATACAACAAAAGGAAAATGTTGGAGAAAGTGTTGAAGTTTTGATGTGTGAACCAGAAAAGGGACCATTACTTTTCAAAAGTGATGAAGAGACAGAGGAGTTGAATCATATGAATGATTCAGAGTAGACAGAAGACTTGATGTCTAAAGCATCAAATGAGACCGTAAGGTCTTGTGTTTTTAAAAATGATACTTTGTGTATGGTTGTAGGTTTGGAAGAAGATACGTAGTCTTTTAAAGTTGTCAAAAGCATAGAAGAATACCAGAAGATGAAAGTTTTGAAGCAGAGTATAATAACGATATTGGAGAAGAAACAGTTCATTGCATTAAACAAGTGCAGAGAGGCATCATTAAGACAGATGGTGTCGAAAAGAGACTTGTCGATGGTCTCAAGGATTCTTTGAGTTTGAATCAGCATACTAATGTGCTGACAGAGGAGTTAAAGGAAAGATCAGAGCAATGTACTGAAGGATTTCCAGAGGAAGAAGAGGTACAAAGGCCTTATACTTTTGATTTTGATAATTGTCTTATGATTGCAGATTTTTTTGCAAAAAATGGAACATATTTGGCACAGGTGGACAGCCAAATGAAAGAAGAAGAGAAAGAACATATACTTAAAGATGTTAAGAAAGATTTAGCATAGGAAGAAGGACTAACTGATGATTGATCAATAGCAAATGAAGAAATGGGAGATTGTGTAAAATTTCCAAATTTTACTACAAGTAAAATCATTGTATTATATAGAGAGTTAGACCTCCAGAGAAGAAAGCTGGAAAAGTAGAGGATAAATGTTTAGGATAAATCGTTGATGAAGGATGACAAAGAAATTGTCATGAATGACAATCAGGAAGAAGAAGTTGATAGGTATAGCAAACAGAAGCAGAAAATTATATTTAAAGATAATATGGTAGCAGCTAAAAAGGTGTGAAATTCTATAAAAGACAATAATGAACAAGAGGGTAAGGATGTAAGGGTGGCAGTAGTAATAGCAAGGATGAGAGTTCAGCAGTTAAGAGTTGAACGCAATCAGCAGAGAGAGGATATATTGGACAAAGAAATTGATTTGATAAGAAGGATAATGATGAAAGTGTCTCAGAAGAAGACAACCACAAGAAAGGAAAGAAGCAGCAGTAAGAGGAAGATAGCAGAAGAATGTGAGAGCATAACAAGTGGAGCATTGCAGCATAAGATATGGAGACCTAGAAAACAACAACAAACAACCGTGACAACAGAGCAGCTAAAAGGAAAAGAAATAGGCAAAGATAAATTACAGAACAAAGTATGGGGTCCAGGAGGACAAATATTAGAAGCACATGATCTGGAGATCATGATTATTTTCTACTTTGGGAGTCTGATGCAGGATAATTTGGCTCAAAAGAGTCATTGTATTTTAGTAGACATAGGGGGGTCTTGTGTTTTAAGGAAGTTGGATTCCTAAGTGTTGAATTAATGTAATTACTTAGTTTTTGAGTGATTTTAATGAAAATAGGAATTAATTAAGTATTGTGAGGATATTTGTAAATGTTCTCGAATGTAGGAGAACATGAGTGATGATGGGTAATTAGTATGGATTGAGATATTATAATATTAGAAAGTAGTTCATGATTCATGGAGGATCCTTAGGACTAGTTGAAAGTTGAAATCCTTAAGGGATAAAGAAGATATTTTAGTAACTAATTGAGGACTTAGAGGATTCTTAGGGTTTAGTTGAGAAGATTGAGGATCTGAACCAAAATTGGTAAACAAAATCCTTTTGTATAAATGTAAACCTCAAATGCTTGAAAGAGAGAGTTGGAGAGTTAGTGAGAGAGATAGAAAATGGATAGGAGGTTTGGATTGTGAGCCTACGGGCATTGAAACGAAAAAGGGTCGTTGATACAGATCATGTAAAGGCGGATCAGGCCAAAGCTAGATTGTAAAAACATAGTTTGTTGACATAGATTTTCATTGATGTCAATATGGAAATATTGTAGGAGAAGCAAGAATCCATGAGGAGAAACCAGAGGGAAGCCAAAACAGTCAAACCATTGGAGAGAATATCGGAAGTCATAGGAGCTATCAGAGCAGAGCTATCAAAGTAGGAAATAAGTTCATTAGAAGGAACAAAGAGGAACACGTATCAGGAGGAAAATCCAGGGGAAGATTAGTTAATGGAGGAGCATCGCATGTAATATATGCCAAAGAAGAACTATCGGAATCCAAAGGGAAGACCAATCAGAGGAGAAAGAGAATCATAGAGGAAGAGTCATTTGAAACCACGAGAAGTAAAGAGCAGAGAGTCGTTACTCTGTGTAACCGCGTTCAATAGTTAATTGGCAGGTTGTAATAGTGGCAGTGGTTATCGGGCGAACGCTAGGCTGTAAGAGGTATTTAGAGGAGAGCGCCTGATTCCATTAACCGAGCGACACGTAGCACTTGGGTGGAGAGATAAACTACTTTTTCGGGTAGTTATTTCTCTTGCAAGTGGCTCACTCGAAATGCATGTAGGCCGTTGGATCTAGCGCAGGTTGATTGATGGCAAAGGATCAAAGGACGGTTTTGGGTTGATCGGGTTAAGTCGGGACCATTAGATCTAGAGAGAATATCAATGGTGGAGGATTGCTAAGGAATACTGCAAGAGTGTAAAGCCGTGTCATAATAAAATATGCGATTGTATATGTATGTATGTATATATATATAGATATATGGACCCACGGGACCATTACAATATGATGTAATATAATATCGCGTCTGTCGCAATATCGCAAGCCTCTTTAAAAGCCTTGCCACATTAAAATGTCGATTGCGATATAATTACGGACCCGATTACACCATTATAGCATGGCTTAATCAAATGTCGCTTCCGCGATAATCGCAATGTACAACGGAATGTCAAACCTACGATTGCGGTAATATATGCGGACCCGCGGCTCCATTATACACTGCCCTAATGTAATATCGCATCTCGCTAGTCCCTAAGGGTTGTTAAATCCACCAATTGCGATGGAGCTATGGACCTAACGGAGTTATTAACAATAGTTTATAATCATATTGCATCCATTAGGGGCAATCGGTAATCGGCCATCGGCGATGTTATAGACATGACTTATAAAATACCTCCTAAAAGTTGCGATTGCAATTGAGATTGTGACATGGAATGTGGGACCACCCATTATATATTTCTAACTATGTAAATCTATGATATTGTTACAGGAGGACAGAGGATGTTAATGAGCATCGACAATGTTATATCGTGAAGACAAAGAGTTGCGACTGCAGAAGTTGCGATTACGATTAAAGGAGTGATGCAATTGCCATAAAGAATGTTGGGTCCATTGTATGAATATTCAAAAAAAAAGGGGGCCCTCTCTGATATAGTTATTTCTTTAATATGAAAGATTATTATAATACAACATCTCTTCTGCATTAACGTGTCCTGTAAGAATTTTATGAATCTGAAGAGACAGAGGAAGCTAAAGAGTGAGCACAGAGGAAGCCGAAATATTAAGTGAGTGAAGAGGAAACAAGCGAAAGCCAAAAGTCAGGAGTATCAAGAATATAAAATAGAGAAAAAGGGAAAGTTTGAGGAGCTGGCGAACTATAAGAAACAGAGGAAGCTGAAGTTCTAGCAGAGGTGGAAGAAGCAGGAGGATAGAAGTAGTCACAGGTCCAGCAGGGTTGGGCGCAGATAATTACAACCAAACAGATCTAGACAGTCTACAGCAGAGGGTTGGAGCCCTTGAGGTTGGTGCCTCAAAACTGGAAGGATTGGTGTCCTGGGAGTTGGTGCTCCTAAATCCAAGGTTGGTGCCTTAATAAGACAGAGTTGGTGCTCTGGAGGTTGGAGCCTCACAAAAAAAGTCCAAGTTGGTGCTTGGCAATAGATTGAAGCCATATATATATTTATATATATTGTACTTGATTTATTGTAAAGATTACATTAATAAAAGCATTTATTCCTGTTATCTACTTCTATGTTCCAATTATAAATGTTTTCACTGGTAAGAATAAAAATTAAAAAGAAATATTGATTCACCCCCCCCCCCTAGTATTTCCAGCAATTGGTATCAGAGTGGGCTTCTTCATATTATCCTAACAACTTGAAGAAGGATTCTTAGTCATGATGAGAAATCAAGAAATGGAAGGAAGACCTCCTCTCTTCGATGGCACAAATTTGGTTTCTGGAAAAAGAGAATGTCCTACTACTTAATGTCCCTTGGACCTAAAGTTTGGCATTCGATCTTAAATGAGTACATAGATCCTTCCACTCTTCCAACAGATCAAGACGAGAGGAAAGTCTACGTTGCAAATGAAAAGGCCTTAAACTCCATCACTAGTGGAATCAGTGATTCTGAATTTACAGAAGTCATGAATTGTAACTCTGCCAAAGCAGTATGGTATAAGCTAATTGGCTTATACGACGGGGACTCCAAAGTAAATAAGGAAAAGCTTCAAACTCATAGAAGGCAATTCGAAAGTCTAAAAATGGATGATGAAGAAGATATTGCATCATACTTTCTCCGAGTAGCTGAAGTGGTCAACTCTCTTAAAGGATTGGAAGAAAACATTGAAGAAAGCACCATTTCTCAAAAGGTATTAAGATCTCTCCCAGACAGATTTGACTCCAAAGTAAGTGCCACAAAAGAAATGAAGGATCTAGATACTCTCAATATGGATGAACTCCATGGAATCCTCATTGCCTATGAGATGAGAAAAGGTTTCCCAAGTTCCAAAGATGCAGCATTCAAGGCCTCAAAATCAAAAAAGGGGAAAGAAATGAATGTCAGTAGTGATGACTCCGATGTTGAATCCGAATTGACACAATTTGTACGAAGGCTAAAGAAAGGATCTAAGCTAAAAGGTAAATACCCTCTTATTTGTTTCAAATGTGGAAAAATAGGTCATTATGCTGCAAAATGTCCTCATAAGCATGACAGTGATGATGAAGAAAATTCTAAAAGTTTGGTATACAAAGGAAGCCGAAGTTCTGGCAGAGGAAACGAGAGGAAGCCAAAGGTAAGGAGTATCAGGCATATAAAACAGAGAACAAGGGAAAGTTTGAGGTGCTGGAGAACTGTAAGAAACAGAAGAAGTTGAAGTTTTGGCAGAGGTGGAAGAAGCAGGAGGACAGAAGTAGTCACAAGTCCAACAGGGTTGGGAGCAGAGAATTACAACCAAACAGATCCAGACAGTCTACAGTGGAGGGTTGGATCCCTTGAGGTTGGTGCCTCAAAACTGGAAGGATTGGTGTTCTGGTATTTGGTGCTCCTAAATCAAGGTTGGTGCCTTAACAAGACAGAGTTGGTGCTCTGGAGGTTGGAGCCTCATAAAAAAAGTCCAAGTTGGTGGTTGGCAATGGATTGAAACCATATATATATATATATATATATATATATATATATATATATATAGTACTGATTTTATTGCAGAGATTACATTAATAAAAGCATTTATTCCTGTTATCTACTTCTGTGTTTCAATTATAAATATTTTGATTGGTAAGAATAACAATTAAAAAGAAATACTGATTCACCCCCCCAATATTTCCAACAGAGTTTTATTTGTATCTGTACATTTGTTAATGAATGAGGAAATTGAATTCATTGTGACTATGTGTGTCATTCATTTTATGTGCTGAGTGATCCGTAATTGGGAATTTATGGTTCTTTGTGATAAACCATGATGAATGAATTCAAGTTGAATTTCTAAAAGTCTTTCTAAGTGACAAAAGACGTATCATCTGGGTGGAATCCATGTGATTCCAATCAGATTTAATAGATGTATGTACAAGTCAAGTAATTACAAATCTGAACGAAGGGAAATAATACAGCGTGTATTATGTATTCCAGCTCGAACTGGTGTTAAAGAAGAAAAGGTATAAGTTGCAGGTGAAGTAATCAAAGAATTCTTGGTGTGTTGTTTCTAAGTGGAGAAATGAGTTGGCACAATTGAACTTGATAATAAGACATTCTAGAATAGTGAGCTTGCGATGAAATTGAGTTATCAGTAAGTGTGGGGATAGGAGTAGATGAATGTTTTGATCATGGTTAAAGTGACGTATTAAACACTAGTTGTTGATCGTGTTTTCAACCGCTAACATGACAGTCAACTGTGGGGGTTAACCATTGTTTAACCAGTGCGTTAGTTGAAGGGTCGCAAACTATTGGATCATTGTTGTGTTGACCGTTGGATTAATATCGCATCGCATCATTCATGAGCGAATGAACCCTAGGCGGAAGAAATTGCGACATTCGATGTAAGATGATAGGGAAATTAAATGTCATGCAAGTATTCCATGTGATATCACTACTGGGCGTCAGATCAAGTGTGTCTTGATCAAATGGTGGAGAATTAATCTGACAAGATTTGTGTGGAAAGTTAATGTGGGAAGTCAACGTGGGAGCAATTTTTGTTCAATCGGGCATTGTTCAATTGTTGTTCAATCGGGCGGTGTTCAATTGTTGTTCAATTTCAAGTGTTGTTCAATTATTGTTCATTTTGGCGTTGTTCAACTGTTGTTCAATCAGGCGTTGTTCAATTGTTGTTCAATCGGACTTTGTTCAATTTTTGTTCAATTGCAAGTGTTGTTCAATTGTTGTTCAATCAGTGCTATTCAATTGTTGTTCAATCGGTGTTGTTCAATCCTGCGTCACCTTGCGTCATTTTTAGATGAGCCTCAGGAAATGTGCCAAATCCATGGAAAAAGTGGAAAGGTAAAGTTAAAAGCGATTTATGTATATTTCTATAATAAAGTGGATTAAGGGCAATTAACCATGGTATGATTAATGTTGAGACCAGAGTAAGAGGGTATGGTTAATAAGAGCGGGTTTAAGAATTAATCAGAGTTTATGAGGATTGAGTAAAGTTTCCGTTGGAGTGATTAATTAAGGTTTAGACCATTGATTAGTTTTTTAAACATTTCCTCGTGAGGATTTATTAAGGGGTCTTAAACCTTAACTGGTGAAGGTTTGACTAGGCAGGATAAATGAAATTCTTGGGAATAAACGAGATTATGCATTTTATATGCATACTGTGGGTATTTTCGGCTTAGGATGGCATCAGTAAACCATCTGGTATTGCTCCAGCGTATCTGCTCAAAACCCTCCATCCCATCCTCCTGTGGCTTCTGCTTCCGACATAAATGTTGTTTCATCTGATAAAGGAAAATCTCAAAAGCAACCTAGATGCAAGAAGAAAGGAAAATGTAATAAAAATAAATATCCCTCTCTGCAGGATAAACAAACAAATCATCCTTCTGATGAGAAACGGAAGCCTAGATATCCTTTCTTGATTTTCAATAAGGAAAACTTACACGCCATTGTACTCACCGTGCTGAAGCAAATCAATTTATCAAGTCCTCCACTCCTCCTACGGTTTTGATCGATCTATTTCCTAATCAAGAGACGCATATGGTTGCTCAGGACTCATATTCCTCTAACACGGTTTTGATGCTTTCCTCTTCAAAGCCGAGGTTTGATTTTTTGGTATCTACTCGGAACAAGGATTATAGTAATGTGAATCTACCGAAGGTTCAAGATACTAATAAACCTGCCAGTTCGGCACCATTCTCATCATATCCCACCATGTCATTGATTCCCACCGAATTAACTAATAAACCCAGAAAGGGTGTTATTCATAAGCCATCTTTCAACCCTTGTGCAAGATCCACTCAAAATTATAATGTAGTTGAATAATTGGCTCAATCTCCATTGACTATGTCGACTCTTGAGGTGTTGCAAAACTGCCCTACCCAAAAGAAGGCTTTAATTTCAGCTATCGGATGTGTGGATCCATCGGATTACAACCTTGTTATTTTCTTTAATGAAAACTATAACCCTCAACTTCCATATCATTGAGCTTTTATAATCCAAGTTGTCATTTGTGGTAAGAATATTCATCGTTCTATCATGGATGAAGGAGCCTCGACTTGCAATATGTCCATGTCTTACTAGAAGTCAATTGGTTCTCCTCAACTAAGTTCGTCACCTACTACATTGAAATTCTTTGACTGGATAAAATACAAACCTTGTGGGATTTTGAAATCCATACAAGTTGAATTAGGGGGAAAAACAGTGTCCATAGAAGTCGAAGTTATTGACGGACCTCTCGATTACAATTTTCTATTAGGACATATGTGGGTTTATGCCATGGTTGTTTTCATATCGACTTGATTCTGTATGATTGTCTTTCCTCATAAAGGCAGGATTTTATCTATAGACCAACTCACCTTTTCCACCTTGATTCACACGATACTAGAAGTGTGCCTCTTGTAGGGAAAACCCTATAGCCATATCAGCATTTCGGAGTTGAATTGTTGAAGGATTCTTCGCTTATAGGGAACTTTTCATCCCCTCCTCCTCTCCTTCCCGACAACTCATCTTTGGTAGCCTATATCAACATGATATCATCTTCTACTATCTTGGTCGATCCATGGATTGTACTAGATGAAACTGACATCCAAAGTTTTGGTGACTAAATGTCGCTAAGCCCCATTGAGCTAGATTATGAGGCCATTTATTCATCTTGTGTGGTTTCTTCTTTTGATTTGCTTAATTGGGTAGACATATCGTTCGACTATGGTACGTCTTATGATCATTTCTTACGTGTATTCCTTACCAGTGAAAACATCATGGAAATCATGATGTCAGACGACGAGCCATGGGATGAACATCGCCATCATTCCTCCTTACCTGATTCCATTGACGATAGTCTCATTGATGTATACTCGCCCAATTCTTTCGATCTTTCTATGAATTTCGTGTCTATTCATGAGGTCGATTCGGAAAAGAACCTTTCTAATATCGAAGAGGCAATATCTCTTGATATTTCCATTAATCCATGTGTTGTTGAAAATATACACATTGGAGCATCGTATTCTCCATCCGAGATCAAGATTTATCGAGCCCTTTTTCGTGAGTTCTGAGATGTGTTTTCCTGGACCTACGAGGAGATGCCAAGTATTAAATCAAATATACTTGTACATGAAATTAAGACGTATCCTAATGCCATACTATTTTGGAAGCACCTACATCTGGTCCATCTTAAGAAGGTTGTTGGTATTAAGGCTAAAGTTGAAAAAATTCTTCAAGCTAGTTTCATATACCCCATTCCTTTAATTGATTGGGTGTTGAATGTAGTTCATGTTATGAAGAAACAAGGCACCATTTGAGTGTGTTGATTATCGGGATGTGAATCGTGCATGTTTGAAGGACAATTATCCCACCCCGTTTATTGACCAAATTTTTGATTACTGTATTGGCTATGAAATTTATTCATTTATGGATGGATTTTCGAGTTATAATCAAATCAACATTCTCCCGGTAGACCAACCTAAAACTGCTTTTATTTTCCCATGGGTCACTTTCACTATAGGAAACTCCCATTCGGTTTAAATAATGTTTGGTTCACATTTTAACGCACCATGGATTATGCTTTTCATGATATTAAACACATTGTTCAACCATATTTGGATGACCTCCTTGCTCAATCCAAACATCTGATTAATCACTCGACGCATCTTCGGGCTTATTTCATTTGTTGTAGACATTATAATATTTGAATTAACCCACACAAGAAAAAAAAAAAAAAAAAAAAAAAAAAAAAAAAAAAAAAAAATTGTGTCAGTTATGGTCAACTTTTGGGTTTATTCATATCAAAACAAGAAATTTGTATTGATCCATTGAAAGTACAGGAAATTGTTGATTTCCATGCACCTTCTTCACTTCTTCAGCTTCAACGACTTCAAGGGAAAGCTAAATCCTACGAAGATTCATCCCTAATTACATTGATTTGACCAAAGGATTCACTCGCTTTTTGAAAAAATGGATTCCATTCTATTGGGATGACACAACTAAGAAAGTGTTCGATTCTCTGAAAGATGTACTAGTTTGGGCATCTCTTCTATATCCCCCTAACTATTAGCGTGATTACTTCAAGGGATCTTTTTGTTTCCATTTCTATTATAACAATGGTATTGGTCCAAGAAGATGATTTAGAGGCTGAAAATCCCTTTTACTATCTAATTCGAAATCTTAACGATACCGAAATTCAATATTCCAACATAGAAAAGTTGGCTTTGGCAGCCATTCAATCTGTTCAAATATTTCGCCATTACATCTTGCTTCATAAAACTTTGGTTGTTTCGAATTGAAACCCTATGACATACATTTTTTCACATCAATTCCTGGGGGGAAAGTACTCGAAATGGATTTTCATGTTACAAGAATTTTACCTGGAGTTCATCAAATCCAAGTCGAAGAAATCCCTAGTTTTCACGGAACTAATGTGTGAACTCTCTTCCTGCCACTTCTGTAGAGGAAGAGTGTCTTTTACATTTGACTCGTTTAGATGAAATCTGACGTGATGTTGCAATAGAAAATGAAGCTCATAAAAGATGCATCAAGGTGCAGTATGACAAGAGTGTCAAGCCTGATGTCTTCTTGGAAGGAGACCTTGTTCTTCTATATGACCAGGAGTCTAATAAGTTAGGTTCAGGGAAGTTTCAACCCATGTGGTTAGGTCCATACATTGTCAAACGAGTCCTTGCAAAAGGGTCCTACGAGTTAGTATATTTTGATGGAGTTCCTCTAGTGTAGCCTAGAAATGGGTTGTACCTCAAAAAATACTATGCTTGATCTCAAGTGTAGTTTTCAGTTTGTACATATTTTCTACAGGCCCGTTGAGTGTGTTTGCAGTGTGTCACTTCAGATTTTCACATGGTTTCTATTGATTCCCTTTTACGCTTGGTTTTTATATGTCAGTATCTTGAAACTTTTATCGGTTATGCTGATGGTGCCATTCATAGTACTCAGAACTTATCTTCCGCAGCATGTTCTATATTTGCTCCAAAAGGAAAGTTAGTGATTCTATAAGGGATTTGTATTGGTCAATCCACCAACAACATCACTAAGTATAACACAGTGGTCGAGCTATTGTCTGATTCTATTGCACATGGTATCTACCATTTAGTCGTCAGACTTGATTCACAACTCGTAGTACTACAACTTGCTAGTGTCTATTTAGTTAGAATTCCCACCATCTTATGCATGGTTTTAAGAGTACGCCTTCTAGAAAGACATTTCGATTACATACAATATGAACACATTTATAGAAATATAAATACATTAACAAATGCCCTAGCTAATCATGTAAATAGACATTTGCAATGAATGTAATTAATTTTCAATTCACATCACATCAATATATATAAGTTTTTTTTTACAAAAAATTGTGGCTGAGACACATATGGCATACATCACCCATATAAAAAACTACATGCAAAGATCTAAATAGAAAAATCAAAGGTTTTCATGATAGAAGGACACTACACAAACCATCTTGAGCAGTAGTCGACCGATACGACTAGGCACTCTTATGGTGTATCACTAAAGCCACAGTGGAAGTTGGTCGACCGTGGTATCATCAATTCCATGTGTCAAGCCTTCCATGTGGTGCTCCACCTTTGGTAGGACCTCTGCTACATCTGGATCACGTAGCATATCTCATCCCACCACAGCGACCCGTGTTGGTTCTACTACCTCCTCCTGTTGTCGCTCCTCCATATGACGGAGATATGAAGCACCAATAGGTCAAATTGGTCCTACATTTGCATGAAACATCAATAGTTTAGTCTTGGAAACATCAAAAAAACACAAAAAAAAAAAAAAAAAAAAAAAAAAAAAAAAAAAATTTCCAAAACTTCAAGGTCAAAATTTCTTACCTGAAGCACCCCAATCCTCACCCTCAGGAAGCACAACCTCAGGATCATCACAGAAATCCATGCCTACATATGGATAGTTGTTGATCACAATAAACTATTTGCACAGCCATCCAAAGAAGGCTAGTGAGACGTTGATCGTCAATGGCCCTGCATGTTAGGACATGCGATATATCCACCTCCTCATCTGTGGCACCCTAGAATAAATAACATTGAGTGTAATATGTTGAGGCTAAAGTAATGGAACTTGTTATAGTGCAAAGGAAACTAAGATCGCACCGTACCGAAAGTTCTTTAGTTTTCCCTCTTTTGCTTTGATCAGTTGTTCTTTCATATTGACCAGAACTCCCTTGCTCTAGTTGAAATAGTGTTGGTTCCAAACATTCTAATCCATATTGCATATATGATCTACTTGCCACATGTAATGTGGAGCTACCTGCCAATCTTGCGATAATGAATAGGATCATTCTCAAAGGTAACTGGTTCACATATTTTACACTGATATTTCCATCCTTTGTTGGTTGGGCTCAAGGTCTACAATAGGTGGTGATATAATATTTCATTGTCTCCCCACAACTTCTCCCACCTAGAGGATATATGGGGGCACCCCTCATGGACATTCCTATCAAAAAGTAGATATCCTCTACCTTTATCTCAAGTAGATGTTCCCTAAACCTAAATTCTTGTGTCTAAACATCCCATGAACGAATGAGGTATTTCAACAACTCCATATGTTGACTCATACCAATAAGCCAGAAGAATTTTAGTAATCCATAGTTATTTAATTTCTGGATGGTAGAAGAATCATTTGTTTCATTTAAATCATGTTCCTGATGTTCTCTTTCTCTCCATATGAAAGCCATTTTTCGTTGATGAACCCTTGAAACATCAACAAGAGATTCATTAGGATCATTTTCATGCAAAAAACTTGAAAAATTTTGAGGAAAAACTAATGAACAAGCTTTAGATTTGTGCCCAATGCAACCCCAGAAGAGAAAACCAGAGCATTGCACCTCTTCCTGCAATACATGACTTCTTAGGTGCAATGCACTTTTCGACCCTCTAGGCCTGTGTTGGTCCTAGGGTGAAATTTTGGAATCCCGGGGCCCTCAATAACTCAAAAATTTTGCTTGAAATCATAAATGGAACCACTAAAAGAAAGAGAAGGTTTTAGCTCCTACCTAGAAGCGAAGGTAATCAAAATCATTAATTGGATTGGACACAATTAGCTGCAGAAGATTGAGGGAAAAAGTACTCAGAACTCTCACTATTGAAGGTAAATGTGAAATGGTAAAGATGAACACTCATTTTTAGTATATATGGTCATATTGTTCATTATTTTATTCATATTTAATGTTTTTACCTAGTGGTAATTCATTTTTACTATGAAATAAGTATGTTTAATCCTTTCTACGTTATTCTGAGCAAGTCAGTTGTTAACAAATTTTGTTGTGCTTGAAACAAGTTATTTTGACCAAAGAGTACACTTTTATCTCTTTTTAGGACTATTTAAACCTAAGAAAAAGGAACCCCTTGGAGTCCTCTTTCAATTCTTTTCAGACTCCCAAAACATGAAAAGATTGTCGAGCACTTGTCTTTTCAAACTCGTAAAATTAAATGAAAAGACATATACTCAGTACAAGTTTAACCCTTTTCTAGATTGAGATAGAGTAACTACGAAAAAGGAATACCTTAGTCGAACATAGCTAAGAGGTTCTCTTAGATATTGTTTTCTACCTTTTTGGACCTATGGGACTACCTACGAAAAAGGACTTCTGGAGTTTTCTTTTTCGCCTCTTTTTCAAACACTCTAAACATGAAAAATAAGTCAAGTTTTACCCTTGTTGGACTCGTTAAAACATCAAACAATGATGGACTCATCGATCATGACAGGACCAAACCACTCCCTTTTAGGGTTCGTTAAATATACTCAAAGAGATTCATCCAAAGGATGGATTTACAGATCAAGCATATGTTTTCTTCCTCAATCTTGTTAAAAATAAAGAGGTATTGTCCAATATGGTTGGGGAAATTGGGAAAACATGGTACTCCATTTGTTAATGGCAGCGAGTCATTTTTTAACACGACACTCTTCCACTTCATCTCTATAGTTGTTGGGTTGGGTAATATGCTTGTGTTTATGTTCATCATACCTTCATAGAACCTCCATTTCAGTTATGGTTCAATGTTCCCAACTTCATTTCAGCGTCGCTAGTGTATTCAAGATAAGTCATTCAGTTAATATCCATTACAATACCCTTAAGTCTTCATTCCATGTTTGCCTTTCCTAATCTAGTTCCATATCAACATTACTTAGATCATTTTGTCTCAATCATCATACCCATTTCATGTCAGTGATGGGGGATACATCAAGGCCCTCCTGCAATAGATCACTTTTTGTTGACATCGGCACATTGTCCAGGAAGTTGACTTAGAAACACCCATCGATATCTTGGTGCTTGCATACATCAATGGAAAGTTTCCTCGCTCTCGGCGACAGGTTTACATCATTGGCCTTTGACTGAAATATTAGGTCTGGTGTTCGACATCAACTCATTTATTCACACCATACAGACTATACTTGATGATCTGAAATAGGGACCTAAAGGCTTCTTGTCAACTTACAAGAACCTCTCCCACTCCAAAGCTTATATATATTCCCAAGATCTATGCTTATGATTGATAATTGTGGAATTAAAAGTGCTTGAAATAGGTGTATGCTTGTGTTTGTCTTTAACTGTTTATATGCTTTAATTTCATTTGCTTGTGCTGAAATAAAACTCATAATAGTAAAAAATGCAGCAAATAAGCCTCATACACATAATAGCAAGATGCAGCAAATAAGAAAACCACATAGATAGAAATTTTAATATGGATATCACCCTGATATCTTGGGCTACGTCTCCTTGATCTCTTGTCAACTCGACTAGGTTCTTTTGGATTATGGTAATTCTTCTTTTACAAGTTCCACACTCAACTCCATAGGTTTACAATTGTACCTATGGGCTTAGAATACCATCTTACCCCTGGTTGTCCTTACTCTGCAGACAGATCTAGGCTTCTCTGGACTAGACTCCTTCAATTAGTGCTCTGAGCTATATTGAGCTCTAGCTTGCACCAACTCCCTCTGAATTCTATTAACTGTCTCTGGAACTCCTTCTTTTGTCTTCAGCACACCTCAGACATCAGCAATAGCTTGGCCATTTGATCTCTTTGTTGTTCTCTGGCTCATTCTACCCCCTGGCTCTCTCTGGTTTTCGAGCTCTTAAGCTTCTGGCTCTGAGTATCTTAAGCTTCTCTGGCTATGTGGCTCTTAAGCTTCTTTGTTCATTCCTCTATCTCTACTCATGAGGAATCATCTCTTTTGCGGTTTTGTGTCTCTTTGACTCCTTCTGCATTTTTTTTATTTGTGTTTTCATGAAACATTCAGTTACATCATTTTCTTATGGCGGGTAGAAATGACGTTTGAAATAGAAAACGGCTTGGAAAACAAAAGGACCGATGGGTGCGGGAAAAACCCTTTCAATGGAGCTAAAATCCCCAAAACAAAGCATTTTACCAAATACATAGGAATAGATGGAAAAACATAGAAAACCTGACTATGAACCTTAGCCAGATCTCTAAAGGAAACTACATCCACATTTATAGAATCGTCGGGTCCACGCAATTGCAAATCGCAATCGCTTACGGCCCAAGATCCATTCCTTTGAACTTGACTCATTGCGATGCGACTTAATCTGGTCCGTAGATTTTCCTTTTAATCTAATGGTTCACACTAAACCCGAAACATCAAGTAATCTGCTCAATCCCCACCATTGATCCACAATCTCCAATCCAATGGCTAATAGCCATTTCTGGTGGCCCACTTGCATGGAGATCACCGGCCCGAAAAAGCGGTTTTCTCTCTCCCGCAGCGTGCTATGTGTCGGCTGGTGTATGGAATCAGGTGAAGCCCTTCTAATACCACTTACTGCCTGAAGCCCGCCTGAAATATCGTTTACTAACCTCCTTCCGGAACTCAAAAGGTTTAGCTTATTTTCCATAAACTCTTCGGGTCCACTTGCTTGTAGATTTAGCTGTAAAATGCGTTGACCTCCTTTGATCGAACGATCCTCCACCTTTGACCCTGTTCTTCATTCTCGAAGGCCTAAACCAATCTCCGACTGCCACATCATCTGTTGCGTTAACATCATCAGACACCCACGACTCTTTCCCGAGTTGCCACATGTCTTGCTCATGTAGCCATTGACTTTTTGGCCAATAAAACAGGGCCACGTGGTCCAATCCCAGCCTGCCATCTTCCAGTTGTGGATTGGCCAGTGAGCCTATACCAAAAATCAACATTTTCAATATAGTTTGAAGATTAAAGAAATTGCCTCCTTTTCTAAGGACATTGGACAATTTTCATTTTACAATAACTCCTTTATCCGGAGTCCGGTTTGGTCCACTCAAATTGTAGTAGATTCGGAATGAAGAGATCTATGAAATGAGACTATTTTCGAGATCATCCTTTGACTTTAATTTTTTATCATTAAAATTCATCAAGGATCATTTTCTGATCACGGCTCCCCACTAGGAATCTTTTGGACCCCAAAAGAATAATATACTAATCTAAACAGTAGATGAGAGTAACAACAGCCTCTTCTTTCAGCCTCCATACATTTGCCTTGCATAGCTAGTGCCTCTAAGCCAAAACCTTTGAACACTTCATTCCTGGATGTGATTTTCCTCCAATTAAGTATTGTCTTCCTCCTTGACTTCATGCAGAACTCCTGCTGAGAAGGTTATAGAAGGTAGTTTGAACTTCTATGCCTTGATCATTGATCCAAGGTGGCTCAAACAAATGTCAAGTTACATCTTCATGAAAATTTACATTTGTATATGTTTGACATATTTTCAACAACAATTGTTAACAACAGAATTACAGACAACAACTGGATGGCCTAAACTTCTGCTTCAACAAAAGAAACAGATTTTCACATATTGTGAATTACCTCCAGGTCTTTACATCTGTGTACAAATGATGGACTAGATAACAAGCCTGATATTACATGCATGTTTAAAAACAAAGCAATCAACCTTTCAAGTTAATCACACATACATGTTCAAATACAAGGAAATCATCAGCATCCCTGTGTTCATGCACATCATTCTCATGCATGCATTTCATCTTTCAACTTTTGCTTAAGTACACTATACTTTTGAAGCTGAAATGAAAATAATATTTGCAGCAATAAAGTGAGTCTCCTACTCAACTTTTCCATTCACCTTCTTGGTAGAATCCTACAACTTGCATCTCATTAACAAATAAATACAAATAGATGTGATACATTTCTTTTCACATCAAAATATATGCAACTTTAATTGGATAAGAACTCTAACCATTTCTTACCAATCCATTTCAAAGGTCCTTCCTTTTTCTGCACATCAAGAGCAACATGTGAATCATCCGGAAACACATCAGTTATGGAATCTTTCTTTCCATTCCTACCATTCTCTCTTTCCACCTTCTTCAACTTTTGTGGAAGCATTGTTAGATTCAGAGTCCAACACCTTTCAGTAATATGTCCTTGCTTATGGAAGTAAGTGCAACACATGTGTATCTCCTTAACAGCATGATTTGCCTTGTCCAATGGACCTTTGGCTTCTTGCTTCTTTTCCTTCAAAAGTTTCCTGTAACGGCCATTCTCTTCCAACATCTAGAAACACTATGGCTATACAACCCACAAAAGGAACATGCAATTCTTTTCCCATGCTTATATGGAAATTTTACCATGCTTTACATAATCAAAAGGAATATGATTAGAACCAGATTTATGCCTTTCTCTTTAACCTTTATTGCCTTCATCAGGAGGTGAATTGAATGAAGAAGTAGCTCCCTTTGGAACACCATCAATCTCTTCAAGGCTTTCAGAGTTTCCACAACTCTCTGGTTCAAGTGTATGCTGATATACACCTTCTTTCTGAAAAGTATGCTTCACACTATTGCATTCCCCAAGAATGCAATATTCACACTCTTGAGGTAGAAGACGTGCAATGAAACTACTTCTTGGAACTGTTTCAATGGCCTTCATGGCAGCTTTGGAACTTTCTCCATAAGATTTTCCATAGACAAGACCCAAATACTTAGGCCTTTCCTCAACCATTATTGGCTCAACTATACCTTGTGCATGCTTGCCAAGCCTTTTCCTTCATAGCCCATCTTGGACATTGTAGAGCCTCTAACCTACACCTCATCATTCACTATTATCTACTGTTTTTCATCACCTATCTCTCTCTTTCACCTCATTTTCCCTGTTAAACCACCCAGATCATTACATTAGATGTCATTAAGCATGATCAAGTAAGCTTTGCTAATGTGTGACTGTTTTTTTTAGATTTTGACATATTTACAGGCATTCCGCAGCCATCTGCCGATTCCGCAGCCATCTGCTGATTCCGCAGCCATCTGGTGATTCCGCAGCCTTTTTGTTAATCTCAAGGTTCCACGTGTCATTTTTCCAAATGAACCACATGGGCACTTAGGAATCAAGGTGCTCGAGGTTCCTGTGCTATTTGTTCATCCATCCACATCATCTGTACCTCCGGTCAACAAGGGTCAAGTTACGGTCAACAAAGGCAGCTTAACGGTGATGCGTGAGCTGTTTGGTCACGTCAGCTCAGACGGTGGCTTGCCCGTGTTTTGCAGGACGTGGGGAACATAATCTAAGTTTGGATTTAATCCCCATGACGACCAGGACCTCCATCTCACCCACGCAGGCTCATGATGTGTTTATTTAGTTTTAATTGCACATGACAGTTTGTTATTTTCCGTTTCTAGCAGCACGCATAGGCTATCCTTCAGATGCCTATAAATATTTGCGTCTGCGTACGCTTAAGGGACTTTTATTTGCTGTATGTTTGTGAACTTGTTGTAATTTTTGAGCGTTTTTAAAACTCTGTTTTTATAGTGCTGTTCTAGCACTCTTTACTGTGAATTTTTGCATATGGAGTAATAGAACCAGTGCTGTTTTGGAGCTTTCAACACTTTGAGTCTTCTTGGGTTATGTGAATGGAGGGCCCCTGTTCATACTAGCCTTGTATAGTATTTTCATGTTCAGCATTCTCTTTTCTTGATTTATGTACAACATAATTTACTTCACTTTAATTCATTTTGGATCCTTTCTTTAAGCTGATCAGCATTGCTTTTTTGCAGGTTTTGACCCGGGATTATTTGTGTGTTCATGTGTTTGCTTTGCATCTAGTGGTAGTTTCAGTTGACAAATTTAAAGCTGCTGCTCCTTATTTTATTTCCATAACTAGTTTTTAGTTTTAATTTTCAAAACTGTCTGCTAATACTAATTTTCAGAATACTAATCACTTGCAGCTGGCTTTGAGTGCTTTCTAGACTAATCCTTAGCTACTCTCTAATCGTGCTTTACACAGTACTATGTGATATAGGCAGAGAGTTAGAAAGAGCAAAAT
>APFE030028635.1:196967-226547 GCA_000404065.3 Pinus taeda
CCTTGTATAGTATTTTTATGATTCAGCATTCTCTTTTCTTGATTTATGTACAGCATAATTTGCTTCTCTTTAATTCATTTTTGATCCTTTCTTTAAGTTGATCAGCATTGCTTTTTTGCAGGTTTTGACCCGGGATTATTTGTTTGTTCATGTGTTTGCTTTGCATCTAGTGGTAGTTTCAGTTGACAAGTTTAAAGCTGCTGCTCCTTATTCTATTTCCATAATTAGTTTTAATTTTCAAAACTGTCTGCTAACATATGTATGGTCTCTTACTATAAATTGTTTATCTTTTTAGAGATCATAACATTAATCACTTGCAGCTAGCTTTGAGTGCTTTCTAGACTAATCCTTAGCTACTCTCTAATCATACTTTACACAGTACTATGTGATATAGGCATAGAGTTAGAAAGAGCAAAATAATATCACTAGTCTTTAAAGTAGATTTTCTCATTTTTATCAATTATTAGACTTACTTTTAGCTACTTCTTAATCGTGTCTTACACAGTACTATGTGTTAGAGGCAGAGAGTTAGGAAGAGATAAACATTATCATTGGTCTTTTAAGTGATTTTCTTATTTTTTCAGCAGCATGAATGGTGTCTAATACCATTAGAAAGTGGTTCTTTGCTTTCAGTTATTTTAATTCATTTCTTTCAAAGTCTTCCTTTTCAGCAAATAGTTAGAAACCACTAATCACACACCCCCACTCATTTAGAATTCACTCCACACACACCATCACTCATTTGTTTATAAATACATCACTCCATCTTAGGAAGATAAAATAATCACAAACAACACCCCCAAACGACAAAAAGCTTTAAGAGGTTGCTTAAGTACATATAGTACACCTTCACTTCATCAGCTTACGAGCCCCGGGTTGACAATTAATGATATCAATTTAGGAATACTAAATTGACCAAACAGACATTAACTTGTAACCTACGCCTCTGGTATGTTTTTCAAAAGAACCAATATAAACATTCTTAGAGGAAATTGAAGACAAACTGGAATTGTTTACCTCTTCTGCACGTTGATACTTGACTAAGGCTTCTTTTGCAAGAAAGAGTTGTGTCTCCAACTCATGCATCCCTTTCAAGTTCATATTTGCAATATGGAGTTGTCTCTCCATTTTTTGCAATTTTTTTAGAAAGCAACTACTTCTCTTCCTTCATGGAATTCAACTGCTCTCGTAGTATGATGCTCTTCCTTCCATCCTTATACATTTCTCTCACCATATCCATCATGGTGAAAAATTATTGCTTCATGTCTTCATCAAAGAACCTTGTGAAGAAAAAATCATTTGAGGACTCACTTCTAGAAGTTGTCATTATCAAAATTGATCAAAAGAACTTCGACAAAATGCAATAGAGAACTTAAATACAATTCAAAATAGTACTTCACTAGATTCTGAATCAAATGACTTCAAAGTCAAGCTCTTATTCAAGCAGCCTTTTGCAACAAACCTCTTGTGCTTCAAGGATTGCTTTGAGGTCATTTGGGATAAGAAAAATTCCTTCAACCCTTCTTCCTTCTTGTCCTCTCTTGGACTTAGCTATCAATAGCTTTCTTTTCACCTCTGCAAACTCAAACAATAGTCAGTTTACAAACAATCAAAAAATCAATCCTTGACTGTTTAAACACCTTTCAAGTTAAACAAGAAAATAGATGGCTCTGTCAATCAAGCAACCTGATCTGATACCACTTGCATCATGATACAACCTGCTTCATGATACAACCTGCTCTGGTATAACTTGCACCGATACCACCTTATATGAAATGGGGACCTAAAAGCTTCTTTTCAACTTACAAGAACCTCTCCCACTCCAAAGCTTATATATATCCCAAGATCTATGCTTATGATTGATAATTGCGGAATTAAAAGTGCTTGAAATAGGTGTATGCTTGTGTTTGTCTTTAACTATTTATGTGCTTTAAGTTCATTTGCTTGTGCTGAAATAAAAATCATAATAGTAAACAATGCAGTAAATAAGCATCATACACATAAAAGCAAGATGCAACAAATAAGCAAACCACATAGACAGCAAGTTTAATATGGAGTTCACCCTGATATCTTGGGCTACATCTCCTTGAACTATTGTCAACTCGACTAGGCTCTTTGGGATTATGGTAATGCTTCTTTTACAAGTTTCACACTCAACTCCATAGGTTTACAACTATACCTATGGGATTAGAATACCATCTTACCCCTGGCTGTCTTTGCTCTGCATACAGATCTAGGCTTCTCTGGACTGGACTCCTTCAATTAGTGCTTTGAGCTATCTTGAGCTCTAGCTTGCACCAACTCCCTCAGAATTCTGTTAACTGTCTTTGGAATTCCTTCTTCTATCTTCAGCACACCTCAGAAATCAGCAATAGCTTGATCATTTGATCTCTTTTTTGTTCTCTGGCTCAGTCTTCCCCCTGGCTCTCTCTGGCTCTCAAGCTCTTAAGCTTCTCTAGCTCTGTGGCTCTTAAGCTTCTATGTTCGTTCATCTATCTCTGATCATGAGGAATCATCTCTTTTGCGGCTCTGCGTCTCTTAGACTCCTTCTACATTTTTTTATTTGTGTTTTCATGACACGTTCAGTTACATCATTTTCTTATGGCGGGTAGCAATGATGTTTGAAATAGAAAATGGCTTGGAAAACGAAAAGACCGATGGGCGCGGGCAAAACCCTTTCAATGGAGCTAAAATCCCCAAAACAGAGCATTTTACCAAATACACAGGAATACATGGTAAAGCATAGAAACCCCAACTATGAACCTTAGTCGAATCTCAAAAGGAGACTACACCCGCATCTATAGAATCGTCAGGTCCGTGCAATCGCAAATCGCAATCGCTTATGGCCCAAGGTCCATTCCTTTGAACTTGACTCATTGCGATGCGACTTAATCTGGTCTGTCGATTTTCCTTTTAATCCAACGGTTCGCACTAAACCCGAAACATCAAGCAGTCCGCTCAATCTCCATCGTTGATCCACGATCTCCAATCCAATGGCTAACAACCATTTCAGGTGGCCCACTTGCATGGAGATTACCTACCCGAAAAAGCGGTTTTCTCTCTTCTGAGGCATGTTACGTGTCAATTGGTGTATGGAATCGGGTGAAGCCCTTCCAATACCACTTACCGCCTGAAGCTCACTTGAAATACCGTTTACTACCCTCCTTCCGGAACTCAAAAGGTTTAGCTTATTTTCCATAAACTCTTCGAGTCCGCTTGCTTGTAGGTTTCGCTATAAAATGTGTTGACCTCCTTTGATCGGAGGATCCTCTGCCTTTGACCCCGTTCTTCATTCTCAAAGGCCTGAACCAATCTCCGACTACCACATCACCTGCTGCACTAACATCATCAGACACCCGCAACTCTTTCCCGGGTTGCCACTTGTCTTGCTCACGTAGCCATTGACTTTTTGGCCAATCAAACAAGGCCACGTGTCCCAATCCCAGCCTGCCATGTGTCAGCGATGGATTGGCCCATGAGCCTATACCAAAAATCAACATTTTCAATAGAGTTTGAAGATTAATGAAATTGCCTATTTTCTAAGAACATTGAACAATTTTCATTTTACAATAACTCCTTCATTCGGAGTCTGTTTTGGTCCATTCAAATTGCAGTAGATTCAGAATGAATAGATCTATGCAATAAGACTATTTTCGAGATCATCCTTGACTTTCAGTTTTTATCATTAAAATTCATCAAGGATCATTTTCTGATCACTTGAGTACCTTGAGAGCCATTAACCTCATCAGTGTTTTCTCTCATGTCTATTAATGGCTTACATTATTAGCCGATAATCAGATGGTGTCTATCATGTTTGAATTCAACTCATTGGTTCACATGGTTAGACTCATACATTGGTTGATCATGTGAACGAGATAGAAGACCCTGGATCTAGTTTCTACCATTCAGGCTACAATTTCAGGATTATACGAGATCACTATGTATGATGGCTATGATCATACTGACAGTGATCCAGTCATGGTTCCACCATCAGTCATCAGTGGACATGTCTTTTGATCATTGTACATATATGTTAGCTTATGTGTTGAGTATGGGTATGCCTCCCTTAGCAATAAAGATGTCATGATGTAAATGTATTGTAACATACTATGAAGCTCGTTGGTTGTTCTTAATCCCGACTTATCACAAGGTAATGCACTTCAGTCATCAGTCATCATCTATGACTTTTCACTTTAGGGGTCACTTTGTTATAGGCTATTTTGTCACATCTGATCAATCATCCTTCTAATGGGATCATTCAAATCTCATTACCCCTTTACATCATCATTGCACAAAGCCTTATGCATGACCCTTTCATTCCCTAGAGATTTTGTTCTAAATTGCATCATTTGATCCAGTTTTAGGACCAATGCACCCTGGCCTCTTGTTGGACAACGTTCACCTACAAGTTGCTCCGTTGTGTCCTATGTTGATCACCTATAGGTTTCTCCCCTTTGCACTTGTGTTGGTTCTAGAAATCTGGGAAAAAGAGAGAGAATATTGAAGCCTTCATTTCTAGAAGCTTCCAAGATCTGTTGTAACCATTTACCTTAGATGAAAAAATTATTCTTCGAATTTAGAAGGAAGAACCCTAAAGATTCCATCCAAGGAAAACCCATAATTAAATCACTATCATCACAAAAACAAAATAATGGTGAATTATGAGATAAAAGTATAAGCCCCAATACTTAGTTGTAGATTACTTATGTCATATTGTTTGTTACTCATTTCAATTATATTCTTTTCAATATATTCGATTCAAGAATCACTAATTGATTAACACATTCAGTACTAACATAACTATTATCTTGAATAGGATCAATAGAAATAATAATATTCCTTTCTGCAAATGATCATTTGATTTTAAATAATACACTAACACATTTACTAAAAGTTTTACAAAAATTTTCATTACTAGTCTCCATTTTTTCTTTTTTGCAACAAAGTTTAGGGTTTTAAATACAACCACTTTAAATTTTTATTAATCCCTCAAACCTCTTTAAATATAACTCTTTTTAATAACTTTATATTACAAGGTGTCTCCTTGGAACACTTTTCTTTTGTAATTTGATACTAGTATTTTTTAAGTACCTCTTAATAGTCTTTTTAATTCAAATGGAACTTTAAGGTGTATTACTTTTATTAAATTCCCCTTAATATTCCTCTTTACTTCAAATGAACCTTTTCTTAATAGATTTCTAAGATATATATTAGTACCATTTTTAAATAGATTTCATATATATATATAAAGGACAAAACAATTTAGCTATAGTAATTGGACCAAATCGACCCTATGATTTTATGCATGTGTTATCTTTGTTGTGTGGCAACGTATGTACAGGAGGCAGCAAATATAGCGAAAGATTGGCAATGCGGCGTCAACAAGAAAGCGAAGGCCGCGTAAATGAGCAGGCTGCGGCGTGAAACAAACAACGGGAAGAAGTGATAAAGTTGTTGACGTCTTGCACTGGTGGTGAAAGCAACGGCTGGCCGAAGGTGGCGTTTGGACCTTGTAGTCACCCACAATGGTGGTGGAGAACCCCAACAGTCAAGGTTGAGAAGGTTGTAATGCAATCAATTGAGCCGCTATGGAGGCTACAACGAGGGACATCGTCGTTATTAGAAATTCCTGTTGTTGTTGGGTCATTGTGTGCAGAAATTATGCGGTCTCGGTTGCGTTTGTTTTTTTTTTCTAAAGGTGGCAAAACTTATCAAACTTAGGTGTCAAACTAACAGTAAGGATAGCCATCTGTGATTGAGTTTGTTATATATACATATGTGTTTAATTATTATTTTTAAATATAATTTTTGTTTTTTTTTTTAACGTTTTATCTAATCTTTTTAATATTTTTTCAACTTATATATATATATATTTCTTAGAATATATATTTGTTTCTCTAATATATAATCTCTCTTTTTTATTTTTTTCTTGTCTTTTTTTAAATGGCCAAAATCTTAACAATAAATTGGAGAACCTCCAAACTATGTGTAGTGAAACACTTCAATTGCACGACAACAAAGTTAACAAAAGGTTGATGGCCAAAGTTCGGATCAGACTAGCTCTGTGTAGTGATTGAGTGGCCAAAGGATCGAACAATTCTGATACCAAATGTTATGAACAAAATTCATAAACACAACAGAATACTCAAAATATCTGAAATATATAAATATCCATGATAGGACAATAATATATATATAAGGTGTACAAAAGATATGAGATGATTATTGTTACAAAAGAAGACCTACTTATCTTAAAGAAGTGTTCATTTCATGGCCCAACCTGGTGTGTTTTTGCCGACAGGAATCCAAGACTATTGACCACCTTTTCCTACATTGTCCCTCCATATTAGCTTTTTGGTCTCAGATTCTCATCTGGTGGACCTTTGTCCATCCTCCAAAATCTAGGAACCTTCCCCATTTTGGTTTGGTGGTCTATTTGGTTGATTTAGAACAAATCCATCTTCAATGAGATTGAACCTCACTGGACCTAGGCTTCTTCTCATGTTTTATCCTTATACTCCAGCGTCATTGATGATGACCGACCTGCACCCCAGCGAACCATCATTCCTAAAGCCATTGGCAGGAACCTACCATGGGTCTATTTTGATGGTTCTTCCTAAGTGAATGGTTGTGGGGTAGGGGCCCTCTTACATCTATCAGACAACCATTATTTCAAAATTCAACCGCTGGTCAAGGTTGAGAAGGTTGTAATGCAATCAATTGAGCCGCTATCAGAGACTACAGCGAGCGACATCGTCGTTATTAGAAATTCCTGTTGTTGTTGGGTCATCGTGTGGCGGAAACTATGTGGCCTCGATTACATTTGTTATATACATGTGTGTGTTTAATATTTATGTTTTTAATATATATATGGTATTGTTACTAACAACTATGCATAATTGATCACACTCATATATCTTTTACATTTTTCTTTAGAAAATGAGTGTAGGCATATACAAATTTTTTGTGACTCTAAGATCATTATAAATTGGTTCAACAATACATCTATTTGTCATGTGCACACACTCACGAATATATTGGACAATGCACTACTCTTGAAATCACACTTTGACTCCATTTGTTTTTATCATATCTATAGGGAGCGCATCAGAGTGACGATCAGTTATCCAAGGAGGCTACGATCCAGCGTAAAGCCCTATGGCTGATTCAGGAACAGAGGGGATCAAATTTCTATCATTGCTACCACCGCCCATACATTTATCAGAGGATTCAAGGGGCCAATAGTCCCTGATTTCGTGGATCTTTTATGAGCTACAGATAGTGATTTGACTTGTAATTATGTAATTATCATTAGAACACTCTATGGGGTTTTTTGTACAAGAACATCTAAAGGTCGAACACCACAACTTACAACATATGCTTCTTTAAGCATCTACAATATGTAATTTTCAACATATTCATGCAAATTATGATTTTTCCTTACCAAAAAAAAAAAAAACTGCTTATATACCTAGGCGAGTGTCACTTGGGACATGCCTCTTCGGTTAACTAATTATTAGTTAATTATTATTATTATTATTATTTATTATTTCTATTATATATTTTATTTTTATATAGTTTTGTTCATAACAATAGGGAGGATGTTATACCATAATCCTTCAGGGTTATTATTTTTGTATTATTATTTTACATAATTTAGAGGTAGGTGAAATGAATAGTGTTGTGACAAACCAATAATCCCTCATGGATTGTGAAACGAGTACCCGTTGTCTCTTGTATAAATGCATGTTTTGAGTTAATCACAACATAGAGTTACATCTCTACCATCATTGATGATTGTATCCACATTGCAACAGGTTCTCTCAACTAGCATCTTTGGAATCTTCACAAGCCATGCAAACAACGCTCTCACAAATGCATTCACTTGCCATGTTGAGGAGACGGCGAATATGATGTTAAAATTTGACTACTCAAGGATGAATTTACCCTAGAAGAAATCATAATCTTTTAGCGCTATTCGAACCACCTATAATAAAATTTCATTTCTGACAATTCTAATATGACTTCCCAAAAATAATATATCGCATCTCAATTTGGAAATGACTTTCCAAAAAATGAAAGTCATGTCTAAATGATAAAGGATAATTTTGACATATGGAATTCACTTTAAAGTCAGATCAATCATGATTATATAAGTCAAGAATTAATATTTTTATCCTGACTAATGTTATAATTATTATGATACTATTATTTATAAAATAGTCAAAAGTCATTCAACTTTAATGGATTAATAAAAATGAATTCTCTCATGGAATAGATAAATTAAATTGAGAATATCTTACTTGGAAAATTGAACATCTCTCTTGGAATAAAATAGTAACTCCACACTTAAGAGAATATAACTCTCCCTCTCTAATTCAATGTATGGCAAAAGTGTAACTCCTCATTAGATGCACTTATAACTTATTCGAACTTAAACCAGAATGCAACAAATTACATGATATAACCATAAATACAGATATGGAGCATAAATAACACTTAATTTCATTAATATCAAAACGCTGAAATATGTTTACAAACAGAATGGAATAAACTAGCTCAGGCGATGGTAGTTTATCTTTGAGAAGAGATGTGGCGGTTATATGCATCTGCACTATGTTGCAATGAGGCTCAAAGGCTTATTTATTATTGAGAAATAATGGAAAACCCTAAACATCAAAAAACCTAACCCTAGGAAAAAGAAGCGCCAAAACTGTAGGTCTTGTTTGGATAAATTGGTACATCAACTTCCCGGGGTCATAACTTTGGCTTACTATCTCCATTTGGCTATCATAATACCTCGTTTCGAAGATTTCGAAGAGGAGGCCAGAGAAATGGGCAAGCCCATTTGGGATTATTTTAGTCTCTCTATTTTCCCTAAAATCATCATTTAGGGCCTCAAAATGACTACAGAAGTTTAGGCCCCGAAAAACTGCCAAAAATAGTAAATTGTTAAAGAAACTAAAAAACTAAATAGACAGTTTTGGGGGTCCAAGTGGAATAGGCGAGTAGCCACCAATATCCACATGGATCAGTCCTCCCCCCTTAGGAAGAAATGGTCCACATTACGTTGAGTTCCTCCATGAGATGGGGAAACTTCTGCTGAACTTGGTCCCTGGTGAGCCATTTGCCTTGGTGCAGGAGTTGGCCAGCTTTGACAACCTTATATAGTTGGATCTTCTGCTGGAAATTGTTCTTCATCTGTGTCCATGATCTGATCATTTATGGCTTGTTCCATGCAGTCTAGGTTTAGCTTTGTTGGTGTGATTTGTTCTAAAATGTCGGATGTGTCCAACAATGGTGGAAAGTATGGTCGAAGGCGGTCTAAATTGAACACTAGGAAAACCAAGGAACGTGGAATGTTGAGCTCAAAGGCATTATCCCCTACAGCCTTAGTGATGGTGTGTGACCCATATCAGAGCAAGAAAAGCATGTAGTGGGGTCCAGTGAGGCGCCCCTACAAATGTAGCCAAAGATTGTCGCCCACCTGTAACTTGTGCGGCACCCGATGCTAATCATGGCGCTACTTGTACTTATCATTGTCTCTGTCCAATATATCACGGACTTACTGGCGAATGTGTTGAATGCGCTCAATGAAATTGTTAGCCCTGTCGTCTTCGGATTAGAAAAGAATCGAATCTGCCTAAGTAGCTACAAATAGTATGGCCACATCAATGGAACATAATGGCTGAAATCCCAACCCTACCTAAAAGGGGTTGCGGCCTATTGAGCTGTGGTATGGCCACATCAATGGAACATAATGGCTGAAATCCCAACCAACCATTCGAAAAAAGCTCTCTTTGGATTTGAAGGCAGTCTTCCACGCATCGAAGGGTTCGATAGGCACATGGTGATAACCAGACTTCAAGTTAGTCTCGCTGAAATATTTAGCCCCCTTGAGTTGGTCCAAAAGGTCATCAATCCATGGGATTGGGTACCTATTTTTCACAATGATCTTGTTCAGTGCCCGTTAGTCAATACAGAGTTTCCAGGTCCCGTCCTTTTGTACCAATACAATTGGGCTCCCACGGGGTGACGAGCTTGGCATGATGTGCCCTTTCTGCAATAATTCATGAATCTGTCTCCTGATCTCATCATTCTCCATAACAGAGCATCAATAGATCGGTCCATTTGGTAGCGGCGCGCCCGGGGTCATATCGATGGAGTGATTGACCTAATAGTGCAGAGGTACCCTTGTAGGTAAGGCAAAAATGTCCCTGTACTCCTCCACAACCTTGTCCATCTGTTGATGTTATGCGGAGGAGCCCTTTCTGGAAATCGTGGCCACAACATTCTTCTTGCCCTAAGGGCGAATCATAAGGAAAACAAATTTCCTAGTCTGGGAAATGATCTTACTGTATTGATTTATAGTGATCAAAGAAATGGCGATAGGCGGGGCTACCTCCAGTATCTTGTACAACTTATTGCCCAAAGTAATAATGACATAGTGAGGTCTAGACTCATATACAGAATGTCGCTTCCACAAGTATGGTTGTCCTAATAATACATCAAAAACTTCAAGAGGAGAAACATCACGTGGTACCTCATCCGTGAAGAGCTTGATGTTGTAAGGAAGGCAGCATAGTTGGATGACGCGGAGATCTTGTCCTTAGTGAAGCCATCCAATGGTGTACGGCTACGGGTGTGCTATCGTCAGTAGGTCCAGATGCTTCACGACCTCTGCTAAAATGAGGTTATTTTGGCTCCCCCTATCGACAATGAAATGCAACGGAGAACCCTTAACCCACATCTGTGAGTGGAAGAGGCATTCCCCCTCCTCTGGATCTTCAGGCTCATTCTTCTGGATCTTAGTGGTGGTCACAATGGCACTAGGCTCTGCATCAATGATCAACTTCCCTTTTTCATTCTCTTTGTCGAGTTCTGACTCAAAGTCGGAACATGGATTTAATTCGGAAGCTTTCAGCTCGGCCACCAATGACTGTTTGGTCCAGCGCTCACTTGTGTTGTGAGTGGAGCTCTTATGGAACTCATACCATTTTCCCGTGTCTTTCTTTATCTTCGTGGTATTGTTATTTGCATGCAGCTTCGGCGAGTTGTCCTGAGTCGCCCCGCCTTGGCTTTGGCCTTTTCTTTGTGGATTGGGGGCGCATTTTGCTTGCTTTGGATTCGCAAATCCAAAGTCTCACTTCTTCTATTTAAATTTTTGCTCAATCTTGACAGCATATCAGTATGTTGTGCCGAGCGAGGAGATGTCCAGGAAATCCATCTTGTCCTAGATATACTTGTGTAGACAGTGGCGGTACCTGAGTACCAAATGCAGCTCAGAATCCTTGATACCCAACTTCATGCGGAGGGTATAGAAAAAATTTGTGAACTCCAGCAGATCTTGGTCTCTTCTTTGTCGTAGCATGGTCCACTTAATGTATTTATCTTCATAGCTCTCGACAGGGTAGTATTGTTCCTTGATGGCATCTCAAAAAGAATCTCAAGTGGGTGCACTAAAAACAGTGAGGATTCCCTCTCATCCTTTTATTCACAGTGGGTTTTCCACCAATCTTTGACATGTAGGGCGGCTTTGAGAAGTGCAAGAGTAATATTTTCCCGATTGGAAAAGTCATGAATTGAAAAATATCCTTCCAATAGATTCAACCATTTATTTACAATGTTTGCATCTCTCTGGTCCTCAAATATGGGAATGTCAAAGTTAACTTGTACCTTAAGGAGTGGCGCCTTCAAAGTGGTTGTTAGATGAAGATGTGTCGCATGTGGGTAGTTGTTGAAGGATCTAGGAAAAGTTATCCATCATCGCGTTTATCTGTCACTCGAGGGCTTCCTCGAACAATATTTTAGAAAGATATCCTGCCCCCTCATCTTTCTTTTATTCTGCCATGGGAGTTCGTCGGGGTTTGCGAGGCTAGTCTTGAAAAGGTTCAACCAGTTTGAACCCTAACTCCTTATACCTTGACCTCGTTGGGGACATGTAAATAAAAAAACAAAGAAAGAGAAGACTATGATCCGAACTTAAACAGGGATGCAACCATAAATACAGAGATGCAACAGAAATAACACTTCATTTCATTCATATCAAAACACTGAAATATGCTTACAAACAAAATAGAATAAACTAACTCGAGCGACAGTAGCTTATCTCTGAGAAGAGATGTGGCGGATACAGGCCTCTGAACAATGTTGCAATGGGGCTCAAAGGCCTATTTATTATTGAGAGACAATGAAAAACCCTAAACATCCAAAAACCTAACCCTACGAGATGAAGCGCCAAAACGGTGGGCCCCGTTTGGGTAAATTTGTACATCAACTTCCCAGGGTCGTAACTTTGGCATACGATCTCTGTTTGGCTATCATAATACCTCGTTTTGAAGAACTCGAAGAGCAGGACGAAAACAAACTGGAAAACCCAATTAAGACTTTTCCAGTCTCTCTGTTTTCCCTAAAAACATTGTTTAGGGCCTCAAAACGATTCCGAAAATTTAAGACCCGAAAAACTATCAAAAATAATAAATTATGCTACAATTAAGGAAACTGAAAAAATGAAAGATATAGTGTTGAGGGTCCAAGTGGGATAGGTGAGTGGTCACCAATATCCACCTAGATTAATAACTCCCTCATTCAATTTGATCTGTAACTCTCACCAAATATTCTCTCATGTCTAAGTGTAACTCTCTCTCTCTAATTCGAATTGTAACTCGTCAAGACAAATGTACCTCCCTCTTTATTATTGGGATGAGTTACATTTCTTCTCAAGTAGCTCCTCTCTCACAGAATTCAATTCTCCTATTATTGGCTCAAAGAATAAATTCATCTTGTAACTCCTCTGTTTTCTCATATATTTAAACCTATGCAAGTGAGAGTTGAGTGACATGTTCAATGTGAAAAAGGAGAGCTAGTGTTGAATGTGCGCAATAGAAGTGTGAAAACAAATGAAGAGTAAGAGCAACGGTAGAGCTAGAACAAGTGTGAAGTACAAGATTTGATCAAGAGAATTAAATCTTCAAGCAAGGAGCAAGAGCACTTCAATTGCAACTTAATCAGACATTGGTGACTTTATTCATTCCCATTATCTCTCTCTATACTCTGCTAAACAATTAAAGAAATCTAATAGAAGAAGAATCATTTGGGTTTTATCGTGGTCATTGGACCTAACTCTTTGTCTTATATTTGTGTTTTGTTGTCTTCATCTAATTCTTAATTTTATGTTTTATCTACAATTGTTGATTTAAAAAGTTGTGAAGAAGAAATATGCATTCTATGTAATTGTAACCAAATAGAACATTCGATTTTCTGCAAAGTACATTCAGTTTTCTGCAAAGTATATTCAACTTTCTACAAAGTACATTCAGTTTTTTGCAAAGTGCATTCAACTTTTTGTAGAGTAAATTCAATTTTTTGCAAAGTACATTCAGCTTTCTACAAAGTACATTCAATGCCATTCAGTTTTATGCAAAGTACATTCAATTTTTTACAAGTACATTCAATTTTCTGCATAGAACTTTCAAGTTTCTACAAAGAAATTTTTAATTTTTGCATAGGACTTTCAAATTTTAACATATGAGAATCAATGCATTTTCATGAGTTGGTGGAGAAGAAATATGACAATAAATGTATTGGTCATTATGATCCATTTGGAACTTAGATGGCACATGTGGTTGGAAAGTATTGAGGCAGAGGCTACTATCAATGCCATGGATTATAGTGGACCTCAATTAGTTTATGAAGCTGCAAGTATGGGAAAGAGTAGAGAAGTCAAGGCTAAGTGCACAACTAGACCTAGCATAGATAGGGGGAGGAGGAAAATGAGAAAGGGTTATTTTAGGAAGGAAGAAGGTTTCTATGGCAAAGGCCATCACTGCCTCTTACCATACTTGTAATTCAAACCTTGTGAAAAAAGCAAAAGTTGTTGAGAATGGGGTAAGGTTGAAGAGAAGCACTCAAATGATGTTGTGGATGCAACAATCTAAATGACGTGGTGAATAAGGGGTTTGGGAAGCATATCTTGAACCACTTATTCCAAAATTAGAGAGTCAAAATACACAAACACAATATATTTATATTGGTATGTTAAAGAACTCATTTCATATGGAATTGAAGAGAAATTTGAGATGGTGTTGTGTTCCAAACATTGAATTAACTAGATAATAGACATGACACACTCATCACAACCATTTGAGGTTCAAAAGCAAGAAGCTATGAAGCAAAGGAGGTTGTTGCAAGAGGAGAAACAAAATAGGTTGAGGCAACAAAAAACCATGGAAGAAGCTCAACACAAAAAGGTGATGTATGTTCCACAACCCTAATTGATGTGGACATAAACACCAAGAATTGATTCTTAGATTTCATTCTTTTTGGTGCACTTCTTTTATTTTTTGTCTTTGCTAGTCATTTTGAATTTGGCCCATATAAGGCTATGTATAGATCAACGTTAACATAACTCTAAGTTATGCTTTACATTATACTCCAAGATAAAGCAATGTGCTTACTTATAAACATATATATTTTTTGAAAATTTGGTAGCAATGTTTCCTTTAGATAGCATAGAACTCAATCTACTTGTATTTTTCTTTGTTTGCGAATAGGTAAGTAGCTAATTTACAAGGGAAAGAAAGATTTTCCTTGTAAATTAATTCTTGTGTTATTCCAAAAAAATGAGAATTTTAACATATGTTTGTATTTTCATGAATCAAGTATATTGTTTAGGTTATAAGTGTAATTTTCCCAACCAATAAAAATTGGTAGTTAATATAGCCACCACTAAGGTTCAAGTCTCACCAATTAAATGCTACTTGGACTCACACTTTTGGATATGCACCAACGTGTGTAGCATATGTAATAGTGATGGGGCCATGTGCAAGACCTAGCCAACTTTAAAGGAATAGAGAACACATGCAAGACTCGTTGTTGCTTAGTTGAAGAGAAACCAAATTGAATTGTGTTAATGGGTCACCTATAATGCTAAATCTAAAGCCATTAGCCATATAAACAAAACAAAAACAAAATATATATATATATATATATATATTATTCCATATCAAAGAAATTTAAACAATTAGAATAATACATTAATTAGGAATTCACTAATAGACATTATGAGTAAAATTGAGTACAACATAACATTGAGCATTGAAGCTCCACTACTCTTAACATCACCAAAGTATTTCCTATCCCTTTCGCAAAGGACAATGAGAAATATTGCAAAATTTGAATCATATATGATAAAAAAGAATGATGGAGAACGGCTATTGACCTAATATGATGGACAAAACTATTCACCCACCTAATATTATGAGACAGATAGGCGAATGATAAGTCGGATTCAGGCATCATCATCTAATTTTCATACAACATGTAAAACTTTACAAGTGACATAAGGAAAATCTCCTAACATTAGAGCAATGTTTATACGAAACCCTAGCAGCAGCATCCACTTAAAAAAATCCAAGAAAGGATATCAACGCCAATCTTCCTTAAAATTGGTCATCATTTGCCATCTTAATATTTTATAATAAATAATAAGAAAAATAAAATAACAAAATAAACCCATTAGACATTTTCCCTCCTACCAATAGTATCTAAGGCAACTAAACTTTTTAGCTATTCTTTCTTGCTAGATTACGTGATCCCCTTAAAGACAATAATCAATGCAGTAACCATGGATGTGCATCAATTACGATCTTGCATGCCGAAGGCATAATAAAAAACCAACTCAATGGCATTTTTTAGATTAATTATATGGATGGATTGATAATTGAATCATATCTTTCAATGTGATATAATATCGACTAGAATCTAAGGGAAAAGCATGTATTTTTGCTAAAAATTACCTAACAAAAATCTTGATGATTCATTATTAATTAGATCAGAAGCAAATTCATGCCAATAACTACTTTTTTAGGGGATGTAGCATGATCTCTTAATAAACTCACCCACTATTTTGTCCTGGCTTTTTTAATCAATGCACTTTTAGGGTCGAAATCCTGTACCCTGGATAAGCAAGGTGTGATCATGCGGTGATCGTACACCCAAGGTGGAAGAGATGTGTTACATGTGTGAATTTGTAACCATAAAGAAATAAAAAATGGAAAAATCTAAAGTCTGGAGTATAATGAAAAGAAAAGAATAGACAGAGCGGACACTCCCCGGTTTTATCCCCTAGACCCAGTGTTAAGATTAACCTATGCTAATTTTGATATGCTCAAGGCTCAAACACATTATTTTGATATTGGAAGTTGTTTTTCTTGATATTTATGCATCACTTCGCAGTACTCGGTCATGTACATGTGGAGCTTGAACAGTGAATATGTTCCAAAATCTCAGATTCTGGCATCTCGCAACAATTCCTAGTTTTGATTACTCCCCCAAACAAACAAAGAGGTGTAGAACTTGATGCTTTTGGAGATTGTAAGATTTTCTAACACATTAATCATATCTCCTAATTTTTGCAGTGTGCTTAGGAATCATTATCATTCAAGTCTTAGTTATTACTCTATGCAAGCTCTCGATTAAGCAGTGCCTCCTTCAAATAATGCAAATATACATACTTTCCAACCACTAAAAAAATTTGTCAATCTACTCATCAACTCAAACATGTACGGTACTCTGAAAAAAGCAAAGAGATATCCATTCATCTAACATTAGTACCAATCGATAGAACTGTGTTGTTGTGAATACTTTTCATTTATATCTTCTAGTTTCACATTACTCCTTCCATGGAACAGCTTGTTTTCTATGCCTCCAGTGATTCAGCAATATACTGATTTTATGATAAATGGAGAAGAAGATAAGCAGTCTTGCGATGAATGCTGCAAAATAGACGTGGTTATTTCGTGGTCAAGTAATTGAGATCTAGATCTCCACATCATCATTCACTTCATTTCAATCCTCCCAATCTAAGTTGAAATGCTTCGCAAGATTCATTAATTCTGTAAGTCCTGTAAGATCTTCCAGATAAGTTGGTTGATTTATAGCATCCAATACAAAGTCGATTCCTCTGGCACGGTATTCTGACACAATCTGCATAACTCCATAACAATTAGGATCGAAAATGATGTATTGAATAAACAAAAATACATACCCAAATCAGAAACATTACAAATGGACAAAAAATGTCAGAAAGGGATGCTTCGTATCACCGTTTCAGCGCAGGCTATACATCTTTTAGATGCATAACCTTTAATTAACATTTGCGAAAAGTGAGCAATATCCCCACGGATTTGATGGGGCAAAATACCAAGAGGTTGTTCAACACTAGAATCGTCAGAACCTGCCTCATCTGCTGGAGCGTTAATCCTACAATAAAAGAAAATGTGTCACAATAAGTACCAGAAGCAACTTATATCCATGTCCCACCATTTTATCAAATATTACTATACTAAATCCTTACCGAAGAGGATGGTGAAGAATGGACACTGTAAGCTCCACTGCAAGAGCTGCAGCAATAGGAGCAAGCCCAGGACGTGTTACGGTGCACTGTTGGTCCAGTGTTAGGTTCCGGGTTGACTGGATCAAGAAGCAAGCAATTAAAAATAACTTCATCCAGCTGGATTCTTAAAAATATACAGAATATATGCAAAAGAATCCAGATATTAAGTTCAGCGCAAGGGATTAATCGTTCAAGCTCTCCATGTAAACAAATTTATTTTCAAATACCTAAAATGGCTAACATATTTTCATACTTAACAAAAATTCTAAAGGCATATAAAACAGTAAACATGAAATGAATGAAGATTATAATTTTGGGTTGGTCAGCATTCTGCAACGATTCGAGGCATTTAGTTTGACTTGTGTGTAAAGAGGGAGAAAGAGAGTACATCCACTGGAGCAACAACATCACTGCAAAAATAGCAGCCTAATCTTTGTTCCCTGCGTTCTGATGCAGAAGCTGCCAGATCCTCAAATTCTGAAGGGCCATCCTGTCCCAACATTTTCGGAGCGTCGGTATCAATTGATAAGGCTACACCAGCACCATGTCGCATCACAAGGAAGGTATCAAATCCTAAAGCAGCCGTGATTGCTACCTGCAAATAAAACTATTTAATAAAATTGCAATCGGAAGGAAGTAATGAACACAGTATGGCCATAAGCAATTTTCTTAAAACACACGATCATATTATTTTCATCAATCGGGATAAAAGCAGAATCTTAGGCTGTAATATTGTTAATGCAGTGGTATGCAGCCTTTTAGCAGAACCACTTCTACAAGTGGGTTTTATCACTGTTAAGACATTTACATAATTATCTGATTGAACTTATATGAGAGCGGCATTGCTATAGATTTCAAAATATCCTTATATGCGCTCATCACAACACTGCACAGTGTTTCCTAGATTTCACTAAAAAGTTTGATGCAGCCTAAACTTATAAAAAGCTTTTCTTAATCCATTCTAACACAGTTTAACTCAACTCAATACAGGCCTTAAAAATCACTCTAGTTTCATTTCACCTACAAATAATATGGGTTGTATACAAGATGGGAATCTGCTATCAGATACAATCAGAAAGCATAATGCTTACGTGGCCTGAACTAGAAAAAAAATACCATGTGCTTTGCAGATATTTTGAATCAATTTCATCCCACCTTGTTAGCATCAGCACATAGAAGTGTTGGAAGCCAACGACTTTCTCTTGTATCAGTCAGTAAGAAAATGACATCATGGCTGTCAATCAAATCTTTAAGCTGCATACAGTCCTTCCTAATATTCGATAGTTCATCTGCTGTCACAAAATGTCCAGGCATTGGAATGGTCATAGAAACACCCTCTGCCTCCTGCTCAGTAGGGTTTGAACAAAAAACAATTTAGCAAAATACAGTCACATGCCAATCAAAATAGATAAGGAACAAAGAAATCACTCCAGTAAGGGATATAGAAATTACCACACCAGGAAAAATACACTTCAAATTCTCTGCTGCTGCATTGACTTTTAGTTGACCTCCATTCAAGCAGTCATCATGAGTATATAAAGACTGACGCAGAGGATTCGACATAGCCACATGACCACGGTCAACTAGTGTGATATGTCTAACGCCCCAAGCCTGCATATTGAAAAAAAAACATTACCTTCAAAGACAAGTAGTGAGTGGAAGATGCATTCTCATGTAAATTAATGGCACCTACCATAAGATTACGAGCGACCTGACAACCAAGTGTACCAGCTCCAAGAAGAAGGCATTTTGTGGATGATAAGCATTTCAAGTCTAGAGATGGTAGAGCACGCCATCTCATAAGTTTCAAATTTAGATCTGCTGCTGATATGGCCAACCTGGAAGCAGTGACAAGTGTCACCTATAAGGTAATTAACATATCATTGCTCTTGCTGAGACAAGTAAGCTACTCAAACTAACCTCTTGGGATCCATCTCGGTTGCAAGATTAATCAATCTAGGTCCCATCTTGCCATGGCTATTCAGTTCCCATCCAACTGCCTTAGGAACGAGTTCACGATTACTCCAACCTTGACATATACAACATTTTGACAGCTCAGTTGAGGAATGGGAGAAACAGAAACTTGATAATAAGCAAACATGAAATAAAGCGTTTTTTTTTTCCAATTTTCTGAGTAATGTCGGTTCCCCTTCTGGTTTGCCTACCTGGTGGAGTAGACACCAAGATATCAGCAACAAGACATTGCTGCAAATCTCCAAACCCTCCTTTCTCTCTGTAGCATAGAACTGTGGCCCTTTCTAGGCCCCACCTCACCACAGCAAATGCAAGAAAGTTGCGAAGTGGCCAACCAGGATTGGTTGGAAGATGGCATGGGTCATAAAAACCAAGAAGCACCTATCAAGTCATACAGTTTTCAAATTCAAGCGAAAAATATGAGAAAACTGAACACCAAGATATGTTTTGTAGTTTTAACTTCTAATCAAGCAATACTTTCCCTTTCAATGAAATGCAAAGAATATTTAACTGTTCTTATTGTACAGGCTGCTATCATAAATTAATACTACTTAAATAACACATGCCAAATATATACAAAAACTTATTAGTAGCACAACTATGTCAGTTATGTTTGCAGTAATTTATAGCTAGCTCAAGAATAATGTTACAAAAGCTCAATTATTAACTCACCTTCCCACCTTCTTGTTGGCATGCTTCCCAGTCTCTTAATGGCCTTAGTCTAACAACAACATTAGAGATTATGTGAACCAAAAAGAAAGGAACACCTGCATTTGGCCAAGTCTTGTTTCAGTATGAATCAGTATATGTTTCGATATGAATTAAGGCCTGAGGATACAAGACATGAAGTGAAAACAAGACCTCAAAGACAACCCATTGACCTTCAATACCAACTGCAAGCATATATATTTCTGTTTTATCAAAGGGGGCTTGTGCTAACCTGCAGTTGATGTTGACTGGCGCCATTCATTACAAGCTGCTAATAAGGCTGTGCCCTTCAAGAAAAACAAAACAAACATCTAATTTCAGATCAACCGCACCCTACCCACCCATCCATGACACGAAAATAAGCAATCATCAAAGCTAGATGTTTAGCTACCTCTTCCATGCTGAAAACTTCTGATGCTCTTCGCAGATTAGTCAACATTGCAGGAGGTTCAAGAACCAATGCAGGAAATGCAAACCAATAATAGAAGTTCCATTTTTTTAAATCCGCATATGAAATTAGCAAAAATCTACAAAGCAAGCTGCTGTCCTCCTCCACTTTTCCAGAATGAATATCCTCCCAGATCTAATGATAAACAGAATAAACCAACATTAACCATCCTAAACAGTTTTCTTAATCTTTTCTGCAGGTTGCTATTTTAGAAATGTTTACATCTTCAAGTGATTTAAATGACTAGTATGACTATGAAGTAACAAATTAGCTTAATTTATTTATTTCCACAGACAACCAAGAGCATTCCCACTACCAAATATAAACATAATAGTTCAAATTTAACTAGGAAAGTAAAGAGTCGAAAGAAGATTATCAATAGACACCTTCTGCACTTCCAAGTTAAACAGAGCACGCCTGTCAAGAGCCTTGAAAGAGTCCAGTGTATTCATATTGTGTAGTGTTCCTGGAACAGGACATAGGTTCCTGTTCCCTGAAAATTTGATCGAGACCGATGTTTCCCTACCAGTATCAAGCTGTAGTGATTCAGAGAGCAATTTCAGATGATTTGACACCTGTTGATGAAACATTGGAGCATGGAACCCTGCTCCACCAGTTTGGAAAGAATTAATACAGAGTATTGTGGTGATATGGATATTGAATAAGCAACTAATTTCACTGTACTATTTATAAACAAAATAAAATCCAATACATAGATAATAAAAATAACAAGAAAATTTATGAAGATAATTAAATAAACAGCTGTGCCAGATCTTTATATATATCAATGTTGCAAAGATCGGCATTGGGATCAAATCGGCAATGATCCAGAAAACCAAAAAATCATAAAAATTGGGGAAATATCAGTAAAAGCCGGAAAACATCAGAAAAATGTAAAGAAATACAAAAATTTATAAAGACAAAAAAAAATCACTTAAAAAGTTAAATCACGATCTTTTGCATCAAAAGTGATTTTTTTGCATGGTTTACTATAAAATCACAATTTTTTCGATTGCCCTTGAAAAAATTGCAATTTTTTCCGGCCACTAAAATTCATTAGGCCAAAAAGTCGTGATTCTGCAATTTTTTCATGATAAAAATTGGAATGTTTTCAACACTAATACACACACATAAAATATCAACGAATTTTAAAATGTCACATTTTTTAAGATGTAGATCTAGTACATACGTTCAGCTTGGCATCAATCTTAAGCAGTCAAACATATGTTTTCTTTTGAGAAGCACAGAATTTGTTGTAAACACTGTGCAGCATATAAGAATTTGACCTTTCCCAAGGGCTTTGTGAGGATGTCAACAACCTTCTCATCAATCTTGATGTGTTGGAGCCTTATTGCTCCCTGTTGTACCATATCCAAATAAAGTGGTACATGATGTTAATATGCTTAGAGCGGTCGTGGAACACGGGATTCTCTAAAAGGCGAATCCCACTCTGATTGTCAAGTGGAATCTTCATAATTGGACTTGCTCTGGTCTGTGGGAAAATTGGGGAATTGGAAAGAAGATTCTTAAAAATTTCTTTGCAACATATATATAGACTCTAGAGAACTAAATGTCCAGTCTGATGAGCTGTCTAAGAAAGCTCTAACTCCGAATGCAGGTAAGATCTCTACATAGGCAAGACGAAGCAGGATCACAGTATCCAGCTATTCTTAGATCCCTGTATGAATCATCTTTGTGGTGGACTCCAGGCTTCAGCTACAGATCCAAGGCTCCTGTTCCGAGGGGTGTTCAATAAATCAATTTTTAATTGTTTTTATGTTGCAATGAGAACTTCTAAACACATTTTAATGCTTTTGTATGAGATGTATGAACAGAACTCTTTCTGGTGGAAATCAAGATTTTGCTATGAGTTTTTTTTGCTTACAAAAAAAAAAATATATCTTGCCTATTGAGGAAAATGTATAAAGACTTCTCCACTAATCTTTTAAATCCCTTTTATGGACTCCATTTCTAAAAGGATTTCAAACTTCAAAGAATGGGTTACAAGCTATTGAAGCCTGTCCAAAGGTTTGTACTACATATAACTTCAAATCTATGGAGATAGGCTTTAGGAACTTTAATTAGCATACTAGGACAAGAGGGGAAATACTTGAGCTTATAAAGAAATCCCAGACATATATAAAAGTATTGCATGATGAATTTTATTGGGAAAGCTGATTTGACAAGATGCATACAAAGCAAATCTGGAAATTATTCCTATAAAATATTGAACTTACTAGTTAGCCATTATTTGAAATACTTAAGCTTAACATAGAAGATAAAGAAAGCTTGGCAAAACTGAGATAACATTGCCAGTCGTTGTGTGTGCTTGCATTGCAGCCAGCTCTGGAATAAAGTCTCCTCGCTTTGGTACTGTAGGCTTTCACATTTTCTGCAATGGTGTATTAAGGTTCTCTGTCTTTTGCCACAGTAATCCCATAGTGTTGTTGTTGTGGGGTATTTAGCATTTTCTTCACTTTTATACAGTCAAAATAACCACCCATACACCTCAATCTTCCAAGAGAATAAAATCTCTAAAATAAAATGCAGTAATAGTATAAAGAGGAGACTTACTATATGACAACTTGTCGTCCGCTAAACTACCCTAATTGAGAGAGGAACAAGGCAATGCAGAGCGACAGTGATCGGTTAAGTGGATCCTAATAGAAGACCCCAACTGAAGCAAATTCCTTTGCAGGGATGATATAGCCCTAAAAGGTTTCAAACTAAACAAGAAGGAAAAAAATATGCATCGAGGCAAATACATTTTGACGGGGACCCACACGAATCCATTACGGACATTGCTAATTTCAGAATTTGTCTAACAAGGGCAATAAATATGGATAGAAGCAAGTACCTTTTCGCAAGGGACTGACATGAACAGAATTAAATATCCTTCGAAGCAAACCGCCCTTTAAAGAACCCTACGTTGATATTCAATATTATGCTATATGTTTGAAATTTCCAATTTCGAAAAATGTTTCAATGGAATGCTGATAACATTATAAAAAAAGGAAATCCTGAGTGGGCTAAGTACATTCAGGTCTTTTATTCAGCTTCATATAATTGCTAAAGATTTACTCGTCGGATACTAAAGTCAGGCATGGTGGCTACAATTGTTTTAAATTAAGCATAACTTCTATGCCTTGCCAAACACGTTGGTGGTATGCATAGTAATCTTCCAACCTCTTTCTCAATTTGAATATATGAGGAAGCATCATCTGCGAAGTGTTTGTCCACCAATTACCTTATAGGTTAAAACTAAGAGGATCAAAACCTTCAACTGCTGGGACAATGACTTCCATTAGCTAACAAATTGCAACCAAATTTGGAATAGAGGTCTCCGATTATGTGGATTTTAAGTTTAAAATTCTTTTTGCTAAATTTTGTGCATTTATCACGATTTTTTCGGTCGTCCATATCATAACCTTCGTTTTGTTTCTTCTTTCTTGTAAATCTTCATTTCGTTTTTACAAAGCATTTCACTGATTTTCTTTTTCTTTTTTTTGGGACAAAAAAAAAAAAAGTTTTCAAAATGTATTAATTCATAAAATAACATGCAAAAATTATCTTGAATTAAATCTCTTGAACAACAGTCAAAAACTAACAATTTTTAAATCATTGTTTACGAAAACAAATTAATACAGTGAATGCTCAAAAGATTCGAACCTGTGATGTCGAGCGGATTTTCAGAGATGCCGAGGACCTCGAGCTTTAGGTCAGCTAATTTTCTCCAGAAACCCTCGTCCACCGTGCTCTGCAGCGGCGAAAACTGCAAGATAGAATGGCCGCTGGAAGAAGATCCTCCCACTGCTGAAATATTAATAGATGATCCTCTGGCTGCTGATTCGAACGCCGGTCGAGTCCCCATATCGTCGTTCTCGTCCCTACCCGCCATTCTTGTGAGATTTGTTTTCTTCTTTGTACAGATTGATTTACGTAGGAGGGTTTGGTGCAGTTAGCATCGCTTCATGCTTTAGCTTCATGCTTTTATATATGAAATCTGCTGAGCGTTTGTAATCATGGCGGGCAGAGTTATGTGGCTTTCTTGTGGCGAGATCCCAAGAAATAACAAGCAAACATAAAATCAGTGGCCGCTACGTCCACGCAATGTCTAGACACGGCAAATTATTATTGATATTATTATCATTAATAATTGCGTGTTATTATTAATCAAGCCGAAAGTTATGGAAAAATACTGATGAGGGAAACAATACCTTCGTTTTATTAATATTAATTTGATATTAGGATTTCGACGTGGTTGAATTATGAGGTTCCTATGAATTTTTAATTGGTAAAAGAAGGGATCTCTTTTATGCAACAATTTGATGGTTTACTTTTTGCCGACGTAGATATCATATTTCTTTGGAAATTGAATTTATGACTTTTGAGATGGAAATAAGTGTTCTCTTCATTTAAAAGTGGGACATTTTAATGGTATCATTATTTCAGAAATTCATATTATTATATATCAGGTTTAAATTTGAACTATTTATATTATTATATTTTAATGGAAAGGGCTAACGAGCCTTGTTATCGGGTATTAAATGTTTTTTTAGCTGTAAGTTTGATAGCCATTTAAAACAGACGCGCGAGGTGTTTTTCAAACATTCCATCCCCACCAAAAGCTATATGGCTATTGAACTTGCAGCTAAACGAGCATTTAATGTCCGATAGCAGGCTCGTTAGCCCTTGCTTATTTTAATTATGTGATCATAAACTCACAACCCAATAGATATGTGTTTTATTAAAAATTTTACATTTTAATATAATATTAATTATAGGTTTAAAATATTGCTAATTTTTATTAAAACTTTTATAATTTAACAATTCAATAACTTGAGTCGGTTATTTCCGATGAGGAGAATGGGGGTTTCTGATTTGGGGTTCTGTTTTAAGGTTTGTGGAGCTAGTTACCATGGCGGGGCGAGGAGGAAGGAGTTATGCTTCCTCCTACAAACAAGCAGTTGAGGACAAAAGCAAGGGACCTGATTCCCATCGCTTCAAGAAACCAGCAGAGGTGGCAATAGAGATTATGAATAATGAAAAATCGGGAACAAGCAAACCTCAAGAACAGGAAGAGAACCGTGAGGAACATAGTAAGGAGAAGAGGACAGAGGGTAGCAATCAGAAAGTTGCTCCCATGAAAATGTCAAGGGAATGTAAACCCAAGGCGACCACTATTCCTCGAGTCATCTTAAGTGACCCAGCGCTGTAGGTGCACAGAGAACACATGGCAGAATATGCGGTTATCTATAAATTCATGGGGATCTGGCCGACGGAGAAGGCTTTGCAAGCATGGATAAGGAACCACTAGAAACGAAAGGGGGAAATTGACCTTCACCTTGGGTCCAAGGGTTTCTTCGTGGTAATGTTCATAAGCCTAGAGGACAAAGACAAAGTGTTCGAAGGAGGATCCTATTTTTACGCATCTACAAGCCTTTACATGAGACCATGGGTAATGAACTTTGTCATAGAACGAGAGACTTTCACCTTGGTACCGGTATGGATAAGACTTTACTCCCTTCTTTTAGATTATTGGCTGCTAGAATCTCTAAAAGATATCAGTAACAAGCTAGGGCACTTTATAAAAATCTGAAATACTACTCTAAGAGGCAAATACACTTCCTTTGCCCAAATATGTGTGGAAATGGACATATCTGGGGCACTTCCAGATGAAATCATTTTGGAAGTGTATGACGAGGAATGGGTGCAAACGGTAGACTATGAACGTGTCCCATTCAAGAGCCGTAAGTGCCATGAACACAGGCACCTATATAGGGACTGCCCTTTGAACAAACTGGAGAGCAACACAAAAGCCACCATAGGCAAGGATCCTGAAGGCTTTATTAAGGTAGGGGGGAAGGGAAAGGAGGCAAGAGGTACCAAAAGAAAAGTACTTAAGACGGACAAACGAACAACAATAGTTTCAAGATCTTAGAAGAAGTTGAAAACAATGGGACCAAACCTGGAGTTGGAGAATATTCACAATGAGAAGGAAGGGGATGCTAACATGGAGGAGATACCAGAAAACAACAAACAAATGGATGATTTGCCAAATATGATGGTGCTCAACAGGGACCACGAGATGACACCAAGTGAGGCAGGAACGGAAGACCATGAACTGCAGGAGATTCTAGAGAGGGAAGCAGGGAATCACTAAAGGGGTTGACTCTTTGCCAAAAGCGGAGTTTGACAGGGTTCAACAGCCATTCCTCTAGAGATCACAAACAAAGTGCTCTGGAGTCAAAAGAAACCATGACAGCCAAGAGAATAGGGGAGTGAAAACGATGGAGGATACACTGATGCTTTCTTCAAAGAACCCGGGTAGGAAAAGGAAGGAAGAAACAGAATGAGTTGTTGTCCGAATGTGGAAAACTTATGATTAACTCAGGTAAGATGAAGGATCTTACTAATTACTACTTTACAAACCTTTGTTAATGAAGCTTACAACCTGGAACAATAGGGGTCTAGGAAGTAAAAGGAAACAAAGAAACTTTAGAAGTCAAATAAAAGAAGAAAAACCATATATGATTTTTATTCAGGAAACAAAATGTTCGATGGATAAGATCAAAGAGATACACAACAAATGGTTAATCAAGTATGAGTATCTAGAGGTAAAAGCAGATAACTCGGCAGGGGGGATTCTCACTCTATGGGACCCTCAAAAACTTGGAATCCTGGATGTTGGAGCTTCTAGGAATTATCTATCAATGGTGATTCAACCTTTGGGGGATAAGGAGATCTACATGATCATTAATGTCTATGGCCCTCAAAAACTATAATACAAACTAAAGCTTCTCACATCCCTTGAGGAACTGAGGGAGAGACATCCTAAGATGCCTTGGATTCTGGCAAGGGATTTCAATATGATCAGATCCCTTACAAAAAAAAAAAAAAAGGAAGTACAAGGAAACTAGGCAAAGACTCCATTGCCTTCCAGAACTTCATGAATAACATGGGGCTAGTGGACACAGAAACAACAAATGGCATTTTTACTTGGAATAATAAGAGAGGAGGAGCTTCTCAAGTTGCCTCTAAATTAGACGGATTCACAATCTCTGAGGAGCTCCTTATCAAAGGCCTTGATATGGCAACTATAATCCTTCCCTTCAGAGGCACGAACCACTAGCCTGTCCAAATGGAAGCTACATTTATGGGTACACCACGGAATAGACCCTTTAGGTTTGAGAATATCTAGCTATCTCAGCTTGACTTCACCAGCAATATTGATAAATGGTGGACGGAAGATAGGCCCGTCCAAGGCACTAAAATGTTCATACTGCAGCAGAGACTCAAGCACATTAAATCTAGGCTTAAAGATTGGAATAAACAAGAGTTTGGCAATATTTTTAAAGCCAAAAAAAGAAGTTGAGAAGAAAATCCAGGTGATTAATCAGATCAACATCCTAGAGGGTTTTACCAAGGAAAGGAAAATGCAGGCTGATTCTTTGCAGAACAAATGGGAGGATCGGTGCTTGCAAGAGGATATTTATGGAGGCAGAAATCGAGGGTGTAGTGGATTAGAGAGGGAGAAAGAAACACAAAGTTTTTTCATAGATCAACTTTGGATCACAAATCTCATAACAAAATTTCCAAACTCAAAGATTCTCAAGGAAAAGATCTTGTCTCACACATAGAAATAGAATTTGTCCTAGTTTAGCACTTCGGTAGCATAGCAGAGGAGCCTCTCATTGATAGATCTCGGTTCATTAACAAATTCACAAAGTTCATTGCTAAACTTGTAACCAGGGAAGACAACCACAATCTTAGCAGGCCAGTGTCTGAAGAGGAGGTTAGTGAGGTCATCAATGAGATGCAAAACGGGAAAGTTCCTAGCCTTGATGGTTTCAATGTGGATTTCTTCAAAGCTTGTTGGAAAACAGTGAAACAAGATATCCTTGAGGTTGTGGAAGAGTCTAGAAGATCTAAAACTGTTTTGAAAGCTCTTAATGCCTCGTTCATAGCTTTGATTCCAAAGCAGGAAAAAGCTATGACACCGGATAGATTCAGACCCATAGCTTTATATAATGTGGTGTACAAAATTATCTCCAAGGTGATTGCTAACAGTCTAAAGCCTCTTCTTCTTGCTCTTGTTTTAGAGGAGCAAACTAGTTTTGTGGAAGGAAGACAAATTCTCAACAACATCGTACATGCACATGAAGTGGTACAGTCTCTTAAGAGCAAGAAGAAAGTTGGTATGATAATGCAACTGGACCTAGAGAAAGCTCATGATAAGCTAAGTTGGGCATACATCAAGGAGGTGCTAAGAGCTTATGGATTCGACCACAACCGGATAAGATGGGTTATGGCCCTTGTATCCTCGGTTAGTTTCTCAATTCTGCTTAATGGATCTCCCTCTAGAACCTTTATACCTTCTAAGGGTCTTAGACAAGGGGATCCGCTCTCCCCCTTCCTTTTTGTTCTCATGATGGAAGGACTAGGCAGAGCGATGAAATTGGAAATGGTGAAGGCAGAATCTAGGGTCTGAAACTTACCCCGGATGGAGATGCCTATACTCATCAACAATTTGTGGATGATACATTGTTGCAGGGCATTCCTATGGTCAAAGAAGCCAGAGCATTCAAACAAATCCTGAATGAATTTGCTTTGGCAACTGGTACAGAGGTAAGTCTTCACAAATCAAAAGTTTTCTTTTTCAATACTGACATTGTTATTTAGAGGAACCTCACCAGAATTTTAGGGTTTCAAAGGGCTCAGTTACCTTCCAAGTACCTTGGAATGCCTCTTACTGACAAACCTCTGAGTAAGGGAGTGTGGGAACTGGTCACCAATAAACTTCAGGATAAAGTCAAGAAATGGACAAGCATGTTATGAAACCAGCTCAAGAAAAGATAGGTCAACGCCTTAGAATTCAGCCTCTTCGGGGGCAACCTCCTTTACATTATATAAATGAACAATTCTTGGATGATACAAATGAAAAGACCTCCTTTCTATATATAGGAGTCTAAGGGGTCATAACATAATCAGAGTCGACATAACAATAATAATGTAAGGGCAAAATAATAACAATAGTGGGCTTCTATGGGGCACA
>APFE030028635.1:228426-267169 GCA_000404065.3 Pinus taeda
TTCTTGATTTTAGGAGCTCGATCTTGAAACGACTGTAACTCTGTACTTTTAGATCTTTAAGTTCTGAAATTGCGACCAATAGTAGCCCTCTATGTCCTCTTTCCAATGCCACCAGTCTAATCCAAATTGGATTCTCCAAGAAAGAGTTATGCACAATCTCCCAAGATGACCTGATTATATACCTTTTCAGAAGAGTGAACTTGTATGAAGTCCCACGTGTCACTGTTTCGACCTTTGGCACTAAAAAATATACACAAGAAACTACAGTCCGTCCTCTTTTTGTACCTTCTTATGAAATTTCAATCCGATGCTCAAAGAGAAATTTATGACGATTTTCCCCAGGTCACTTGTTTGGAATGTAATTTAGGAGTCTGCAAAAAGACTGAATTCCTCAGATCATATCTCCACAAATATAATGCAAAAAGCTCTAAAATCCGGACCCGAGGTTCAATGCGATTTCTTCTCAAATGGGTTTTTTTTAAGCTTCTGAAACGTCGCAGAAAAAAGTTATAGCGAAAATGCCACGAGGACCTATTTGGAGCAGCGAAACCCTAGAATCCAAAGCTCTGATACCAAATGTTATGAAACCAGCTCAAGAAAAGATAGAAAAGATAGATCAACGCCTTAGAATTCAGCCTCTTCGAGGGGGCAACCTCCTTTACATTACATAAATGAACAATTCTTGGATGATGCAAATGAAAAGACCCTCTTTCTATATATATAGGAGTCTAAGGGGTCATAACATAATCAGAGTCGACATAACAATAATAATGTAAGGGCACAATAATAACAATAGTGGGCTTCTATGGGGCACAATAGTAACAATATGGGCACTACGTGGGTACATCAATATAATAAGTGGGTTGTACTAATAACAATAAGGGGTTACACTAGTAGTATAGGGGCCTAACACTGCAGGTCTTTGAACTTGGCAAGGCGCCTTGTGCCTACTAAGGTTGTCCTGCAGGCTATACCCATATTCATGTTTTCAACTTTCCCTGCTCCTAAAGGTGTCATACAACAAATCAGAAGTATTCAAAGAGGTTTTCTTTGGGGCAATGGGGAGAGAATAAGAAGTGGGCACTAGTAGCGTGGGACAAGCTCTACAAACCTAAGGCCCATGGAGGTTTGGGGCTTCATGACCCTGAAATCCTAAGCAGAGTTTCGGGAGCAAAATTGTGGTGGAGGTAGCTCAAGGAATCGGATGCTCCTTGGGCCAAGTTTTGGAAGCATAAATATGCAAGTAATTGGCAGGAGAGAGATCATATTAGAATGTCAGGGCTCATAAAGGGCTCCCAAATATGGAACCTTGCTTGGGAGAACAAAGGCATGGTCTAGAGGCATAATTTTTGGGAGATTAGGGCTGGTAAACTTGCTTGGTTTTGGGAGGATAACTGGCAATAGGAACCAAATCTATTTAGAGAAGAACTAACCGCTCTAAAAAGTGACACCAATAACAAAGGTTTACTCGTGGTAAGTGACTTCTGGGAGCAAGAAAGGGACAATGAAAAATGGCGAATATGGAAGAATCATGGATACAATGAAGAGAGCCCTTTGAAAGCTCAGGCGGACTCCCTTGCTCTTGACATGTTGAAAAGGAAGATTTTAGTGTCTTCCTTGTCTGACCAACTGAGATGGGGTCGAAACACTGAAGGTACTTTTAACCTTAAAGAAGCTAAATGCATTGCCATAGGTTGTGATTATCCAAACCCTAACCAGGTTTGGAATAACCTTTGGAAGAACTCACGGTGGATGAAAGTCAAGTTATTCAAGTAGTTAGTGCACAAAAAGAAAATTCTCACTTGGGAGAACCTTCTGAAAAGAGGTTTTTTTGGCCCATCCAAATGCCATCTATGTGGCTTACAGGAAGAAACGATGGAGCATTTACTAAACCTCTACCTCGTGGGGTTGGGTGGCCTCAGTCTTCAGGAAAACTAACAGAGACAGGCTCAACATCACTAACACCTGGAAGAATTGGAGGAAAGACTTCTCTGGTAATGAAATCATTAACAAGGCTTGGAATCTACTTCTGGGCTTTATTATATGGGATGTTTAGAAAGAACGCAATGGTGGGATTTTCAAGAACAAAAAAGGCTCAACCCAAAACATCATTGCCCAAATTCTAAGACAGATCAAAGAGACAGTAAGAGCCCTTTTGTGGAAAATTCCTGAGGACCCCCCTTTAGCCCAGGAGGCTCGCATACTAAGGCAGTTGGATCTCCACTCTCTGGTTCCCCTTGTAACTGTCAAGGGAGGGAGTAAAACAACTACTGGCAAAGATTTCTGGTAGCCTCCTCCTCATGGATTTTTTTCAATATAGATGGGGCCTCTAAGGGAAACCCAGGGATGGCTGGTTTTGGAGATGTCATAAGGGATGAACAAGGGAGCATAAAGGACATCTTCCATAGTCATCTGGAGGCTACCACAAATAACATTGTTGATCTAATGGCCTTAGAACAATGCCTGGAAAGCCTGATTGAGTTAAATTTACACAATTCCATCATTGAAGCAGACTCAGAATTGGTCACTAATGCAGCTAAGAAAATGTGTAATGGAATGGCACCTAGAAAAGTGTCGAAACATTGGAGGCTCTCGCAAGTCTTTCAACGTATTCATTCCCACTTGCGAGCCCTGAGAACCGTTAGGTTTGTTCATGTGCGAAGGAAAGCAAATTTTTTAGCCGATCAGCTGGTGAATGAAGGCTTGATGTGCAAGGAGAGCCATATTTGGTATGACAGGGATTTTATACCCTCTGGTAACCTGAGGGATGATTGTTATTAACAGGCGACAAAAGACATGGAGTGCTTCCAGATCATGGAAAATAAGCAGGAGGGAGACTAGTGAGTGTGGGCAAGTGTGGGCGTCCTGGAACCTGGATGAAGAGCTAGTGTGTTTCCTAACCATCAATCCTTTCGTAATTACTTTCACCTTAGCCAGCTATGGAAGTTAAGGATGTGTTAAACATCATGCTTGTTAATGGGCCGCAAACCATAGGTTTTGTTGGCTTTCATCATTGAATGGATATCGGATCCAATTTTGATCGAAGGTTAAGGGGTTGAGCGAACCCGATTTCTTTTTAGACCAAGGCTATAATCTAGATCGGGTCCGGTTTAGCGGATAATTATCGCGTATGTTTCTGAAGCGATATATTGTGGACCGTCAGATTTAAAGGGTTCGAATCAACGACACAGGATCAATGTGCAACTTAGTGGATCGGAGGGAGTATCCACCACTCGATTAAGGTTAGCGCGATGGTGGATCTCAGGTGTTCGCGGTTTATCGAAGTAAGTTTCTAATGTTCAATCGAAGGCTTGATCGACAGTGGATCTTTGTAATTCTCGGTGATTGGAGTGGGTCTCAACCATCTGAGTGAAAGGTCGATCAACGGTGGGGTTTGATGGTTAAGATTTGGGGAGATGGAGTAGAAAGACTTGAAGGAGAAGAAATGCGGAGTAAACAACAGTCTGTTCACTTAGGATTTTTGCCCGTAGGGCTGGTGTGGTTATGTATGTAAGGTTTTGGGTTCTGCTAACCCGGTGGTTTGATGTTTTTCAACCAATCCTAAAGACGCGTACATTATGTATTCTTTGTTTGGTTAATTGAAGGTTCCACTCTTACCTGACAAAAAAAACAATCCCACAACCCAATAAATATGTGTCTTACTAAAAATCTTAATTTTAAGATAATATTAATTATATGATTAAAATATCACTAAATTTTTAGTGAAAAAATTTAGATTTTAACATAATATTAATTGTATGATTAAAATATCACTAATTAATATGTGTATTACTAAAATCCTTACATTTTAACATAGTATTAATGGTATCATTAATATATTATTAATTACAAAACAATAATACTTTATATCCACACACTGAGATGTAAGTTTTGTCCGGCATCAATGGCATGTTTATGTTTAATCATGTTTTTTTCACATTAAAACTAAGAATTATGTCAATTTTCATACTGTGTACATTGTAATGGTGCCACTTACACTCTTAAAAGCCGAACATATTACATACTAACAATAGTGAAATAATATTTACCAAGTAATAAAGTTTTTAGTAGTTCTTTTGATTATATTCTTATTTTAATGTGTTATCTTTTTTATTATATTCTTGTTTTAATGTGTTATATGTTGTCGTGTTAATGTTTGTTTTGTTAGTGGGCAGTGGGCTTCATCCTATAAAAATATCATTATTTAGTATTACATTAATGATGGATTTGACTATTTCTTTTATTAATTTTGAGTTTTGTAGGGAAAATATGAATGAAGAAGATATAGAGAGTTTAAAATTATCATAGCAGGAACATATTGCCATGAGGGCAATAGGTTGGTCTCATCATGTTTGAAATATATTTAAATGATAAACGTAGAAGTTTGTAGGAGTGTCGATGTTGAAGTTTTAAGAGTAATATTCAAAATATTTTTAAATGGAATGTACGAATAGTTTTTTGGAATTATGTTATTTATGTTATTTATTCCCATTGTGAATTTATTGACTGAATTGTTTAGAGAAAAAGGCAATCTAGTATATGATAGTAAGTGTGATTATAACAATATTTAGTATCTAATTTTTTTTGTTTCAGGGATGATTAAAGTGTTTCACTTGAAACACATTACTTCAAAAAAAAATTCAATAACAAGTATCTTAGTAAGTAGCCATAGATGTGTTTATAATAATAATTAGTAATTAACAATAGATGTGACTACAACAATTATTAACAATTGATAGTAAGTGTCCAAGCATAAGAGTCTACCACCATAGTCAAATAAAAACCATCATCAACATGATTAACAATTGTGGTAAGAACCGCATTGCTACTTACAAGGAAAAAATTAAAAACTTGCATCAAAGAATTATATATATATATATATATATATATATATATCTCGCAACATTTTTCATTCACTAAAATAAAAAAGTTTCATTTCAAAGTTACTCAAACACTAAGGCTCTTATCATTGAATATGCCCTATTAACTAAGTCATGAAGCTGGTTCTAAATATTATACTATGATAATTTTATTGAATCATTGTCATTCTAAACGCTATACGAAACTGTAAAAAATCAAAAGTTCCAAACATGGAAAATTCATTCCTAAAAGTGGGATTATTATAAAACAATGGAATGAGAAGGTAACATCCTCTACTTCATCTCTACTCAACTTGATTAGAAGAGAGCTTGGGTCTTTGGGAAAAAGGTTTACTTCCATATTATACTCCCTATGGATGTGCTTGAAACTGATTTAGATGGAGGGTTGCTTGATTTCCTTAGCCTTTTAAATGTTTCCCTAAAGAGCAACTTTCTTGTGTTGTCTAGATCCACATTTAAGCTAATCAACTATTAACTAAGAGTCAACATACACATTAATGTTGTCCACTCCAAATCCTTCGCAATTTATATTAACATAGAGACTGAATTTAGTTCTTCTTTCTTATTGGTCCCAATTACTAGTCCAAACTCTAAACAATATTGAGTGATAAAGGAATTATTAGGAAGCCCTTTTCCTACTCACCTTGGGGTTCACATTAGCTACACCATTGAAATAATCATGAGGATACTCTTAAACAACATTTGGGAGGGTTTATTTGTTGAATCTTAACTCTCTTTTTGTTTAGCTCATAGTGAAAGAATACACTTCTTAGTCTATAAAAAGAAGCATGTGGAGATACTCTCTTGCCCTTAAAAAGTGCTTTATTCTTGGAAAGCAATATAGCTCACATCACAAACAAGGGAAAGCCTTAAAATTTTATATTAATGCTCTTATCCTCCTACCATCCATTAAGGACTTCTCCTGTTGTGTTTCCCTCCCATTACCTTTTCCATTTGTCATAGTGATAATAACTAACTATACCTCTTTAGGAAAATGACAATTGATAAAGAGACGAGAAATACTCTCAATTTATCACTAACCTCATCTACAAATTGTCCCACATAAGAATCTTATTGTTAATGATTATTACAAAAAGACTTGTTTTCATGGATGCCTCAAATTTCCAAACACAAATCAATTCCATGGCTCTTAATGCAGGTGCATAAATGGAGAATAAAGTCAATGAAGACTGGACCAAGGCTTACCAATGTGATGGGATGGTCACATGATGATGCTAGGAGAGATTTTAAATGTTTTGTAGATATTTGCATTAGGATGGGAGTTTTGTTTTAAAATAAGTGAGAGGAATTATTTCCTAATGTAAATATAATTTCAGTTTTCCTTATTTTGTGAGAAGGGGAAATGAACCATCACTTGTGACTCTTGGTTACCCATGCTAGCTTTCCTTATAAAGAAATGAGTGGATGAGAAGTGTGTATGAGTGCAGAAGAGGCAGAAGTGTAGTAGTAGATAGGAGAAACTCCAGTGCTAGGAGGAGAGGGAGAGGATGAGAGGCTTGGGTTGCACATGCCCACATTGTAAAATATGGCGAGCTTAATGTATGCAGAATTTGATTAATGAGAAAATGTGTTTATGTGCCTTTGTGTGTGTATTTTCCTATGTTTGTCCATTATCACTGAAGTTGTTTATCTACTCCTTTTAAGAATCAAAATGTGTTGCCAATTTCTCATGGTGGTATGTCTTCATATCGAATCTAGAGGTGTTGACAGAGGCCATGGTTGTGTGCTTTTATATTAAACCGACATGCAGTTTAAATGTGTTTTGGGGATGAGTATATAGTTATATATGCGTATGGGTCAGAGATTGGGTGATGAAGCATTACTTCCATCATTGTCAATTGATAGACTATGTATAATTTTGGTTTGATCTATGTGTATTACTTACCTTTGAAAGTGTGGTCTTATTCCATAGAGCTATATGAAGAACCTGGGCATGGGGGTCCATCGTTGTGTTGTCATTCGTGTTTGATTCCCGTAGCAAAGTCTATGGAAGAGTGTGTGATTGCAGGTCTATAGATGAGTATAATCACTATTGGTATATGGCAACATTGTAGGAAAGCTTGAGAAGTTGTATTCATGTTTGGAAGTAGACCATGTGTTGTAGTTATTTACGTGTGTGTCTATTTTAGTAACCTTTGGAGTCTTCAAGCGTGTAGAATGCATGTGTGTGGAATGACCCTTTCAATAGTGTGTGCGCTCTTGTAAGGGGATATATACATATTCGATGTGTTGATGAATTTATGGTGAACGAAGGTTGAACTCGATGTTGAAGACTGTTAACTTTGTTGTAGACTGTGGACTATGTTGTATGGATGGTTCTTGTAGTATGTGTATGGTTGTGTGGTCTGTGTTTGCAGATCGATATCCCTTGGTTAGAGATGTTTGTTGATAATAGGAAGAGTCTTCATATACATTGAAACATAGCACTTTGTTTTGGTGTTTTAATGTAGTCCAAGCCCCTTTGTGTTTGGTTGCTCTAAGTCGAGCGTTGGGTTGTGTTATATTTTTTCCACGACTACCCCACACATGGGTGAGTGGTAGCCCCCCTACATGGGCTCCGAGGCAGCGCCCCGAGAAATTATTTTTTGGACCCTATATTACGTGGGCGAACCTACCTATGGTTTTGTGCATGGATTTCGCACGTGGCTTTGGTCATGATGGTTCACAGTCCATGGTATTTTGTAGATCCAATCAAAAGAACTATGGTTATGTTCAAATCTAGGGTTAATGGATGTTTCACCATGTATATATATGTATTGTAACATTGAAGGAACATAATGAAAAATAAATCTGGTAATCTTGGTTTTGGGATCTAGGGGAAAATCTTTGTGTATATCTTCTTTATGTTTTATGCTCTCACCATTGTTTATTTTCCTTTTTTTTAGAATCTGTATGCAAGTAAATTTTGTACGGAGTTCAAACCTACAACGAGTTAGTTTTGCAATCCCAATAGAAGAGGGGCATATTAATTTGAGGGTTGTGTCAAGGAGCAAGCCAAAACCATGAAGAATCGACCTTACAGAGTAGCAAGTCATTTCAGCTCCCAAGGATGCGAAAAGACAATTTTTGGGGCGCTACAAAAATATTTCACAATGCGTTATGAAAATATTTCGCAACGCTTACAACAAATAGTTTTTTCAAGGTTGCGTTTGAGTTTTTGAAGCTTATTTGTCCTTCTCAATGTATCCTTGGATGAGTGAAGCTCTTGTGAGTTTATTGAGGGGAGAAGATGGGACTAGGAGGGGAGAGAAGACTCTTTCTCATGGCACTTGTGAAGTAGAATCCAAATAGTCTATTTTGAATACACATTTCAAATAAAATTTCTAAATTTACAGAATGTGGATGGAAACAAACTTGTGGGATTTTGTATGGAGTATCCTGGCATAGTGGGAGACCGTTGGGACAACCCAGCACATCCCCATAAACTCTTGACCTTGATTTTATCTAGTTACAAGATAGCCTAGTTTTACTTTGTGGGTACCCTTTATTTTGTTTGTTTCCCATACCATCCTATCATGATTGTCCCATAGTCATATTGGAGACAATTGTAAATAGCCCATAATGCATTCCAATACTCAACATAGGTCCCTTCTAAACTAATCTAGTTGGCTTCCTTTCACCCATATGGCCATTAGTTCCTTACATTTCTATCACATATGTTTGCAAGGTGGAATAAGTTGAGGGAATTAACATGTGTTGTTAAATTCAAATGGAGATGAGGTGTTGGTTCTCCCTCAATCTAAGGGTTTATATATTTTCCTACTTTCTCTTCATTTCCAAGTAAGCAAAGCCAATTTGTTCTCAATGATAAGGTTGGCATTTATCATTTATTTCCATATAATGGATCCCCTTTTAGCAGCATTTCTCATATTCATAATCCATTCTTCTAAACTCGAAAGTTTAATATATTTATGTATCATAATATCTTCTCATAAACCATGGGATGCCATCATCCTCTGAATCCTTTAGTAACAAAGGCCTTGCAAATGTATGCAAATCATTCAAACCCCTAGCCACCACCCATCTCAGGCTTTGATATTTATTATGATTTGTCCAAGGGGATACTCCTCTTTTCCTTTTTCCCCATCCAAAGGTATTTAACAATGATTTTCCTTATTATTAGTAGGAACCCTTTTGGGATGTATGTCATTGTCATCCAAAACACATGAATGTTTCAATGACACTCTTTAGTGAGGCTACCCCTCCCATGGACATCCACCTATTGCTCGAATTATTATTATTTTGTCTTAACATAACCATATCATGTCTTAATAAGAGTAATTGCTAGTCTTTTTTGAGAATTCAAAACACTTCATTCTATATATGAATCCTTCGTTTTGACATGGGAGGAATTGACTAATTCAAATAGGTAATGTGTCATCTATCAAGTGATAAGCCATAGTATAAATCTAAAGTTTATCTTTACTCCTCCTACTATACTACAACTCCAAATATCTCTTATGTGTGTGCTTGCCTCCCCTAAGGTTCAATTCCCAATTAATTATACAATATCCACAAAATAAGTGAATAACATGCGACTCTTTTGTAACTCTAGATCCTTTGATTTCCCACTTTCCCTTTTTATAAAATAAAATCTTACTCTCGCCAATAAAAATAAAAGGGAGGATAAAGGACATCCTTGCCGTAGTCCTCTCTGAGGATTAAAGAAACTAGTTGGGGACCCATTTACTGCATAAGGTACAATTGACATGCATTATCCAACCCAACAAATTATGTGTGGATAGAACTTGACATGAAGCATAATTATCCTAAGAAAAGCTCAATCCACCCTATTATGGGCTATAGAAAGATCCATCTTATTAATGAATGAAGGAGATCTTCTTTACTTGATGGAGTGTGAGGTTTCATGTGTTGCTTCACCGACATCATGTATAAGCCCACCTTCTAAAATCCCAAATTGATCATTAGGAATGTTGTTGTGAATTTGGTTTTATTCTTCTTGCCATGAATTTTGCTATAATCATATATGCACAATTACATAGGGATATTGTTATATGAGTCAAAGAAAGATGATTGTCACTCTCAAGGATAGTGGAGGTGAAAGTAGCATTCAATGGCCCACAATTTTTCCATGCCCTTTTTTATTCCTCTATTAGCAGCAAAATGTCATTAAAAAATCCTAAAAAAAATAAAAATCTTAAAAAACACCATTGGCCAACCGTCATAGCTAATTACCTTAATTTACTAAGTAGAGGGTATCACTTTCTTTAATTCATCTTGAGTTACAAGTTACAATTAAAGTGTGTTATTTTGATCTCCCAATACAAGAGAATTGGATAAGGAAGGAATTTTAACACTTCTTACATGTTTTGTTTACTAGGGTCAAAATAGATATCTTAGAAATGCTCCACGACAACTCTTTTCATGCCCTCTTGGTCCCTTCGTATTGACCCATTTTCATCATTCACTTCTCAAATGATATTTATTGATTTTATGGCCATAGAAAACCTATGAGAAAACTATGTATTCTCAGTATCCCATTTAAGCACACAATCATGCTCCTACATCTCCAAAATACCTATTCACTAGGAGTTTGGACCTTTCCTCTTTTATTTCCCCATTTTTCTCTCAAATATCCTCTAACACATTTGTCCCCTTTCGTTCTTCGTATAGTGTGTTCATGTTCTCTTCAATATCCTATAAATTCATCATATTTCTATCATTTTGATCTATCTTCCACACTTTTGTATTGTCCTCTACTATTTTCATATTACCACAAAGGGCTTGTAATACATGAGCCCTTAATCTAGTTCACAAAGGACCTAGTTCCTTTTGAGTACATTCCTTTATTCTTCATCATGGAACCTTCAATTCCAACCTAAGACCTAAACCTACATGTTTAAGCTATGAGGTTACCTAAGGCCAACACGTTTTCCAACCTCCTTCTACAACAACCCTTGCCAATCTCTTATTGCTCTAGATAGATCCTATCTTGTTTAATACCACATCCACAAATTTATTTTCTTCAAAAATTTGTTTGAAGTAGCCCATCAAATAATTGTTCGCACCTTTCACTCCCTATACTTAGCCTTCACTTGATGCGAGGTTAAACTATGTCGCCCCTCTTATTTGGTTAAGGAGGGCTATCTCATTTAAAATTTTATCCTAGTAATTCCTTTTACCATGATATGGACCATAAAAAGGAACAAAGTTGATATCTCTATCTAAATACCTCACGACAAAAGAATAATTAATTGTTGAATCTAATAAAGAGCGACTTATATACTTGTAATGTTGTTAACGGGGTTCATTGCACTGCTTATAGTGTTAAGGGGATCTCTCCATTATGATGCCACAGTTAGGCTTCACACCATTCATATAGATTATTGCCCCAACTGCCATCTCATGTCTTGTGAATGTTAAATTTTGGATGAATGAGATATGAAAGGGAAACCCAAATAAAGCCCTTAATGGAATGTTAGAGAAATTAGCTTTAATGAAAATACCTCAAATGAATTTGTACAAAGAATGCCACGACATATTTATAATAAACATGCTCCTCAAAGAAAGAGTGATAACAATCTCTAATTAAGATGCATGATGGCTAAAGTATACTAGCTATTAATTGTGAAACAAATTACAATTAACAACTAGCATAAATGCATGTGAAAATCAACAAGGATTATTAGATTTGAGAGGTTTCAATTAACAAAATAGTTCATTAGACTACCAAAAATGTGCAACAATCATATACTAATGGACAACAATAAATAACGGTCTTACAATAGTTGATGACACACGATCGAAAATCATTATCTTGAACCTTCACTTTTGAGCAATAGAGTTGAACATTCAATGTCAAATCATAAAGTATCTTCAAGAATCCCAATCGTGGGAGTGAATAAAGTTGAAACTTAATCCTAAAGGTAATTATAAGCTTCTCCATTTCAATAATCCTCCAAGAGTCCAAAAACTAATTAGATCTCATTCTCCTCACCAAAGGCCTATATTTATACAAAAGTGGGGTGACTTTTCACCTTCCCTCATTCTAATTTATAATCCACTTTATTTTCTAATTTTACTGTATTTTATATAATTACATTAAAATTCCAAATAATATTTTGTAAAACAAACATCTAATTCAAGCCCAAGCCCAAAATTGGCAAGGTTTGCACTTGGATTTGTAACTCTTGGATCATATGAGTGTGCCGAGGCTTATAGTTCACCGCATGGAAACGTTGATGGATGAGAGGCTACTTTTTACAACCACAATTTTTTGACATTTTGATACTACTTGATGTCTTCCTCTCCATCGGGATATTCTTTCCTTGCGAACATATGGTAGATCTCTTACCACTCAGGAAAAAATGACTTGTCAATATAGAAATTTGTATCAACATTGGTGGGAACTAATGCGATCGGGCTTTCTTATGATTCTTCCTCCATAGTGTTACTTCTTAGGTCTTCTCTTGGGAGGATCCATATATTTAGAGGACGATATGTTAAAATATTGCAAATCAACTAAGCCCAAAAGATAAAAGATATTCAATATAAAAGATGAATTAAAAAATTAAAAGTGATTAGGGGCACAACGCCAAAGAGCAGCATAATCTGGGTATGGGAGTTGTGTTGTGGTGCAAGGAAAAAAATTAGATTATAAACCAAGATTGTGTTGCGACACGACGATGGATTGTGACATGACTATGTATTGCATCACAAAAATCCATTACATGATGTGCAAAGGGTTTGTGTCATAGTGCAACACTAAAACTCAGGTTAATCAACATATATGCAATGTGATGAATCATCAATATGTGATGTGTGTTGCACAAGGTGGCAATGCATAGAAGAGATGCAAGATTGTGATGTAATATAAGGTTGTGATGCTATGCAAAGTTGTGATGCAATGAGATGCAATATTGTGATGCAATGCAAATTTGGGATGTGATGAGATGCAAAAGTGTGATGCGACAAAAGGTTGTGATGTGATGCAAAGTTACAATATGGTGATATGCAAAATTGTGGTGTGACAAAAGTTGCCAAGTGCCCTCCATTTTTTTCAAATTTTCTAAGTTAAAACTTATCATATATTGCAACTCAAGGGTGTGCAAAATAGCCTCAGTGTCTAGGTTACATAGATGTATTATATTTTTGAATGAGGGGACTCTAATTTTTCCTCTTGTCAAAAAAATATAGGGTTGTTGTAGTTGCTACAACAAATTCTAATTCCATCACAACACTGCATTTCCTAACTTTCCCATAGCATCATCTACTATAAACTCCCAACTTTTGAGTGATACTCTTAGAGAAAAATTTCCTCATCCTCACTAATTGCATAGTCTCTTGTAAGAATATATTTTCCTAGTACTTGCAAATGATCCTCTTTGGGGAATTTCGTTTATGGGATTCTATAGATCCCTTAAATTGATGGATAAGCATATAATTTTTCACCCACTTTTAATGCTTTATATCTAAAGGCCTCAATTATGGATTTTTGTTTCTCTAGTAAACTCTTCTTTTGCTTGCTCTTTGACATGTTAAATGAAGAACTTCCTTCCTAGGGATTTATGAGTTGATATGCATCCATTTTTTCAAAAGATATCATACTTATCTCCCTCTAATCTCTCTATTATTTCTTCACATGTTTGAGATTATATTTCCTTGATATTATATGGTCAACCTAGATACTAAAGGCAGAGAGGGAAGTGCAAATGTTATTTTTTTCCAACTTATATGTCCTTTACCTTGCATAAACATTGAACCTCCTACTTTTGACCTCTCCCTTTTTCTTCTAGTCCTTCCAAAGTGAAACCTATAGGAATCAATCTAACAGAGGAAAGAGGATGTGGAGTGGACTTTACCATCCACTCCTTACCTTTCTCATTAAGACTCATCACCATGTCCATTTCACGTCATAGATAAGCAACATCCCACAATCACTAAAGTTGCTTCAATGTGTTTAGGGCTTCTTGCTTGCTCTTCAGTTCTCAAGACTTTGTGTATCAAGAAGATTAAGATGCTTGAAAAATTGGTGGAGAGAAGTATCTACAAGGATTTGAAGAAAAAAAGAATAAGGAAAAACATGCATGGCGTGCAAATGTGTCTCAAGAAAGGGTAATCAACACATATGTACACCATGCTTGTTTCTTCCTTGTTCTCTTTTTCTTCATATCCTTGCAAATACTTCTCTCCGTTGTTTTTTCAAGCATCTTAATATAAAATGTTATTTTCCTTCCTTTTAAGGCATACACTATTGATATGCTCATAGTATTTGCATTTACCACATCCAAATGGGACTCTAACATAATCTAAGATTTGTTGGTGCTCCAATCCATTCACCACTATCTCTATACTCTCTATAAGACCATGCCTAAGTCCACTTCTACACAAATCTTTGCCACCAAGGATGCTAAGCATTTTATTTTTTGTGCATTCTCTTCTATAGTTATAAATATCCCCATAAAGTTCTAAATGGATTTGAAAATATCTTATATCCAAAGTTAAAGGGGAAAATATAGGAGTTTTACCCATGAAGAGACATTGTTGGACTTAGTTTTAAAAGATTCAAAGCTAAGAATCTAATGATTAAGTTTGAGATTGAAAATCTCCCAAAACCAAATTCATATGCATGTCTGATCCTTATATTCAATTGACTTGAAGATGAAAGCGATACATCACATTCCTGAGGCATCACATTCCACAATAAAGGTTTTTGTGAAGTCCAGTGTAGCTAAGACTGGTGCTTGGCACATTGCCTCTTTAAGATGTTCAAAGGCCTTCGTTGCTTCTAGAGTCCACGGGAATGCATCTTTCTTCAATAATGTTGTCAGAGGTGCTGCTAGTCTCCCATAATTCTTAACAAACTTGCGATAATACCCTGTCAACCTGAGAAATCCTCATAGATGCTTTATGGATGTGGGGATTTTCCATTCCTTAATGGTTTTAATTTTGATAGGGTCTACCTTAACACCTTCATGAGATACAATATTACCCAGATATTCCACCTCTTGTACTCCAAAGAAACATTTGGAGATTTTTGCATATAATTGTTTCTCCTCCAATAGTTTGAGCACCATGTCAACATGTTGGACATCATGCTTCCAAGACCTGCTGTAGATTAGTATATCATCAAAAAATGCTAACACAAATTTTCTAAGGAAGGGTTTGAAAATGGAATTCATCAAACCTTGAAATGTAGAAGGTGCATTAGTAAGGCCAAAAGGCATGACCAAAAATTCATAATGACCCTCATGAGTTCTAAATGTTGTTTTTGGAATGTCTTCAGTCTTGGTTCTCATTTGATGATATCTTGAATGAAGATCCAACTTGGTGAAGTAAATTGATCCATGCAATTCATCCAATAATTAATTAATGATAGGAATGGGAAATTTATCTTTAATAGTGAGCTTGTTGAGCTCCATATAATCTGGACAAATGCGCCATGATCCATCCTTCTTGTGAACCAATACTATTGGAGCAGAGAAAGAACTTTGACTAGGTTGAATTATACCAGCCTCTAGCATTTCTGCAACCATACGTTCAATTTCACTCTTTTGGACATAGGGATATCTGTAAGGCCTAATGTTTGGAAGAACACTTCCTGGAATCAAATTGATAGCATGATCATGATCACAAATAGGTGGGAGGCCTTTGGGAGTCTCAAATACCTTGGAATGATTGTCCAAGACTTTTTGGAGATCTGGAAAATGGATGGTTTTGATGTGGGAACCTCTAGGGAACATAATTGTGCAATTATTCCTCGTTGTTCTTTCTTTAGAATCTTTGTCATTCCATTAGAGTTGATTATATTTCCCGGTTTCCATGCGATACCCCTTAATTCAATTTCCTTTCCTTCTAAAGAGAATTTCATGAAAAGTTCTTGAAAATTAAAAGCTATGTACCCAAGGAATGTAGCCATTAGACTCTTAGTACAACATCAACACCACCCATTGGAATCGAAAGCATTGGGATATTCAATACATATTCTCCCATGGACAACTTGATATTATGGCACTTTCCTGAGCAATTTATGGTTCCTCCACTTGCAACCATCACTTGACACTCTGGTGCTGGATATAGAAAGCAATTCAATTCTTTGGCTATCTTATAATGAATAAAATTATGGGTACTTCCCGAATAAATCAACATTATTACCTTTGTCTTCTTGATATGCCCTTATATCTTGATAGTTTGAGGAGTGGTAATTCCAGCCAATGCATTACAAGATATGGTCGGATTCATTTTGTCTTTCTCTAGGGTTCTTTCCTGGTGTATATCCTCTTATTTTAACGATTCTTGTTCCTTTTCTTCCTCCTCTTCACAATCTATGTAAACTAATTTCTTCTCGGCACACTTATGACCTTTAGTGTATTTGCTATCACAGTTGTAACAAAGCCCTTTTTCTCTTTTTTCTTCCAATTGTGGTGGTGTCAACCTTGTAGGCTATGGATGGCTAGGGGCAACAACACTTCCATCTTTATGATTGTGAGTGGTAGGTGTTAGGTTCCTATACCAATAGGTGTCATTTTTCATGATTGACATTAATGAGCTCTAATAAATTCATACCTTTGGCTGGTTGCAGAGGTTTTCCATATTGTTAAAACATCAAAAAATTAAAAAATGTAAAGAGGGTATGCCCTAAAATAAAAATCAAAGGGCAAGAAGAATGAAATGGTCAAGAAAACGAAAGAAATGAACCCCAAACAAAGGACCAGGAAAGTGTGCAAGTCCAAAATGCCACTACTATTCTATTTTTGCAAAATTTTATGGTGTGCAGCTTGTTGATTCATGCCGCCATTGATGAATGGCCAAACAACTTAATCTTGGCCAGTTCATGTTTGAATTTAATTGTTTAGAGGTAGAGAATAATACCTGTCCAAACTGTTCAATCTTGGCAGGTAAATAGATAGGTAGAGAAGCAAAGGAGCTCAACTGTTAAATCTGAGCCCTTGGAGGTTATAAGGGTAGATTTAGATAGGATTGCAATGAAAAGAAAAGAGGATTGAAAGGGTATGCTAGTTCAAGTGCACCCATAGAGAAAGAAGAAAAAATGTTAGGTACAGTAGGCTGGGTAGGCAATTTTGGTGTTGCAGAAGCATGCTTATGGTTAACTTTGTTTCTCAAAGATGTTCATCTTATTGTTATCATAAGTACCATGGCAGTTGTTTGGTTACAAATCAAGTGAGGCATGTCTAACTTTCCTTCACACTTCCCCAAAAATCACTTACTAACCTCCCCCCAAGGATATTGAGATCTGCTCAATGCTCCTAAACCACTCCATTTCATGAAAAAGCCTAAGTAAAACCACATTCTTGCTTTAGGCAAAGGAGCCACATTTCTTGCGTAAAATCCCATTTCTCTTTTCATTCCCTTACCCTAAGTTTCTTAACACTAGACTTAGCACTTGCTTCCAATCATATCCATATTGACCAATAACTTTATTATATAAATCCCTGGCAAGATTACCCTTCCCCTTATTATCTATGTAAAATAAAACCCCAAAGTATTAATATCCCACCCTAGTTTAGTGATAAACCATATCATCATGTAACTCGGGGATTAAAGGTTTATCATAAACCTTGTAATAAGCCTTCGTGCGCGACCATGGGATTTATTTGACCTTTGGTTAATTAAATAACCAAACCCGCAACCTCACCGATGAAATTAACCCTGAAACCATTAAAACATGTGATTTGATATATGGGCCCCACGCTGTAACCCTCCATCGCCTCTCGAGAGTGCCAACCGTTCGATCGGCGCCCTCCCATCGGACGGCTCCAGTACATATCGCTAGCCTCCATCCACTGAAGTTTACCGCTTGGGGAGCCGACGGTATTACTGCCGTACCAGGGACATGCGGCACCCTCCCACTATGCTCGCTGCCCCTCTGCCCCAAACCACTCTGGCCCATAAGTGGTGCGGGTCGATACCGTTTACCACCCTCTCGCTGACCCCGCCTGCTGACGTCATTGCCACGTCACCCTTCCTTACCCTCCACAATGCGACAAAATGTCCCATCATGATGACGTCATCCGACCAAAAAGCACCAAAACCCCGCGAAAGCCAAATTTTTGTTAAAAAGGCTTGAAAATGTCATTTTCGCCTACTTTCATTTGTTTTTTCCGTGAACTGTTTGTATGTGAACTACATCCAACTGATTGCTCGAAGTGTACAAGTCTGCCACCTGGCCAACAAACTCCAGTTTCCTACTCCACGGTCCGCCATTTAACCTGCAAATACACAACTTTCATCCATAATCTAGGTATTTATTCATTTTTGCCTTGCAAACCTGCAATTTTTCTTTTCCGCCGAAAATTCTACCTGAGAAGCCAAATTCGAGTTGAAAACAGTCTGTTTATTCATAAAACGACTCCCAGAACTCTTGTTTTACCTACTTTTGCTACAAAAACCCGAATTCCAATTTAAAAACACAGTAACCAAGTATGGAAGCTCCAGTGGCCCTGAACATTGCGCCCCTCAATGCACCTCACAAAGAGTTGGAGTGGTTGCCCTTAGCTGATAGATATTTTCAAATCCAAGACTTAACTGGTGACAAAAACCACCTCCGGGCATTTTGTGAAATTAGGAACAGTTACCAAAGTAACTTTGATCTCTATGGAATATGGGAATCCAACTTTCCCATGTACTACCTCCCCTCAGTCAATGTTTTCCCTGATATTGTCCGCCTATGCTATGCCAATTATGAACCTGCCCAGAGAGCAGTTAAGGCTCCATCTGGGACTGTCCTCTTTTATATAACTCCTGAGTCCATCAATGAGATGTTACACTTCAAACCCACTCAACCTCTGGCTCCTCTTTCTATGGGATTCTTGCTTGAGCAGGGCCCTAAACTGCACAATTCAGAGATAACCTGTATTGCTCAAACATTTATGAGACCAGAGTGTCAGCCCAAAGTCCCACCTCCTTATGTGCATGTCTGGTTCAATGAAGCTGGAAGATTCATTATTGATATGATATCCTATGTCCTGGGATTTAAGACAAGTGAATATGTTGATGAGACCACATTAGTTTTGTTGTCCATGTTTACTCCAGGACAGCCTCCTGCTGTCAAATATGACTATGCTACTTTCATTGCCAACAAGATCCATGACCAATTCCTGAGTCTAGACAGAGAAGGAGTCTTCAAGTACACATCTTATATATATCATCTGTTTCTGTATTATCAAACAGACAGTTTTTAGTTTCCCATCAAGAAATTGGATGCTAAAGGAGAGAGAAGGTTTGTGATCTTTTGGACCTCAGTCTTCCACAATGTCCGGGACTCCGCTTATACCTACTGTGAATTCATTGACTTGTTTATACATCTGGTCTCCTCTCTACTGATGAGAACTCCTCCTCCCAGGCTCTCTGGTGATTTGCAGAAGATCTTACAGCTCTCCAAAAACTACATAATAGGTGACTGGTACTTCTACCAGAATCACACCGAGATCAGAATATATGGCTGTGAGATGTGCCCTTATAAACTACCCAAGTATGTGCCTATGAGACTATTTGCACTAGAGTATTTCAGGCAAATTATCAATGTAGATTTACTCACTTTTGCAGTGCAAAGAAAAAGGCCCAGATAAGAATAAGAAACCAGTTAGGCCCTTTTATCATTAACAAGAGGGAAGCATGGGAAGATGCTGATAGGATATTGGGGGAAGAACTTAAATTGAAGAAAGGTTTCTGGTGGGTACCATATGACCCCAATGACTTTATAAGTGACAGAAAAGTAAAAAACAGGCTATCAGCCTATAAACATTCTAGGCTCCCTGAAATAGAGCAATTTGCTAATCAGGATGAGTGGGTAGAGGGCACATTAATAGAACAACTTACTCAGCAAGAAGTGATGGAACAAGCTATGAAAGATCTAGAAAATACCCTTGACCTGGACTCTTTTGGACAGGTATCTTTCAAGTTTCCTCAACAAATAGTTGTGGGCACATCCGTTGCTGGAACTTCTCAGTAGCCTACACAAGAAAGCACTACACTAGCTACAGGGACATCAAAGGGAAAGGAAGTGATAGACACAGAGCAGCAAGCAATGACTGAACAACAAAGGCGAATTCCTTCAGTCCATACCAAGGCATCGGAAATACCAGCATTACAGACTCCTCTAAGTGAGGAAAAGAGAAAGAAAAGAGACAAAGAGGAGGCCACACCCATGAGTGGACCAACAACAACCAGGGGCAAAAAGACAAAGACTTAATCCTCTATCTGAAGATGAAATCATTGAAGAAACAATAGAAAGTCTAAGAGGTGAGAGGGCAACCAGCCCAGAGACATCCCCGGTGATAGAAACATCCACCAGCTCTCACAGGTAGGACCTAGAAAGGCAACATATTGTGGTGGTTTCATCCACTAGGCCGCGAAGCAAGCAAGGTTCTGATATCAAAAGAACATTCATGGAGATAAAGGCCCAAAATGATCCACTGAGGCTGCAACTTTACAATCGGTTTCTCAATATGGCCCCCACCAACCAGCAAAGGTTAATGTCTACATATGACATTAAAGAAGGTAAAATGATCTTGAGCCACTTTAAGCCTAAAGTGCAATAGCCACAATCAACAGTTGACTACATCAGGACAAATCTGGATGTCCTTGCAAAAGACATTCATCCAATGGACCAGATTGAGTTGCACAAGCAAACTAGAGAGATGGTCTACTCCACATTGGCAGATAAGGCAATGTTGGCTCATAGATTGTAAAAGTCATTAAACAACACCTCTACTTAACTAGATTTGGAGAAGGCATCTTCTTTAGCCAAAGACAACAGGATAAAATCCTTGGAAGATATTATCATCGAGTTGGGACATGATCCCAAGGATGCCAAAGGCATAAAAGCATTGATAAAGAAGAAGGAAGAGGACATTGCTTCCCTCAGGAAACAATTAAAACTACCTTCTACTATGCATCCACAAACAACAGATGTTGTACAACAGAAGTCAGAGGAGGACATGATGGACTTGCTTATGAGAATGAATGAAAGATTGAGTGAGACAGAGCAGGCATTGGAGAAAGAACTACAAGAGAAGCAGCGAGAGTCGACCTCCTAGCCACCTGAAGTAGCTCCAATGGTCACAACTGCCCCTCCTACAGGTATAACAGTAGTGCCTCCCACTGTTCCAGCACCTACAACAGAAATAACTACAAGGACAACAACAGCAGGCAACAACACTACCATGACCACAGAGGAGTTAATAAAAGCCATGGAGGAATTAAAAATCCAAGTATCAGAATTGAAAGAAGCCAAAGAGAAATTGGCAAAATTAGAAGTGAGTTATGACAAATCCAAGATGACTGTGGCAAAAAAAACAAGAGAGGTAAAAGCATTAGAAAACAAGGTGAAAGCATTGGAAAATGACCTCTCTTTAGATAAGCCTCTGGGAGAAATCAAAGGCATTTTGTGGGCTAACATCAATCAATCCATTAGTAATGTGTGGAGATCTATTCAAGTTATATATGAGCAGATTGACTTGATAGCAGCAGCCCAAGTGGAAATTCAAAAGGCCAGAACTTTATTGGGACATATGCCCGAACAGGCCAACATGCTAATACATTTTTTGAACAACAAGACCAGTGAATAACTAGCATCCCTGGACATCAGAGACATGACAGACACCATTCTAATAGTCAAAAGAGTTCTGACCATGAAAACCCTAATGCAAAATTTGGAGAGGAGGTTCTAGGACATGCAAGTGGAGATAAATTCTTTTATAGAAAGATTTGCAGTTTTGCATGAAAAGGGCTTGCCAAGTCTGTTGGGGAGTAATGAACGCCTGATGAGACAAGTTGAGTACATGCACAAGTTGAATAAACATGTTGCTAATCAAGTAAATGCATCCTCAAGTACTTCAGGAGAGAAGGCCCTGCCATCTGGCCAAACCCTCTACAACAACTTGGAAAATTTATTTTATATTGAGCATGAAGTGAAACATCTATTTACAGTCCAGCCTAATTTCTTAAGGTACACAGACGTTGATGAGACTTTAAGAAAATTGCAAAGACATAAGTTACCAGAAGAGCAGTGGTGGCAAAGCATGTTGGAAATTCTATACACATATTTCTGGTATCTTTTATACCCTTGGTAAATCGAAAGTTTTGGTACCATGTGCCATAAAGCAGAGAGTAGGAATGGATGAGAGTCATGCGGGGCAACAATGTATCAAATCATAATTAAATACACTCGAGGAAGTTGGGGCAGAAACGCGGAATATCAGTGGAAAACAGCTACCAACCAACTCACCGAGCCTACAGTCAGCATATCTCACCAACTGAGCAACCAACACAACAGCATTTACTTCTTCATTTATTTCTCCCCGTTTTCAAGATCATTTATTTCTCCTTTTAAGTAGGTAGAATGAGGTATTTCTAGATATTATCTCTTTGAGATATTTTGTAACATTTTTGTATAAATAATTCCCCAAGCAAAGTATTCAGGGTTGGTGATACATTTCTTAGATTGTGTTGTAACTCTGAAAATTCTCTGAATACAAAAGTTGTTGGAATCCATTGTCGCTGGACTCTCTAGATGTGGAATTTGATGCTGAGGGCCCTGTTACAGAATTCTTGAATCATTTTATGGATCAATAAGTCTCTTCTAACTTGTGTCTTACAGTTTTTGTGTTTACTATATCATATATGTTTCATGAACTAAATAATAGAGAAAAAGAATAACTCAGAATTTGCTTGTTTGCACTCTGTGTCCAGTTTCTGTTATTATTAATGTTTTCTTCATAATTAGCATAAACAGGAATTCTTAATTGCTCCTGTTTCCCTTGATTCTTTCATCTTGAGAATTAGCTAAGGAATTCTTAATTGCTCCTTTGCAATAATCATCCACTTTCCCTCTGTCTACATGATGAAGGATTCTTAATTGCCCTTCATCCATTAGATTCCATTCCATCTGATTTCAACCTTTAAATTGTTCCATGATTGATTACCTTGCTCTGTAGCACCATCCTCTGTTAAAGAAACCATATCCATCAGTTCATCCTCATAGACTCCATTAGCATCCAAACTTAAAACAAAACCCTTGTACTTCATAACTAGCCTAATATACCTCAAAACAAAGCTAAATTATAAAGAGAGAGCCCTCTTTGGATGCAGATTGGCTAGAATCTACATCTAAAAGATTGGTTTGTGATTACCTCGGCTGTATTCCCTTTCTTACAACTTTTGGGAACAACTTGAGTGATAACAGTAGGCTTCCTTGTTGCCATAATTTTGCTTTCCATTTTTCTTGCCAACCTGAATGCCTTCTCCAATGAATCTGGTTCCCAAAGGCGAACCTCATGTTGGATGTTATCTTTTAAATTCCCTATGAACATATCAATCCTATGCTCCTCTGGAATATCTTTTACCCTTATATTCAATTTTTAGAAGTGTTACACAGCAATTTGTCACCGTCCCTGTTACCCCTTCTCCCGCATCTTGGAGGACTCATTCCGGGACCTACGAGAAGTGACATGACCTGCAAACACTTGCATTACATTCCCCTGAACTTGAACTTCATTTGCCCTGAAGACATCTCCTGCTAAAAACCCATAAAAATAGCCCTTTTTCCATTAGCGTGGTTCCACAGTGCAGCACTCGCGCCAATGGGGGAAATCCTCCAAAGAGGGCGCGCCAGTTGGCGCTCTGTCACAAAGTCGCACTCGCGCCAACCATAATGAGTGGTGTTTTTTAACAAACAAACAGCGGAAGGTTCATCCTAACAAATTACTGGACTGAATCTATCTTGAGTTGGGTGGTTTGGCTTCGGATCTCCATAGAGAGGAAGTGGTTTGCCACCTCTCATGGAAGCTTCTTTAGTGATAAAGCCAATCCCATGAATATTGTGGATGATCCCAACTCCCCCTCCTCTATCCATAAAAGCTTTTCCATTTTCCTTAGGCAAGCTAGTTCCAAAGATTGAGAATTGTCAAGTTCATGCTGCAAGAAGCTTTCTTCATTCCCATAAGGCTAAATCTAAAGTAAGGAGATTCTTGTCCAAATAACCAAGAAGAGAGAGGCTTGTTCCCATTCCCAACAAGCTTTGCAAGACATGTGCTGCTGATCACCCAGCCAAAGGAGGATTTGATGTTAGAACTATGGTTGTATTCTTCTTTGTTTATCATTAATAAATGACTATTGTTATGGTTCCACTCTTATTTTTCTTTGTAATAATGATGAGTTATATCCTTTCTGACTGATATATAGTTGCATCTATTGGATTTTATGCTTGTGTTTGTGTCATTCTTTGCATGTGCAGGTGTCCATTCACGAAGATCGTGGGGATCATGACCGGCCGGAGCAAAGGAACGTGAGCGTCAACTCTTCTACAAGCACTAGAGTTGGAATCCAGGTAGGCCCTCATCATTGGTCTTTAATTTTCAATTAGGAACTTGCGTGGTAGCGTTGTTTGATTGTTGCTAGACCCAATTTGGGCTAGTAGGGATCGCCTCTGTCCGTAGAGGGGATTTACCTCCACAACAGGAAGACCTCAATGTGCTCCATCATTGAACCCTTTTGTCTGAGATTCATCAATTGGCTAAAAAAAGTGTTGCTTTTTGTATCCTCATAATGTGCCATCATTTCATCCATGAAAATAGCCCAAGTGACAATTTGTTTATGAGAGCAAATCCATCGATACCATACAAACTGATTTGGTTCCAAATCTAAAGTTGCAATGTGTACCTTTTGTGTGTTTTGCACATTATGGAGATCGAAAAATTGCTCCATTTGTAGTATCCATGTTCCGGGATCCTTGCCATCAAACTTCCTCATATCGATCTTTGGAACATGGTGGTTCTTCGATCCAACGTTAGAGTCTATGAAATCATGATTAACATCTATTTTTTTCTCATCATGAGCTTCCTTTACTACCCTTTCGCCATTAGTAAGCATTTCTTGTAGAAACTTTGTCAAATCTGTCTTCAAATCTTCCATGCCTGTCTTCAAATCTGTCTTCAAATCGTCCATCTTAGTTTCCATGCCATCCATCTTAGCTTCCACGCCGTCCATCTTAGCTTCCACACCATTCATCTTAGCTTCCACGCTGTTCATCTTAGCTTCTACGCCTTTCTTTAAACCATCCATCTTAGCTTCTACGTCTTTCTTTAAACCATCCATCTTATTTTTTGTTACCTTTTGTGCGAGTGAAATTTTTTGCACTTGGTTTCGTAATATTGATATATCATGTTGCATTTCTTCCTCTTCTTCACGATTCATGCTAGAGCTTTTAGGTTGCTTACGAGGTGTTTCCATTTTCTTTCTTCGGGGCATCAATTACCGATAATAATGCTTCACTATGCCCTTTGAATTCCTTCAAACTATTTTTTCAAACCAAGCTTATGCAAAAATTTAAAAAATACACACCTTTTTTCATTTGTAGGAGCTCAATATTGAATCTGATGTACCTCTGTAATTTTGGATCTCCCAATTCTGAAATCGTGATCTGCAGTAGCCCTCTGCGTCCTCTTTCCAATGCCACCAGTCTGATCCAAATAGGATTCTCCAAGGAAGAGTTATGCCAAATCTCCCACGGTGACCTGATTATAGACTAGTTTAGTAGAGCGAACTTGTACGATGTGCCACATGTCCCTGTTTTGACCTTTGGATCTGAAAATATATACAAGAAACTACAGTCTGTCCTCTTTCTGCAACTTCTTATGAAATTTCACTCTGATGCTTAGAGAGATAGTTATGACGATTTTCCCACGGTGACCTATTTGGAGTGTAATTTGGGGGTCTGCAAAAACCCTAACTTCCTCAGACTATATCTCCGAAAATATAGTGAGACAAGATATGAAATTCGAAGCCGAGGTTCAGACCAATTTCTTCTCAAATGGTTTTTTGTTTTAGCTTCTGAAACTTCATAGCAAAAGAGTTATAGCGAAAACCCCACGATGATCTGTTTTAGCTTAAATTCTAGAGCTTGCTGAAACCCTAACTTCCTCAGATCATATCTCCGAAAATATAGTGAGACAAGCTCTGAAATTCAGACCCGAGGTTCAGCATGATTTCGTCTCATATGGTTTTTTTTTGCTTCTGAAACTTCGCAGAAAAAAGTTATAGCGAGAATGCCACGATGACCTATTTGGAACAACAAAACCCTAGAATGCAAAGCTCTGATACCAAATGTTAGGAAACTAGCTCACAAAAAGATGAAAATATAGATCAACGCCTTAGAATTCAGCCTCTACGAGGGGGAAACCTCCTTTACATTACACAAATGAACAATTCTTGGATGATACAAATGACAAAACCTCCTTTCTATATATAAGAGTCTAAGGGGTCACAATATAACCAAGCCGACCCGACAATAATAATATAAAGACACAAAAATAACAATAGTAGGATTCTATGGGGCACAATAATAACAATATGGGGACAATAGGGGCACAACAATAACAATAAGGGATACAATGACAATAGTAATGGGGGAATCACTAGTATTATAGGGACCCAACAGACTATATCCGTTAAATAGAAATGTGGTTGATATCCCAAGAATTTCTTCCACTCCTTCTATGACATCCATTACCTCAAGGAATTATCATTTAATTTGGACCCTGAAAAGTGTTAAATTAGGGCAGACTCTACCTAAATATTCACTCCAAAACTACCTCTAACTCCAACTCTAGCCTTTTTCTCCCTTCCCTTCATTTAATTATCCCGATTTTCCTTCTCTTCTTCTCAAGCCTATTCTTCTCTTCTTCTCGAGACTATTCTTCTCTTCTTCCATAGTAATCCTTTTAGGGGTTCACATTTGCTTCAAATCTCCTCCACAAGGTTACAAGGATTCCTATGGAAACATTATGGGAATATTTATTATTTTCCTTCGTTTTTTGCAATATACTATAACACTTTCTTGAGGAATTACCCTTTTCTCTCTTTTATATAACTTTGGGTTCAATAGAATGGTGGAGAGTAATCCCTCTTTCAACTGGTGCTTTACCTCTTCGATCCCTAAGACAAGTAGAACTATTATAGATCCTCACTTCATATTCTACTCCCTCATTAAGACATGATAAAATACTATAACTACTAGACAATCTACTTCCACTAATTGACATGATATCCAATCGATTGATTATTTAGGATAAAATATTTTGAAGGAATTGCACTTGTGTAACAACCCTGGATTAAAGTTCCATGTAATAAATGAGCATTATAAAAGGCAAAAATAAAACCAAGATCATGGGACACATATTCAAAGTTGAATGGAGGGGAAAGACATTATATTTGGATCCACTTGTGGCTTATTATTGGCTATGGAAATTGGCATTGGAAGAGGCAAAAGGCAATAAATGGCAATCAATACAAGAAATAGAGGAAAATAGGAGAAAAGGAAGATGAAGAGACAAGAATATGCATGCAAGGGAAAATGAAGAAAAAGGAAAGGAAAAGAAAATACAAAGGAGAGAGAGCATCCAGACACACTTTTGGACATTCTAGCATTCACTTAGAGAAGAGGAGAGCTAGGGAGAGAACAAGCACTTGGACACAAGGAAGACACAAGCAAGCAATCAAGGAATAAGTAATGTAGCACAAGAGGAAGTTTGGACAATAGTAGGCAAGGGCAAAAATCAAGCAAAGAAAGAGCAATCAACAAGAGGATTTTGCAGGTAACAGGTTGCATGTATGTTTATCTTGTTGTGATTTAAATGCATGGTTCATCCATTTGGTTTATTAGTCATTTTACTATCATTGGCATGGGATTTTTCTGGATTGAGAGTGGTGTAAAACCTTTCCTTTTCCATTTCCTAGATAGTCATGATATAATGGGTTTTAATTTTGGTTGAGATTTGGATTGTTGGTGGATTCAGATCTGGTTGAGGTGGTCTCAGGAAAATCCCAAGGGCTTAGGGTGGATATGGTTTTCTCCGAAAAGCTCTTGACAGGTGGGTGGAGACATGAAAATTCCTCTGGGTATAATGAATAATTCCTAAGGCATCCAAGCTTGTATTGGTTACAATGATTTCTGAACCGGTTTAGGTGAAATCACTGTGGTTGAGGTGGTTTAACCTATGGATTCACTGGTTGCTTTTGTTTTGATTTATCCCATTTGATCCCACAGTCATGATTGAAATAGGGCGCGAGGGTGATTGGATGAAATAAATATTTGGTTCAACCCAATCTATGGTCGGGTGGTGCATGGAAGTTGCTGACTTGGTTGGTTTTGTGCATATGTTAGTATGTGTTATTTCTTATTGAGATCACTGAGCACAAGTATTGGCTATTGTGTTGTTTTTATGACTGGTTTGTCATGGCTTCCTTCTAGTTAAATGTTGGTTATAGGCATGGTATATCTATTATTATATGATGCGCTCTTGTTATGGATCTTATTCATGGTTTGATAAGTTATTGAATGGTTATATGAATGCATGGACTAAAAAGCATTGTTGCGACTAGCTTGAGAGGGAAGTTAACCTTCTTGATGAACCTTTGATGAAATTAGTGAAACACTAAATAAATATGCATTCATGACCTACAAGTGTTAAAGTCTTTGTTTAAATGTTGATCATGTGTCAACAAACTCGGACAAGATCTAAGCCTAAGAATAGATTATGCAAACTTGTAATTATCATTGACAGAGTCTTGGAAAGTTTTGGGTAGTGGCCTGTAGGCTAGCCCTAAAATTATGGCATTGAATCCATAGCCACAGGTACCGAACTAGAAGATATCGATTGTAGTCGCATGGAGGATGGCTTATGCATGCAACTGAAGGCCTCTAGTTGCACCCACAAGACTGCATGCATGCGACTGGGTTGTAATGTTAGGTAAAAAGTAGTTCCAACTCAGAGGGAAGGTCACCAATGGAAAGTGTTTGATAGTTGTGTGATCTGGTGCCTCTGGGTGTTGCATTAAGTTTGGTACAAGTTGATAAGTTAGGCCCCATTCCCATAAGTAATTCTTGGATTCCAGGTCATGCATAGTAACTCTCTACTCATGTTTACCCTCGTGAGCTTGTAAAAGTGGGTAAATGTGGGGTGGGGTGTTACAACTTAATCTCCATCCCATTTACTTATCTTGTGCTTTAACATATACTCCACCCTTGATCTATATGTCATGGACTAAGGTGGACCTTTGACAAACTTATGTAGATTTGAAACCCTTTGTTTTGGTCTAATTGCATTCCCCCCCTTTAAATGAGTAGGGATTTTTTTGCAAAATGTTGATGATCAACAGAAAAGGCAGGCCTTACCCTAATTACACATAGAAAACTCCTTCCTCTAATCCTCGTAATTTGTAAGGTGGTGATTTGGCACCTCTTGAGGGGTAATGCTTTGAATAGGGGGAAAATATTATTCTGTATCACCTCTAGGAGAAAAAAGCAGATGTTTATGTCCCAATTTGCAAATTTATCATTCCATGTTTTTATCATGTTTACTTGGGATGAGAAAATACCATCTTTTTCTACTAATTCTTCAAGATCTACAATAAAATCTATCAATTCCAAACACTCCATAATTTTTTATATAAAATATTACTTAAACATAATAGTATCGTTGTTCAAATATAATCTATATACATATTGATTATGTTCTAATTTTAGAAGGGAGTTAGCAACAACACTTCATATTCTCTACCCCTCATTATGTTTCATTGTTAAAGGTTGCAAAATGCTTTTGTAGATATGTTTTCTTTCTTCTTATTATCCAATATAAAACATCAATATCATAAGTGACAATTGTTCACATGTGTGATAATATGTACTCTAAATCTTTTTGGAGTGGCAACAAATTGTTAATGAGTTTAGACCTATTAGTTCCCTTATTAACATGCACGACTTCACTTGTAAATTGTATCAATTAGTGAAGCTTGTCCATAATGTGATAACCTATCAATACCCTATTGTCTAGTCCTATATTGTGATAAAGAGGCTCTATTCTTGTCATTAGCTAGTTATCTTCTTTATTGATGCATGCACCATGCCCATATCACAATGTTAGAGTTAACATGGATGTTGTGATGGCTTGTTATGTGTAAGCTTCTATCAGTTAGCAATTTCATATGGCATCACAATCTTCCATAAGCATAGACTTAATTGACGACAAAATATAGGAGGAAATTCATAAAAGATGATGCAAATGAACGCATTACACATGATTACCATGTTGGTGTTTTGCTACTATCATAAAACTTCACCAATTTTGTGTGCATGGTAGAACACATTCATGGAATAAGATGAAGATGAACATGCTACTCATGGTTGTTTTATAGGTGTTGACTAGCTCTTAGAAGTTCATAGTTACTTTCAAGATATTTTTAATGTTTTTCTTAGTATGTATCAATGATTTGCAATGGTAATATTATTGTTGCAGCCATAAGTTCAAAGAGGTTAGATTTAATCAAAAGGAACAATGACTTTCTCACTATTGACCAATGTCTAGTCCATATAAAAGTTATCTTTCGAACCGTAAGCTAATTATGCAAAGACAAAGAAGTAGTAATTAAATATGTAAGACGTGTAACATTAACACTAACACTTAAGTGTATTAAGCCATTTAATCTCAATTTAAACAGGAACGCAACAAATTACAGATATAACCATAAATACAAAGATGATGTAGAAATAACACTTCATTTCATTAATATCAAATACTAAAATATACTTACAAACATAATGGAAATAAGATTAGCTCGGGCGATGGTATCTTATCTCTAAGAAGAGATGTGGCGGCTACATGCCTATGAATTGTGTTACAATGAGGCTCAAGGGCCTATTTATTATTGAAATACATGAGAAAGCCATAAACAACTAAAACCCTAACCCCATGAGATGTAATGCCAAGAGTTTGTGGGTCTCGTTGGGGGTTAGTTGGGCAGCCAACTTCCCGGGGTCATAACTTGGTCATATTATCTTTGTTTGGCGCATACAATACCTTGTTGGAAAGGTCTCTCCGAGTACTATAGGTTTTGCTGCAAGCTCCCACCCACAATTATGGGCCTGTAGCGGACCTAAAAAACGTTGTTTAGGGGGTCAAAACTGCTCTGGAAGTTCGGGACCCGAAAAACTGCTAAAAATAGTAAATTCTAAAATATACAAGGAAAGAAATGAAACCAACTGGAGGTCCAAGTGGAATAGGTGAGTGGCAACTAATATCCACCTGGAACATTCCTCCCCCGTTAGGAAGCAATGAACCCCATTGTGTGCAGAACCTCCATGAGGTGAGGAAATTTCTGTTGAACTTGGTCCCTGGTGAGCCACTTGCCTTGGTGTAGGAGTTGGCCAACGTTGACAACTCGATATAGTTGGATCTTCTATTGGCAATTGTTCTTGACTTGTTTGTCTATAATTTGATCAGTTGTGGCCTGTTCCATGCAGTCTAGGCTTAACTCTGTTGGTGTGAGTTGTTCTGCAATGCTTGATGTGTCCTATAATGGTGGGAAGTATGGACGGAGGCGATCCACATTGAACACTGCCTCAGACAATACATGTGTGGATTTTGTCTGTGTAGTCACGTGAGGCATGGCAACATCAATCGGACACAATGGTTATAATCCTAGACCCACCTGAAAGGGAATGCGACTAATCGACCTATGGAGAGCTCTATTATAACTGTGTTGCACATATGGAAGACTCTCATCCCAGGTTTGGGGATGGTTGGAGTTGTACATGCAAAATATGTGCACTATCATCCTATTGATGACCTATGTCTGGCAATCAGTGTGGGGATGGAAGGTAATTGACTTGGTGAGCTTGGTGTCCAATTGTGTCCAGAGTCTTGACCAGAATGTGCTCAGGAACTTGCTATCCCAATCTAATATAATGGTCTGAGGGGTCCTAAAATGTACCCATACTCGTTCAAGGAAGAGTTTGGCAGTGTCCTCTGTGGTGATACTCTTCTTGTAGGCCACCAATATAGCCATATTAGAAAATATGTCCCTGACCACGAATACACAGTCATTACCATGCTTGGTAGAAGAGAGGTCGGACATATAGTCCATGGAGATGGATTCCCACGATAGGCTGGGAGTAGGCAGAGGAGTGTACAGGCCTTACTTCTTGATGGTTGGCTTGGTGATGGCGTAGGGAGTGCAGGATCTAATATATTTCCCAACATCCAGTTAGAGTTTGGGCCAAAAAAATTACTTTTGTAGTACATCCACAGTTTTCTCCACACCAAAGTGTCCTGTGACCTAACTGTAGTGCACCTCCAAAATCAGCTTGGCACGCTCGCTTGAAGGAACACAAAGGTGGCCCAGGTAGACTAATAATGCATCCTGGAGGTGGAAATCGAGAACTTTATTTCCATCTACTAGAATCTAGTATGTGGAGGCGAACTCTGGATCATTTTTGTATAGTTGCGGCCATCCAGAGGTCTCATGACCACAAGAGTTGAGAACAATAGTCAATGATGCAATTGGGGGCCGACTGAGGCAGTCTGCAACATGATTGGTGTTGCCCTTTTTGTATTTAATGTTCAAGTGGAATCGTTGTAGATATGTAGACCACTTCTAATGGTGATCGTTTTGCAACTTCCCTTATGTTTGTATAAACTGAAGAGGTCGGTGATCAATGTGGATGACCGTCTCCTTCCCTAGAACGTAGTGCTTCCATTATTGGCAAGCCTGCACAATGGAATACATCTCTTTATCATAGGTGGGGTACTTCTAAATTGTATATGAAAGTGTCTCACTATGATAGGCCATTAGATGCCCGTGCTAGGTGAGGACTGCACCAATAACATAGTTTAAGGTGCTCGTCTCAATTTCAAATGGTTGTTGTAGGTCTGTACTAGTGCAGAGTTGAGGCGGTGCTTCAACTCAACGAATGCCTTCTGTTGGGACTCAGACCAAGAAAACTTTGCTTTCGCCCCGACTGTTTGGTCAATTTAGTGTGTCCTAAATTGCTACAATAATTGTAAATCCGGGATTCGTAAGCTGACGAAGTGTGGCACACTATATGTGCAAGATAACCTATCTCTTACTTTTGTCGTTTTTTATTTTTATGTTGTTTTGAGGGTTTTTATCTTTGTTTATGGAATTCCTATTCCTAAATTTCTAGAAGGCAAGTCTGGTTATGAGTTTTAAGGCAATTATGTCCTTTATAATGATTTCCAAAACTTCAAACTTTAGAAGGTCCTATAACATGCTAGTGATGAAATTAATTCCTAAAAGAAAATGAAAATGTGCCACTATTCTAATCAAACAAACAATGAACTATTGATCATGAAACCATTATTCCTGTTGCTGTCTAATATGCAAAAGAAATGAATTAAACTACTGTATTCAAAGAAATCCAAAAATTACAAGTAAAGTAAAGCTAAAATCAAATTACATCATCCATATTTCAATCCCTTGCCAGTTAATCTCGCTATGGCTTTCGGAGGTAATTGTCAACGAAATGAGCAACCCAATTATCCAATTGCAGAAAAGTAAACTAAAATTAAATCACAACATCCATATTTCAATCCCTCGCCAGTTAGTCTCGCTATGCCTTTCAGAGGTAGCTGTCAATGAAATGAGCAATCCAATTATCTAATTGCAGAAAAGTAAACTTAAAATCAAACCACATCAATTCATAGTCTGACCCCTCGCTAGTTAGTCTCGCTATGGCTTTCGGAGGTAATCATCAACAACTTGAACAATCTGATATCTAATTGCAGAAAAGTAAAACTAATATCAAATTACACACTCATACTTCAATTTCTCGCCAGTAGGTTTGCTATGGCTTTCGGAGGTCACTGACAATGATATGAGCAATTTAATATCTAAGCTACCTAATAAAGCCAATGAACAAAAATGAAACAAACAAAATAGAATTGGAATTAAAAGCTAAGAAAAGTAAGTCAACAGAAAGACTGATTCCATGTCATTAGTCATTGTGAAAATTATATGCAAATGCTCGGGCTGCCTACTGTAATCTGGAACCTACACACTGATCAATGTTAACAACAATGTAAAGCATGTAAAATTATGAACAAGAATAAAACGTTAGTACCATAGTAAATGAAATATACATAAGTGAATAACTATGGCATAATAAACATAAAGAAACACGGCATGAAACTGTACAACAATAAGAAACAAAACCTCGGCATGTGCAGGGGCCCTCTGCACAACCTCGGGAAACAACTATCAATCAAAAATTATGCTCAGAAACAGAGTCTTCTCATATATTTCAGAATTCAGTCACAATAATGAAACTAGTGTCACGACACAGTGGGATTTTTTAACAGCAAAATTACATCCCAAAATATTAACTACTGTGCGTATTAGAACGCGTTACTTATAACAAAGACTACATAACTGTTTTTCCTGGAAACTACGTGAACAGAGGACACATGAAGAACAACGTCCATGGATTTAGCAGCATGGTCGCCAAGATTACGCAATCTTATTGAATGCAGCTGTTGGATCCACATCGTGGTCAGCCTACAGGTGTCAGCGTGCCTCCAAAGATCTGGAAACTGTCACAAAAATCTTTACGTGCTTGAAATGGAGTCCTGTTGCCGTAGGACTCTCCTGTTTGACCACCGCTTGACCACCGTTGACCACGACCTTCTTTGATGAATCCAGCTGGACCAATGGGACCTGACCCATGTCCAAGCCATTTCCAACTTGCCCATGTGGCTCGATTTGCCTAATGACACCTGCAATGTAGACTTTAACAAAAACAACTGCGGAAAGTTGAACCAACTGCGGAAAGTGACAAGATTCCGCAGCTCATAAGCAAAAATCTAGTTCCAACAACAACACAAAGACATAGTCAAGAAACCACTTTAAATTCTCTATTATGACTAATATGCAATGATATTGATAGCTTAGGAGGTTCAGGTAAATGGAAAGAAGCTAGAAAAATGTGTAGGAAAGATGCAAGTTTGGGGCTTAACATATCCCCACTGTGAAGGTGTTGCATGTCCCCATGCAACCAAAATTTTGACTATCCCCCCTTCAAATCATATGCTCTGAAACTTCTACCAATACATCCAACCCCCTTCTTCTCTTTCTTGGTGCTACTAACATCCTGGGCTTCTTCATCAAGCATTTGAATTTGAGATTGATCAGTGCTCTACTTATCTTCCTGCACTTTTTCTTTAATTTCCTGTTCCTTTTCTGCCATAGCCCAAGATGTAGCATGGCATTATCATGAATGATCTTATCCAGTCTACTCTGCTCCTTTAATGCTTCATTTTCATGTTTAATATGTCTATTTAGGACCTTTAACTCAAAAATTTCCTGTTTCAATGACTGGATTTGAGCGTCTTGTGCTGGATGAGGCTGGATGGATGAGGTGCTTGAACCTTTGGCTCTCTTTTCCAATGATTATATATAATCATACATCTCTTTTTGATTCGGGTCTATCTCGGGTGAATTTTTCCTTGGGCTGACCCCAAAGTCCTGTTGAGGAGGACTGATTTCAAAGTCTGGCTGAGAAGGACTTATGTCAACATCTGGAGGACTAGTTTCAATGTTTGGCTGAGAATGAGGTGGGCTACGGCCAGCTGGAGGTTGTTCCGGTGTTCCTCCTTCCAAGTCAATAAAATGGGGTCCTTTTGTTTGTGCTTTCCTCCACTTTCCCCTAAGCCTGGTGCTTCTTCTTAAATGTTGTGGGCTAGTGCCCTCTTCCTCAATACTCTGTTTTTCTTTTTCCTTCTTCCTGGCAGCAACTGATTGCCCTTGGAGGTGAGTTAGCCTTTCAGACAATGGTTGGTGGTCTTCTTCTAAGGAAGGTTCTGGTGATTGGTAGACATCCTCTATGTTTCTTTTCCCTTTCAATTTCTTTTGCTTTTTATCCTTGGTTCTTTCCAGCTTCTCTTTTTGATTAACTTATTTGGTTATACTAATAGGAGGGTCTTGAATTCTCACACCAGTTTCCCTTTTCCTACTCTTCCTTACTGTACTACTCTCGGTCATTTAAGGAGGATCTTGAAAATAATTTCTCACTAAAAATTGTTCCCAAGTATCCCTCTTTTTCTTCAATTGGTCTTTAATTAAAATTTTCACCAACCCGTGATGATATAAGTGGGGTTCTATGTCCTCTATATTCTTTTGGACGGTTGTGCACATGTTTTTCAAGCTCAGCAATAAAAATTAAGGCAGATTTAGGGTTTGATTCTCTAAAAAGTTCATCAACAGTCGGGTATGATACATATACATTGCTCCAAACGGCCTTCACACGTAATGAACTTTTGAATAATCAATAGTAAACTGGCCCACTTCTCTTCTAAAGCATGAACAAGAATTCCTCGTTTAAATATAGTTACATCCATACCTGGATTGCGTAGGATAACCCTCCAAGCTTTCTCGTCAAAGCTCTTGTTCTTGAACCAAAGTTCTCCTTCTTGAGGGAGTTTTGTAGCAGCTGCTATGGATGCCTCAGTAACTGTAAACTTGAGGTCCCCAATTTCCACCTCCAGGCCGTTAGAAGACCTCGCAAAGGCTTTTGTAATCTCCTTATTATAGCCTTCAAACTTTTGAATAAACCGAAGCCATCGTGCCTTTTTCAATATGTTCTTTACTTGTGGGTATCCCTCCATAAACTTGGGCCCTTCCGGTTCTGCCCTCAACAACAGACCCATTCTGTCCTTCTGTTATAACAATTCGTCTGCGTGAGAAGGGTTTAGCAGAGGTGAGATGGCTGGATTAACAAAAGTGAACAGGGTTTATGGAGAAAATCAGTGACTGTAAGCGGAAAACAGAGGACAGACAACCAAACAGAGAACAGGCAGCCAAGGTGAATTCCCGGAATAGAGCGGAAACTTATGTGAACGAGGTGGTAATGTAGCCGTGGATTCAATAAAACAGTAGGGGAGTGACGACAAATTTTTTAAAATGGACAGCTGTGGAGTAGACATAAACATGTAATGAAATGGCTGCGAAATCTATGTGGTGGAGGAGAGCCGTAATCAAATCAGCCATGTCCCATAATTACAGGCAGAGTGTGAAAATGCATCCAAACTTGAGTTAAATCCGAGAATTAATCATGAGGCCGTTGGAAAAATAAATGTATGGTTCATGGAGGAATGTCGTGGAATGGAGTGGTTATGGGGGCTATCACGCTAATCATTTCATATAGTGGAGCTTGTGATTTAATAACTATGCAAAAATGTGTTTTAAATGCCATTTGAAATAAATTTTTGCTCATACCTTGGAATTTTTGCCACTTGTTGTCCATAACCTTTGATCAACTGCCCTTTGTTGATGCCTTTAGGTGCCCCATGTCTTCATAATTTGTCCTCAGTCATACTTGCATTTGATTTTTATTATTTTTTCCTATTATCTAATTGTCAATGTTGAATGACAGGGTGCTAGCTGCGAAAACACAACTGGCTGCGGAATCAGTTTGCAGCTGCGGAAACTGACTCAACGATCTTATAACTAAATGAGATGATAAATGATGACTGAATGAATGAAAATGGTCATAAAATTTTTATTGGTGGAATGAAATGAGATGAATGAAATGGAGTGGAATGAAATGAAGTGGAGTGGAATGAAAATGAGATGGAGTGGAATGAAAATGAGAAAGAGAGAGATTTTTTTTTTTGGAAAATATAGGGCGTCAGGAGTTCCTGATTTTCACCCTGTATTTTCTGTATAAGATTGCTAATCAATGATTGGTTTTCAGGCTTATACAATTTATTTATTTATTTTTTTAGAATAGAAAAGAACAAAAGCTAGGCTGGTGGAGAAGAAGGATTCTTCTTCACTAGCCTTATTGCAAAATTATCTTGAAATTTTTTGACAAATTCCTCTTTTGAGAGTGGCTTATGATAGATCTTTAATCGGTGACCATTCACAATAAGAGGAGTTTGAAATTCATCAATGGTTTTGATTCTTACCGCTCCATTGCTATAGACTTTGTCAATCTCATATGGCCCAAGCCAATGAGTCTGAAATTTGCCTTTGAAATCTTTAAACTTGGAACCAAATAGTAATGCCCAGTCTCATTCTTGAAACTTTTTCTCTTTGATGTATTTGTCATGCCACTTAGCTCTTTGATATTGAACTAAATCAGTTCTTAGGATTGCTTCTTGTTTGATCTCATCTAGCTCATTCAACTGCTCCATTCTATGCTTTTGGGCTTCTGATAGATCCATCCCCAATTGAACTGCCATCTTGAAGATTTTGACTTGGAACTTAATGGGGAGCAGGACTTCTTTCCCATAAACAAGTTCATAGGGAGAATGTTATGTTGTATTTCTCCATGTAGTTCTGTAGGCCCATAAGGCTTCAGGAAGCCTTTTTTCCCAATCTCTTCTGTGTAGATGAACAATTTTGGTGATGATACTTTCGAGAACTTTGTTTGTAGACTCCACTTGACCATTTTCTTGCGGATGGTAAGGAGTAGATCTTCTATGCTTGATTTTGTATTCTTCCATCAGCTTATCCACCAAATTGGATGTAAATTGACTTCCCTGATTTGTCACAATTTCTCTTGGAACACCAAAGTGGGTAAAAATATCCTCATAAAGAAAAGTAATAACTGAATTTTCAGTAGCAGAAAATAATGCTTTGGCTTCTACCCATTTAGTGACATAATCAGTACATACCAATATATACTTCTTTTTCTTAGATGGCGGATTAATAGGCCCAATGAAATCTAAAGCCCATTTTTCAAAGGGTTCGATGAGTACCTGTGGTTGCAATGGAATTTCATTTGAAAGGGTAGGTTTCCCTACTCTTTGGCAACTGTCACACCTTTTGACATATTGTTTTGTATCTTTGAAGAGGGAAGTCCAATAATATCCTAAAGAGAAGATTTTATAGGTTGTCCTTTTGTCAGCAAAGTGTCCGCCGCATGGTTCATCATGACATGCCTTAAGGATATTATGCATTTCATATTCCCTAACACATCTCCTGATCATAAGATTTGGCCCTGTTTTAAACAATTCGTTAGAAATCCATGAATATTTTGAACTCTCCTGAATAATCTTTCTTCTTTC
>APFE030028636.1:3127-29766 GCA_000404065.3 Pinus taeda
GATCAGAGATTGAAGTGTAAAATCTATGAAGCTAACATGAATCTGACTAATGGGAAACATTGTGAATGGTTTTTGGCTTCGCTCCTGCCTCATCTAAGGGTTGCGCTATCACAGTAAAAGATTGGGACCTAGGCGGAAGCCCTGGAAATTTCGATGAGATTGCATGAGGCACCGATGCAAGATGCTAATATGGGCATTCAACAGATTCATGCACAGCTGCATAACCTTTGCCTAGAACTGCAGAGTCTGAAGAAAGATAGAACAACTCGGCCTGAGGTGTGCGAAGAACTTTGGTGCCTAAAGTGAAAAAGCCAGGGGCATGACAAAATCACTATCCAATTTTCTCAAATTATGTTGTAGCAAGGGGACCAATCTCTCTGAGGTCGCAAGCTCCAGTAAGGCCAAGTACAGGGCCTGTGTTATGGTGTGCTATATGTCAAGTAGCTAGAAAACATGCGACAGACAATTTCCATTTGTTGCAGAAATTTGTACAGACACCGCAACAACTCTTCTACAACTTTTGTCAATCAGTGGGTCATGATGAGTGCAATTGTCGTAGTTAAAAATTAATGATGGATAGAACGACTGCATGTAGGGTGCAGGCAAAAACCAGGCCTCCAGACCAAGGCACTGGGGGAGCGCAAGGCGAGTATCAAGGGCGGGGACAAGACCGAGGTGGAGGAGGACCTGGTAGAGGTTGGGAGCAGGTCATTTGTTACAATTATGGGGGACCAAGACACTACGCGCAAGACTGCCCGAATCCGACACATCTATCATGTCGCCATTGTACTCAGTTTGACCACGCAATGGAAGATTTCTTGGTATTGCTAGCTAAGATGGGTGAAAAGGGGGTGCAACCTCAGGAGCCGACTCAAAACCTACAGATGATGAGGGCTGAGCCTCGTGAGGAAGATCCTAAGGTAAATATTGTGTTGCGGAGTGGAACGATGACTAGTGAAGATAAGGGGAAGCAACCTAGACAAGGTGAGTGGGTCCACAAAGCGCTAGAAAAGGAGACCGTGTTTGATCTAGAATGCGTAATAGAAATGTTTATGGAAGTGAAGAAAAGCCTCATTGAGGCCTCTACCTCAAGAAGCCAAGAGAATTCGGTTGAAGAAATGGACCCCTCCATGATTACTACATTCTTATAGACCAGTATGAAGTTGTTGCGCGATAGCAAGGCCGTGAAGGGACTGCAGGAACTAATCAATAGGTGTATTGGGAAGGAAAATGCTCCTGATGGATTGCATGTAGTTAGGAAGATTGGCAAGCATAAGGCGAGAATGGGGCATGAGATGAGGCTCATTGCACAGATAGGAGAATATGAGATGGATCAAGGTATTCTAGATCTGGGGTCAGACGCGAATGTTTTGCCTAAACAGACATGGGAGAGGATGGGGAGACCTGTGCTGGAGCAGTCTCCAATTTAGTTAAGAATGGAAAATCAGAAGAAAATCATCCCCATGGGAATATTGCATGGAGTAATGTTTATATTGAGGGCACGAGCACATTAGCTGATTTTGAAGTAATAGAGATTGTGGATGACAGCAATCCCTACCCTGCACTCCTTGGGATTAATTGGACCACTAAAATGAATGGGGTAATCAATTTGAAGAAGCATAAGATGATATTTGAGAAGAAATCACTCTGCATAGTGGTGCCCCTAGACCCTGCAGAAGGACCATGCTATACTGAACCGGTCTGCGATTATGAAAGTGATGATGATTTAGACCAAATTTACAAGATAACATCATGAAATTAGGATTGGGTGAATCTGACAGTAGATGGGCATATTACATGGGACCGTGAAAGTTCCTGCACATCAGATTCAAATGAAGAGTTGGAACACTAGCATAATCGGCTACATGAAGTATCTACGCTGCGCTGTAATATGATGACCAAGTTGTTGCACTGTGTATCGTCAAAGGTAAGAAATATGCCTTACTATGATGGTTTAACTGATGTTGATAACTTTTTGGAAGCATTCGAAGGAGAAGTTCTAGAGAGGCATCACTTCCAGGCCTTGGATTGGGCGTTGCGTGGCTACACCTGCGAGATGGTGGGGCATGCACAAGGATAGTTTTGATGATTGGTGCGTGTACAGAAAGATGATGAGAGTGAGGTTTGGTCACCCAGAAGTGTAGATAATAGAAAAATATGATGGGAGGAATGACCAGCGCAACCATTTGGCCAGATGGACTAAAGTGTATGGAGCAGAGCCTCAGCCGGAGTGGGTACATCTGTTTTTTCATATCTTGGATGTTGTACTGATGAATTGGTACTTGGAGACAGAGCTCCACCATGGCACTGAAGAATGGGATGTTTTTCACCAAGTATTTTTTATGACGTTCAGATTTGAGGATGGATTTGAATGTATTAATGAAGCATTGCAGGAGGTCAAGGTAGCAATCTTCAAGATACCACAGGATCCTCTAGATTTGATCCAACCTTATTGGACTACCTAGCTAAGCCATGCGCTGGAGTGCTACAATGTGAAATCAAAAGAAGAAGACAAAGATCTGAGGAAGATTAATATTCCAGAGACTGAAGGTCACCGTGAAGTTGAAGGACCGCCACTAGAGAATCCAGACATTACCGGGCCACTCAAAACTAGACAGGTGAACATTGGCACGGAAATAGAGACAAAGTTTGCAAATATTGGGGACTACTGGGATGATGCAATGGTAGATAAGGTTGCCGAATTTCTCCGTGAATATCAGGATCTGTGTAGTGCCCACTCTAGTTTCCTGACCCTCATATGACATTATCTTAGATACTTTATTCTTTGGGGAACTCAGGTTGAGGATCCAAAAACGTGACTCTATTATTAGTGAATGTGATTGTTATGTATGTTCTCTATTAATATTATGACTACGGTATAATTAATGGTTATGTGTACTCTCTATTAATATCATGATGTTGATGGTAGTAAAGGATAGACATGTTTTCTATTGATGTTATAATGATGATATCTTTGATCTATATGTATGGTTCCATTAATGTTATGATGATGCTAGCCATGATGGATGTGTCCCTTATGTTACCTACTTGCATTAGTTCTGGTTCACAATGAACAATGATGCGAATGACTAGGTGATGACGATAATGTTATTATGACAATGGCTAACACTGAGAAACCTTGTTACTGGTGATTATTGAGTATGGCAGGAAACCACCAGAGACACTCGCATATGACGAGTTAACGACACCTGGTTTGATGAAAATTTATATTATTTTATCTTTGAAATTCTAAGTCAATTTTGAAACCTGCTATATATGTTTATCTATATTCTGATGATATGTTAGTGGTTGCAAGAACATATTAGTTGCTTGGCCAAATGACTCACATATGGGTGATGGGGTTGTACAAGTGGATGGAACTACATGGGAGGGGTGGGACAATGTCCCTGATCTCACCCACTAGCACTCTCGTCATGACTTGGGCTGGAAAGGTTGAAACACCTTTGCCTTGAAGATCATGATGCCATGAGGGCAGGTCCCAAAGTTGGGTCGCTCATGAGGATTTTACCGAGGGGCGCGCATCAAGGCGGATTCCTTGATCCCCGACACCATTAGTCTCACTATAGCAAGCAACATAAGAAATGATAGTGGTCTATGAAATTGCATCTATACTTTCCCCTCATAGTCACTGAATGCTTGAAGGGCAAGGGGTGTGGCACCCTTGGAACTTCAAGGGAATTTCTTGAAGGGCACGACCAACTTGGCACCCTTGGCATCACAAATAAACTATTAGGCATGGCACCCTTGGAACTTTAAGGGAAGTTCTTGAAGGGCACGACCAAACTTGGCACCCTTGGAATCATTAAAAATAAATTAAATAATAAATATAATCAAGGGATGAAAACTAGGTAAATTTACATCAAGGGTAAATGATGTTAGAAACCGAGGTAATTAAATCAAAAATAAAACTTCGGTTAACAGGATCATAAGAAGAAATAAAATAGGTTACCTTAAAAACTCTACCCTTCCCATGTTGGAAATAGTAGGTAGATTATGTAGTTTAATTAAGAAAAAGGGGAAAGAGGGACATAATTGTAAGGATAAAGATCAATCCTAAAATAGTTAAACCTAATTAAGAGAAGAAGATGGTGAATTAAAATAAGGTTAATAAATTAAATTTTAGAGAAATGTAGAGAACCTCCATGTGGCAACAACCAACATAAGAATACCCATCTAAGAGATAACTTGAGTTAAATTAGGGAGTAGATAGGGGATCAAATCTTGACTCATTAATTGACTTTAGTAATGAACTCAAATTAAGGAGTAAAAGGAGGGGATCAAGAAGCAACTAGGAGAAGAAATAGGAACCTTGTTGAGGTGAGGAAAATATTAGTTTTAAATTAAAATTTAAGTAAATAATTTTGGAGACCCTTGATGAGAGAGTGACACATGGGTGGGTGAATAATCAAATTATTGAATTATAAAAAAATAATTAATTATGCATGACATGCCAAGTGTCACCTATGAGGACTCCTATAAAAGAAGGGGAAAGACTTTTTGGGAACCCTATTGTTTGATGGATGAGACTATGTCAGAGCAGTGATTACGAAACTATAGTGAGCTTGGTGAGGTAGAGGATTTTAGAGAGGGGACTCTTGAACCAAGGAGTGCTATCCTCTCCCAGCTATCGCATTCCTCCATTGTACAACCCCATTGTAGCTTGGGGGTCCACGGGGAAGAAGAGTACCCAAGGAGTAGGCTGGGAGATTAACCGGTGGGTCATCTTATTCGGATCAAATACGTCATCATTCACTCTCGGAGGTGATCGGTAACAAGGGGAGACAAGTAACGACAAATCAAGTGGAGTCTCGTCTTTTGGTGAATGGTACATATGTGTTGCAATATTATTTTGTATGATTTCTTTATGGCCTTAGTTAAATACATGTAAATTTTATGATATGTTCAGTGAAATGAATTTCAGGAATGTGTAGACAGGGCTGAATAAATTGAATTCCCAATGTTTTTTTCTCTTCTGGTTGTATTTTATTGCAAAGAAAAAAAAATATAGTATAGAATTGGTCCTTACACTATACCAAGTGTAAGGACCAATTCTATACTATATATATTTTTTTTCTTTGCAATAAAATAAAACCAGAAGAGAAAAAAACATTGGGAATTCAATTTATTCAGCTCTGTCTACACATTCCTGAAATTCATTTCACTGAACATATCATAAAATTTACATATATTTAACTAAGGCCATAAAGAAATCAAACAAAATAATATTGCAACACATATGTACCGTTCACCAGAAGACGAGACTCCACTTGATTTGCCGTTACTTGTCACACCTTGTTGCTAGTCACCTTCGAGAGTGAATGACGACGTACTTGAACTGAATGCGATGACCCACCGGTTAACCTCCCAGCCTACTCCTTGGGTACTCTTCTTCCCTGCGGACCCCCAAGCTGCAATAGGGTTGTACAATGGAGGAATGTAATAGATGGTAGAGGAGAGCACTAATTGGCTCAAGAGTTCCCTCTCTAAAAATCCTCTATCTCACCAAGCTCACTATAGTTTCGTAATCACTGCTCTGACATAGTCTCATTGCTCTGACATAGTCTCATCCATCCAATAATAGGGATCCCAAAATGTCCTTTCTCCCATGACTTGCCCCTTCTTTTATTAGAGTCTTCATACATGACACTTGGCATGTCATGCATAATTAATTATTTTTTTATAATTCAATAGTTTGATTATTCACCCACCTATGTGTCACTCTCTCATCAAGGGTCTCCAAAATTATTTACTTAAATTTTAATTTAAAACTAATATTTTCCTCACCTCAACAAGGTTCCTATTTATTCTCCTAGTTGCCTCTTGATCTCCCTTTTTACTCCTTAATTTGTGTTCATTACTAAAGTCAATTAATGAGTCAAGATTTGATCCCCTATCTACTCCATAATTTAACTCAAGTTATTCCTTAGATGGATATTCTTATGTTGGTTATTGCCACATGGAGGTTCTCTACATTTCTCTAAAATTTAATTTATTAATCTTATTTTAATTCACATCTTCTTCTCTTAATTAGGTTTAACTATTTTAGGATTAATCTTTATCCTTACAATTATGTCCCTCTTTCCCCTTTTTCCCAATTAAACTACATAATCTACCTACTATTTTCCAACATGGGACGGGTAGAGTTTTTAAGGTAACCTATTTTATTTCTTCTTATGATCCTCTTAACTCAAGTTTTATTTTTGATTTAATTACCTTGGTTTCTAACATCATTTACCCTTGATGTAAATTTACCTAGTTTTCATTCCTTGATTATATTTATTATTTAATTTATTTTTATTGATTCCAAGGGTGCCAAGTTAGGTTGTTCCCTTCAAGAAATTCCCTTGAAGTTCCAAGGGTGCCATGCCTAGTAGTTTATTTGTGATGCCAAGGGTGCCACACCACTTGCCCTTCAAGCATTTCGTGATTATGAGGGGAAAGTTTAGGTACAACGACATAGACCACTATCATCTCTTATGTTGCCTGCTATAGTGAGACTAATGGTGTCGGGGATCAAGGAATCTGCCTTGATGCGCAACCCCTGGTAAAATCCTTATGAGCGACCCAACTTTGGGACCTACCCTCTTGACATCGTGATCTTCAAGGCGAAAGTGTTTCAACCCTTCTACCCCAAGTCACGACGGGAGTGCCAGTGGGTGAGATCAGGGACATTGTGCCACCCCTCCCATGTAGTTCCATCCACTTGTACAACCCCATCACCCATATGTAAGTCATTCGGCCAAACAACTAATCTGTGCCTGCAACCACTAAAATCTCATCAGAATATAGATAAACATATATAACAGGTTTCAAAATTGACTTTGAATTTCAAAGATAAAATAATATAATTTTTTTCATCAAACCAGTTGTCATCAACTCGTCATATGCGAGTGCCTCTGGTGGTTTCCTTCCATACCCAATAATCATCTGTAAGAAGTTTTCTCAGTGTTAGTCATTGTCATAATAGCATCCTTAACAACACCTAGTCATTCACATCATTGTTCATTGTAAGCCCAAACTAATGAAAGTAGGTAACATAGGGGACACATCCATCATGGCTATCATCATCAAAACATTAATGGAAACATACATATCCATTAAGCTATCAACATCGTAACATCAATATAAATACACCTATCCATCAAATTTATCATCATCATGACTTTAATAGAGAGCATACATATCCTTTACTTTCATCATCATCATAAATTCAATAGAGACCAAACTTAACCATTTAATGTTACAATAATCATAATACCAATAGATAACATACATAACCATTCATGCTATCATAATATCAATGGAGAGCATACATAAACATCACAACCATGAATATCTCAATCACTGATAATAGCATCATGTGCCCAGATCCTCAACCTGAGGTCCTCAAAGAATAATGTGTGGGCCTTAGGGCTAAATAAATGTTAGTGTCATATCACTATCAGTCAACTAGAGCAGGCACTACATACACCCCCTCTTAATAATAGACTTCGTCTCAAAGTCCTTCGAATAGGTAAGGAAAATGGTGACGATCTCATCGTTGTCCTCCCAAGTAGTTGAACTGGGACTATAATTGTCCCACTGGACCTTAACCTGGTCCACTAACCGTCGTCTAAGTTACAAAGTTCGCTGGTTCAGTATGCAAATGACTAAAGTCAATAACATGCGAAGGATCTGAAATATAATGACGTAAAACAGAAACATGAAACACATCATGCATACGTGCTAAAGATGGAGGTAAGGCAAGCCTATATGCCACCGACCCTTTCCTTTCTAATGTTTCAAAAGGTCCCACAAACCGTGGAGACAATTTTTCTCCCTTTCCAAATTTTATAGAGCTTTTTTGGGGCCTTAGTCTCAGGAACACGCTATCCCCCACTTCATAATTTTTGTTTACCCGATGAGCATCAACATAGCTCATTTTTTGATCTTGTGCTTCTTTTAGAATTCTCCTAATCATAGTCATTTATTCTTCCATCTCTTGCACCACTTCTAGTCCTATTAATACTAGGTCCTGTAGTTGGTCCCAACTGAGAGGTGTCCTACAAGGTCTTCCATATAAGAACTCAAATGGCGCCATGTTGATGGAACTCTCATAACTATTATTGGAACAAAATTCCACAAGTGGTAAAAACTCCTCCCATCTCTTTTGTTGTTCCATCACATACATTCGAAGCATGTCTTCAAGGATTTGATTAGTCCTCTCTGTTTGCCCATCTGTCTCCGGGTGATAAGAAGTGCTGAAGTTCAACTGGGTTCCCAAAGCTTCTTGGAAACTGGTCCAAAATATTCCTATAAACACTGCTCCCCTATCATATATGATCTTCCTAGGAATTCCATGCAATCTCATAATCTCATTAATAAAAACCATGGCTATTTCTGGTGCCTTATATGTATTCTTAATTGGTATGAAATGGGTGCTCTTGGTCAATGTGTCCACCACTACAAATATGGAATCATGTCTTCTTGAGGTCATTGGTAGTCCCACAATGAAGTCCATTAATATAACTTCCCATTTAGATTTTGTTATCTCATGGGGTTGCAATAAACCTGCTGGATGCCCGTGTTCAGATTTTACTCGCTGACACTCTAAGCATCTTGCTACCAAGTTCACGATGTCCTTCTTCATCCCTTTCCAAAAGAAGAGTGGTTTTAGGTCCGCACTCATCTTCTTAACACCAGGGTGTGCCATGTATACTGTGCGATTTTCTTCAATTAAGATTAATTGGCATATATCTTCATTCGGTGGTACATATATCCTTCCCTGAAATCATAGTAGCCCATCATTATCAAGGGAGTATTCTTCATATTTTGGGACCCTCATTTCATCCTCCCTCAAACTTTTGCTAACCTCCTGATACCAAGTGTCTTTAATTTTTAATTCAAGCAGTTTATCCCTAAAATTTGTATTTAAGGGAATCACTGAAAATATCCGCGACCTCCTACTTAAACCATAAACCACCCTATTTATCGTTCCTTTGATGTAAGTGATATCAAAATCATATTCACTAATTAGCTCAGACCATTGTCTTTGCCTTACATTTAAGTGATCTCGAGTAAATATGTGTTGTAGCCCACAATGGTCAGACCTAAGATCAAACTTCCTTCCTAGAAGGTAGTGTCTCCAAATATTTAGTGCATAAACGATTTCTGCCATTTCTAGATCATGGGTTGGGTAGTTTTCTTCGTGGGTTCTAATTTTCCTTGATGCATAGACTATTACTCTTCCTTCTTGCATCAACACACAACCCAACCGTTCCTCGAGGCATCAGTGCAAACCAAAAATTCTTGTTCCATATCCGACACCTTCAAAATTGGTGTTGTCGTTAATAACACCTTTAACCTTTGGAATGCCTCTTCACATTTTTCAGTCCAAATGAATTTCTTGTTCTTTCTTTGGAGCTCAGTAATGGGGTTTGCTATTTTTGAAAACCCTTCGACAAATCTATGATAGTACCCTGCCATGCCCATGAAAATTCGTATTTCATGAACATTGGTTGGTTTTGGCCATTCCATGATGGCATCGATCTTTACCGGGTCTACTACGATACCATCCCTAGAGATAATGTGTCCAAGATAATGAATCTTGGTTTGGTAAAAGGAACACTTTGACCACTTCCCGTATAGTTGGTTTTCTCTAAGACATTGTAGAACTATCCTCAAGTGTTTGTCATGCTCTTTTGGGATCTTTGAGTAGATCAAAATGCCATCAATAAAGACTTGTACAAACTTGTCTAAGTAATCTTGAAATATTCCGTTCATCAAACTCATGAAAACACTCAGGGCATTTGTCAGTCCAAAGGGTAAAACTACAAATTCATAATGCCCAAATCTTGTTTTAAAGGCTATCTTTGAAATATATTCTTCTTTTATTCTCAACTGATGATATCCCGACCTCAGATCTATCTTTGAAAACACAATCACCCCCCTCATTTGATCAAATAAGTCATCTATCCTTGGAAAAGGGTATTAATTTTTTTGTTGTCACTTTATTCAACTGGCGGTAATCAATGCACAATCACCAAGACCCATCCTTTTTCTTATCAAAAATCACAGGGGCTCCCCATGGAGATATGCTAGGTCGTATGAGCCCCAAGTCCAATAATTCATTTAATTGGATCTACAATTACTTTAGCTCTGGAGTCGACATACGATAGGGTGCCTTGACAATAGGCTCAGTGCCTGGTTTAAAGTCCATGGTGAAATCAATTTCCCTTTTTTGGGGGTAGCCCAAGTAGTTCTTCGGAGAATACACCCTTAAATTCAACAAGGAATGGATGTCTATCAAGGTATTTAGAGTCACACTTATCATTTAGAGTTACCACCGAGAACATTTGACATCCCTTTCACCTAAGTTTCATTAGTTGCATGGAGGAGATGAACCTCAGGGACACCCTTCGGTTCTTTCCCCTTAATGATTTTCTTTGGCCGTCATCGTCAGTGAAATGTAGAATCTTGTCTTTGCAGTCTAGGAGTGCCTCAAGTCGCTCCAACCAATCCATTCCTATAACTACATCATAAACTCCTAGAATTGTAGAGTACAAGGATACCTTGGTCTTACATACACCCAGGTCCACCTCACAATCCTTTACCATCTTTCCTACATTTCTTTTCATACCATATGCCATTTCTACATGTCTAAATTCATATTGGGGAGTTGCTTTATGTTTAATCATTGATAATGCATTTAGGGAAATAAATGAATCAATAGCCCATGGATTTATTAAAATGACAAAACTCATACCATCAATATTACCTGAGGTTTCCAACACAGTGGACTGGTGTTCGACCTGGAGATTGTTCATCGCTGCATGGATGTGATGAGCCTTCCCCAGATCCCCCACTGTAGTTGCATTCTTAGTTGAGTTGGTATTACCTGTCATTTGAGGGCAATCCCTCTCATAGTGAGGACCTCCACAAGTCCAACACCCTTCTTAGGGGCTTGGCTCCTACTACCAACTGAACAGGGGGGTGGTCTGGATCTCTGCTAGAAAGAAGATCGATGTTGAGGTGGTGTGACTTGGTGCTATCGCATAGGCCGGTGCGGTTGTGGTTGATGAGTTTGTTGAAGTACCCTATGCGGATGCTGAACTGGATGCCTATATGGTGTTCTTTGATTTCTTCCTGACCACCTTTGATGATTGAGTGGGTGACCCCCTTGCAAATTTCTACGTTCCATATTATTTCCACTTGGTACTCCTGATCCTGTGGGCCTTGTTGACTTACTATGTTCACTGCTCGTGATATCCTCCTTTGCAATGATTGCTCGCTAAACTACCTCATGCAACGTGTGAGGAATTAAAATTCTAACCTTGGTCCGAATGTTAAAATTTAATCCATACACAAATTTGTTCACTTTGAGCTTTTCTGTGTTTAAGTGAGGGGCATAACAGAGTAATTCCATGAAACGTGCCTCATACTCTGGTAGTGAGTGACTCCCTTGTTTTAATGCATTTAATTCATTTAGTTGTCTCTCAAGGAACTCCTCTGACAGGTAACGTTCTCTAAATTTTTCTTCAAATAGCTCCCAAGTTACTTCTGATATATCCATCCCCAATTGGGTTAATAATGTCTTCCACTAAAGTAGTGCGTTTCCTTTTAGCTGGAATATACCCATCTTGGCCTTCATATTTGAGGTGTAATCTCTTAGGGTAAAACACATAGCCATGTTTTCTAACCATGACTCTGCAGATTGACCATCTGTGGACCCCCAAAACTCTGGAAATTTTACCTTTTCCAAACCCCTACGTACATCATTTCTTGTAGTGTTTTAGGTTGCTTTTTTTTGTATGATAGGTCCTCCATGCTACCGTTCCAAACGGTTTATTAATGCCTCAGACAGGTGTTGGAATGATCTCATTAAGTTCAACACTTCTCCAGCTGGTATCTGTTCTTGTGTTGAGATGGTTTCCCCATCATTGGGTGGGGTGGTAGGAGTTGTCTATTGTGGTGGCGCCATGTTGTGCCCTTTAGTTGCCCCACTTGTTCTTGTACCTCTTCTAACCATGGTTCACCTGCCACAATTTAATACGATTTTCCCTTATAAGATAAAAACCAATCAAATAAAAATCATAACCAATGTGAGTGATTCTATAATTTATTGTTATTATTATATACTTCCAAAGGAACAATTTATTCATTTATAAGTTCTTGACATTCCTATAAAATTTAATCAAAAGAGTACCAACCTTCATAAATTCTAAATTTTAGCACTTAACTTTCATGTTTCCAGATCCAAGACTTTGGTGGTGTCATATCTCAAATCTAGGCTCTCGCCGTGTCACATGTTTCCATATTACTTGTTTCTTCCTTGAAGACGCATTTGGTTTCATTTTTAAGGCCAATATTTTTTTTTAATTGAAATATGCTTGGGCCAACACCATAAACCATGATGATACATTGATGTGGGACGTTTTCCAACTATTTTTATAATATTGATTTTATTTTCGTTTGCAATATTATTTTTTTTCACCGAAAGAAAATTGATCTGCGATAGTAATTTATTTTTTAATGATATACCCAATTTTAGTTGTAAATGTTCAACATAGTTTTATATTAATAATTAATTTTTAAAAACATGTAAAATTAAGAATTTTATATATTTAAATGAAATACATACACACGCTTTTGGCTTTCATCTTACATTTTATAAATACAGAAATAATAACTGGTTAATAATGAGAAGCTTTTTAATTGAAATATCATCGAACAGGTTTGAAGTAACACTCGTAACACTCTTCCAAAGCGTGTCCCGAGTCCCGACCAAAATATTAATAAAAAAAATTAACAAACAACATTAAGTCATTACGAAATAAAAGAAATTAAAAAGCTTTGTCTAACCAATATACCTCTGAAATAAGCCCTCGAAAACCTAGTCATTGAAAAAAGGAACAAAAAAATATATTTTAAAGAAAACTGCCTAAACCTATTGGAAACGACCCAATATTTCATACACATACAAATATTGAGGAATGCAAATCTGAAGTACAGTTAAGTGAAAAATTAATTATATAGTTTTTTTTTAAGAGAAACCAATATCATGTAAAATTTATAACCCAAAAAAACAAAAACAAAAAAAACCCTGCGAATCTAGCCAGTGATCGGTAAAAAAACCATCCAAGCGTACTTCTTATTCAACATCCTCTTCCTTGTACTCAACTTCCTCGTCATTGCGATTGCGATAAAAGTTAACCAACTGCCAATGAAGCTGCACTGCATTCTTTTCATCGCCGTGGGAGAAGGGACATTTATGATTGCTATCGTTCTGTACAAGATGCAATGCTCCCGAGTCTCAAGGATGTGGTAAGTTGTCGCGAAATTGTGTTATGTGGAAAAACTAATGTGAATTGACTTTGGTGAATGCAGACGTGAAGAAAAGAAAAGCCATAAATTTGATTCTATTTAATGGCTTAGAACTGTGCATAATCCTCGAAGAAATTGAATTCGAAGTCATTCCAACAAAATTGAATCTGGGCACTATTTCTTGTTTAAAGAAAAATTAAAAAAATATGGTGCATAATGGTTATACGTGTCAATTCGAGGAAACCCGGAAACCACATGCTGTAAAATTGGCGAAAGGAGCATGGCGCTAAGAGAATATATTGGAAATAAATCTGTATAGAGAGAAGATATTCAGAATTAAATATGCACAGAGAACACACAGTAAAGTTTGGTAAAGTAATGCTTCGGTGGTATAAGGTATTGGTTATCGTAACAAGCAGCTCAACTCAAGTTATAAACCCAGAATTTATACTTGCTCTCTCTAAAACTTCAAGTATATTTTGGGATGAATTTCCACACTTGAGTATGTTGACATCAAAGGATGCTCAATTGGTAGTCTTGCTAGAGGGAATCCCATATCATAGGCATCTGAGATATATGAATTTACTATCTACTTGTTTGTCACAGTTACCCGAGGAGTTGGAACAACTCACAACTTGAACCAACTGAGAATAGGGAGTGTTCCCAAGAATCACTAAAGAGCGACACGTGTGCACAAAATATTTGGCCCAATTTTCTTTGAGTTTTTATTCTACAAATATGGATGGCCTACATAGTATGTCAGTTGGGCTTGGTGGAGAGACATACAAATAATAGGTAGGCGGAGGCATTAGCAGCCACCAACACAGAAATACGACAAATAAATTATCAAGAGTGAAAAAAAAGGAGAAGGGAGACGAGTGAGTGGAATTTAGTTTCACTTGTTAGGCTTAAGAGGTGGTAGAGGGGAATCGACACCCCTTCTTTGCCCATGGGAACATTAGCGTTACCCCTAGGTTTCAAGTTCCATCCGACTGACGAAGAACTTATCTCCTGCTATCTCAAGGGAAAACTCAATCATGGCCTTAAAGAAGTAGAGATCGAGGTTATTAGCGAGGTCGACCTTTACAGAAACGAGCCCTGGGATTTGCCTGCTTATCAAGTTTCCTCGAACAATTATGTTTAGTTTTTTAGTAACAATAGTTAATGGGATAACCTAGATTTTCTTAGTTGGGTTTGCAGAAGTGTAAAAATTTTGAGAAATCCTTCCTTCCCAACAGTGATATGGAGTGATATTTCTTTAGTCCTCATGACAGGAAGTATTCGAATGGTTCACGCACTAATAGGGCTACTGAAGCTCGGTATTGGAAATCCACAATAAGGGATTGTAAAGTTTACTCTTGAGCAAACACAATAGGAATAAAATAAAATAAAACTCTAGTTTTCTATAGAGGCCGGGCTCCACAAGGTGAACGAACTGATTGGATAATGTGTGAATATCGTCTTGAGGAAAATGAATGTGAGGCAGGACCTTGTTTGTAGAATGCTTTTGTCTTATGCCGTGTTTTCAAGAAGAGTGGATTTGGTACAAAAGTGGAGAACCATGATTCGTGTTTATGGGAGGTTCCTTATCCCTCATTTGATCGTGAGGAAACTGGAATCTAGTTATGCTCTCATAGTGGACCAGTGCTGCAGAGTCATAAGCAAGGATTTTCATTTGAGGGTACAACTGCAAGAGGATTTTACATGCAATTCCACAAAATGGAAGATTCCTCAGAAAGAAATGAAGGTGTTTACCCCTGGCTCCCAACTATTGATCTTTCAGAAAATATTAAGCTAAAACAGGTTATTGCATTTCCATCAGCATTGGTAAGAGTGAACCTGCAAGATTGTTGGGAATTGGATACACTGGAGAATATTTCAAGTGTCGTGAACCTTAAATTTCTCAACATAAATGGTTACATCGTGCTTGAAACTGTTAATCTACGAGCTCTGATATCCGTGGAAGAGATTGAAGTTGAGAGGTGTTGGAAGCTTAACAGAATAGAAGGTATGAGTATGATCCACATGACGCTTAACAGAATAGAAGCTTAATGCTTATGATCCACATGATGTTTTTCTTTCATTCCGGTCCCATTGAAAGTTTTGAACTTTCGTTAATCGCTTCTTATGGGATTGAAAACAACACCAATGCCAAATTGTTTTGGAGATGGCTGTGTTTTGCTTATGCAAAAATTCAAGGAAATCACTCTCAAAAATTGTTTCAACAACTTTACTCTAAGTTTAATGTATCCAAATATATATATATATATTATATATTTTTGATTGCCTTACGTTTTTTTTTAAACTTGAGTAATTTGATTTTAGAGGAATATACCCACATTAGCAAACAAAAACTAGTCATGCATGCATGGGCCATAGGTCTCAAGTGTTCAACATAGCTCTGATACCAAGTGTAAGGACCAATTATATATATATATATATATATATATATATATTATATATATATTATATATATATATATATATATATATATTCTTTGTAATAAATACACAGCAGAAGAGAAAAAACATTGGGAATTCAATTTATTCATCCCCGTCTACACATTCCTGAAATTCATTTCATTGAACATATCATAAAATTTACATATATTTAACTAAGGCCATAAAGAAATCATACAAAATAACATTGCAACACATATGTACCGTTCACCATAAGACGAGACTCCACTTTATTTGTCGTTACTTGTCTCCCCTTGTTGCCGGTCACCTTCAAGAGTGAATGACGACGTACTTGATCTGAATGCGATGACCCACCGGTTGACCTCCCAGCCTACTCCTTGGGTACTCTTATTCCCCGCGGACCCCCGAGCTGTAATGGGGTTGTACAATGGAGGAATGCAATAGCTGGTAGATGAGAGCACTCCTTGGCTGAAGAGTCCCCTCTCTAAAATCCTCTACCTCACCAAACTCACTATAGTTTCGTAATCACTACTCTGACATTCTCATCCATCCAACAATAGGGTTCCCAAAAAGTCCTTTCTCCCATGGCTTGCCCCTTATTTTATAGTAGTCCTCATAGGTGACACTTGGCATGTCATGCATAATTAATTATTTTTTTATAATTCAATAGTTTGATTATTCACCCACCCATGTGTCACTCTCTCATCAAGGGTCTCCAAAATTATTTACTTAAATTTTAATTTAAAACTAATATTTTCCTCACCTCAACAAGGTTCCTATTTCTTCTCCTAGTTGCCTCTTGATCCCCCTTTTTACTTCTTAATTTTTGTTCATTACTAAAGTCAATTAATGAGTCAAGATTTGATCCCTTATCTACTCCGTAATTTAACTCAAGTTATCTCTTAGATGGATATTCTTATGTTGGTTGTTGCCACATGGAGGTTCTCTACATTTCCCTAAAATTTAATTTATTAATCTTATTTTAATTCACCATCTTCTTCTCCTAATTAGGTTTAGCTATTTTAGGGTTAATCTTTATCCTTACAATTATGTCCCTCTTCCCCCTTTTTCCCAATTAAACTACGTAATCTACCTACTATTTTCCAACATGGGGAAGGGTAGAGTTTTTAAGGTAACCTATTTTATTTCTTCTTATGATCCTCTTAACCCAAGTTTTATTTTTGATTTAATTACCTCGGTTTCTAACATCATTTACCCTTGATGTGAATTTACCCAGTTTTCATTCCTTGATTATATTTATTATTTAATTTATTTTTAATGATTCCAAGGGTGCCAGGTTTGGTCGCGCCCTTCAAGAACTTCCCTTAAAGTTCCAAGGGTGCCACACCTAATAGTTTATTTGTGATGCCAAGGGTGCTAAGTTGGTCATGCCCTTTAAGAAATTCCCTTGAAGTTCCAAGGGTGCCACACCACTTGCCCTTCAAGCATTTAGTGATTACGAGGGGAAAGTATAGGTGCAACGACATAGACAACTATCATATCTTATGTTGCCTGCTATAGTGAGACTGATGGTATCAGGGATCAAGGAATCCGCCTTGATGCGCCCTCTCCCCCCCCCCCCCCCCCATTAAAATGCTCATTGAGGACCCAACTTTGGGACTTGCCCTCATGACATCGTGATCTTCAAGGCAAAGATGTTTCAACCCTTCCAACCCAAGTCACAGCGGGAGTGCTAGTGGGTGAGATCAGGGACACTGTCCCACCCCTCCCATGTAGTTCCATCCACTTGTACAACCCCATCACCCATATGTAAGTCATTCGTCCAAACAACTAATCTGTGCCTGCAACCACTAACATCTCATCAGAATATAGATAAACATATATAGCAGGTTTCAAAATTGACTTTGAATTTCAAAGATAAAATAATATAATTTTTTTCATCAAACCAGTTGTCGTCAACTTTTCATATGCAAGTGCCTCTAGTGGTTTCCTTCCATACTCAATAATCATCAGTAACAAGGTTTCTCAGTGTTAGTCATTGTCATAATAGCATCCTTAACGACACCTAGTCATTCACATCATTGTTCATTGTAAGCCCAAACTAATGAAAGTAGGTAACATAGGGTACACATCCATCATGGCTATCATCATCAAAACATCAATGGAAACATACATATCCATTAAGCTATCAACATCGTAACATCAATAGAAATATACCTATCCATGAAATTTATCATCATCAAGACTTTAATAGAGAGCATACATATCCTTTACTGCCATCATCATCATAAATTCAATAGAGACCAAACTTAACCATTTAATGTTACAATCATCATAATACCAATAGATAACATACATAACCATTCATGCTATCATAATATCAATGGAGAGCATACATAAACATCACAACCATGAATATCTCAATCACTAATAATAGCATCATGTGCCTGGATCCTCAACTTGAGGTCCTCAAAGAATAATGTGTGGCCTTAGGGCTAAATAAATGTTAGTGTCATATCACTATCGGTCAACTAGGGCAGGCACTACATTTTAAAACCCAAATTTCTAATCATGAAATTATTCAATTATCTAATAAATTTATTCCAAAAGGACTCATTCCTTTAGAAAAATTGATTGATCAAAATGATGTCCTCTGAAACCCTCAGTCCATTTCTTCTGAAGATGACATAGAAGAGATTAACATTGTAACTGATGAAGATATCAGAAACATCAAAATATGTGCATCTCTAGACCCTGAGATCAAAGCTCAATATCTTAAGTTACTGCAAAACTATAAGGATGTTTTTGCTTGGACTTATGCTGATCTAAAGACCTATGATACTTCATTAATACAAAATAAGATTCCTTTGAATCTAGAAGCAAAACCTTATCAACAGAAACTTAGAAGGATAAATCCAGCCCTTCTACCAACTGTAAAAAGGGAGATTAAGAAAATGCTAGATGCTTAGATCATCCCCCCTCTTAGATATTCTAATTAGGTTGCAAATCTAGTTCCTGTTAGAAAGAAAAATGGAGAAATAAGACTCTGTGTGGATTTTAGAAATTTGAATAAGGCATCATTAAAAGATAATTATCCTTTGCCCAAAATGGATTAGTTGCTTCAAATGGTTTCAGGAGCACAAGACTTTCTATGCTTGATGGTTTTTCAGGTTACATAAGGTGAATGTTGATGCAGCAAACAGAGAGAAGACATCCTTTACTACACCCTGGGGTACATTCACATATACCAGGATGCCATTTGGCTTAACCAATGTTGGAGCAACATTTCAGAGAACTATGGAATAAATTTGTGGTTATTTATCTTGATGACATAACTGTTTTTTCTAAATATGATTAGAAACATCTAAAGCACTTGATGAAGGTTTTTGACAGGTGTAGAAAATTTGGAATATCATTGAACCCTAAGAAGTCCTTGTTTGCCGTCAAAGGAGGAAAATTGTTCAGGCCATATAATTTGAAAGGAGGGAGTAGTAATTGACCACAAACAAGTATCTGCCATTGAATCATTGACCTTACCTAGAAACAAGAAGGAGATTCAAGCTTTTCTAGCCAAGATTAATTTTCTAAGGAGGTTTATTCCAAATTATGCAGAGATTGTAAAAGATATAACTGACATGCTCCGAAAGGACCATGAAGTCAAATGGACTTCCTCTTCTAGGCATGCATTTGAACAATTAAAAAGGGCTATCTCTAAAGCTCCCACCTTAGCCAACCCTGATTATACTAAGCCATTTAATGTTTTCTCTTTTGCCTCTGAAACAACCCTTGCTGCCGTTCTATTACAGAAAAATGAAAATTCTCATGACCAACCCATAGCCTTTTTCAGCAAGGTTATGAGAGATGCCGAGCTTAAGTATGACATTATTGAGAAGCATGCATATGCCCTCATTCAAGCCCTAAAATCATTTAGGATGTATGTCTTACATTCACCTATTACTGCTTATGTTCCTAATAGTGCTGTGAAAATTATCCTAACCCAACTAGACACTGATGGGAAAAGAGGTAGATGGATCACTCAAATTCTGGAGTTTGATCTAACTATCAAGACTACCAAGCTAGTAAAAGGTCAAGGATTAGCCAAGCTTCTAGTTGAATCCAACTGCAAAGTACTTGGAATCAATTTTGTTTTAGAAATACAAGGGAAGAATAGACAAGAACCTTTTGTACTTGCACAAGGGAAGAATCCACAAGAACCTTCTCTCCTTGCAGAAGGGGAGAATCCACAAGAACCTTCCCTTCATCGTAAAGGGGAGAATCCACAAGAACCTCTACCTTCAGAGCAGATCATTCCTATACACATTGATGAAAAATTCTTATTGTCAAACTGGTATCAAGATATTGTAAATTTCTTGATCGATTTTGAGTGTCCAACATCATTCTCCAAAACCCAGTGTAAAACCCTTAAGTTAAAATCAGTCAAGTATTGCATTATAAATGCAAATTTTATACTGGAAAGATACATTGAATATTTTGTTATTATGTTTAATAGAATCAGAAACTTAAAGAATCATTGATCAGTTTCATACACGATTTTGTGGGGGACATTATGCTTGGAGAGAAAAATCATATAAGATTTTAAGGGGAGGATTTTATTGGCCCACATTGTTCTTACAACTAGGGGAAAAGGTTAGAGGTTGTGTTCCTTGCCAAATATTTGCTGGTAAACAAAAATTAGCAGCTCTTCCACTCGTTCCATCAGTAGTTTCAACACCTTTTTCTCAATGGGGATTAGATTTTGTTGGAGAGATTCACCCCACTTCAATTAATCAGCATAGATGGATCTTCACTGTGACAGACTACTTCACTAAATGGGTGGAAGCAATTTCAGTCAGAAATGCTACTGAATTAGCAGTAATTAAGTTTATTGAGGGGAATATCTTATCTAGATTTGTTTGCCCAACTCAAATTGTCACTGATAATGTAGCAGCTTTTTCTAGTGTTAAAATGATTGAATTTTGCTAGAAATATCAGATTCTGTTACATCATTCAACTCCATACTACCCTCAAGTTAATGGCCTTGCAGAGTCATCAAACAAAAGCCTGGTAAAGGTAATAAAAAAAACTCTAGTTGATCATAAGAAGAGCTGGGATTCACATTTGATTTATGCAGTATGGGCAAATAGAATTACTCCAAAGAGATCAACTGGCAAATCTCCATTTCAATTAATCTATGGGAAAGATGCAATTTTCCCTACCAATTTGGCCTTCCCTATTTTAAAATTCATGCAGGATTCAACAGATGAACCTGATGATTTTTCAAGAAGAATAAATCATATAATTGAACTTAATGAAAACAGAGATGAAGTTCAAAACAAATTGAAGAAATATCAAAATAAGATGAAGGCCCTGTTTGACAGAAGAGCCAGGGAAAGGGACTTTAGGGAAGGTGATCTAGTTCTAAGATGAGATGCCAGGAGAGAAGAGAAAGGAAAGCATGGAAAATTTGACAATCTATGGGTTGGACCTCTAGCAATTGCTGAAGTGAAGGGTAACAACACTTTTGTGCTGCAGAATCTTGAGGGGCTATATTCCACTTATCCTGTAAATGGAAGGTTTCTCAAACATTACATTCAATACTAAGAAGTTGAAATAGTTTTCATTGTAAATACTCTAGTTTTCTTTTACTTTCCAAGATGTCAGTGTGATTTTTCTTATAGAAAGGACTCCATAGTCCAAGGAGAAAGCACATAGATCTGCAGGTTCTCTACATTCTATAGGAGAAAGAAGTCTCCAGATGGAGCCAATGTTGTAGCATTTTTTGGTTTTGATAAGATAGAATATTTGAAAAAAATGTTAAGTTAGGATATGGACATAAAAATATCGAATAAAATGTTTTTGAAAATATCTTGATTATGATGTCCATATCAAAGAAAATGTTAGGTTAGATGTCCTAAAAAATCAAGGCAAAAAGAGAATGTTAGGTTAGAAAGAAAAGAAAACAAATAAACTCTCAAAGTGAGCAAGTCTAAATGACACTACTATTTTTATGCAAAATAATCGTTGTGTGCAGCTTGTCATAAATGCCACAACCCATGACAGTCAAATAGTTTAGTCTTGATTGCTCCATGCTTTAAATTTTATGTTATAGTTAGAGAATAAAGATCTGGCCAAACTGTTTAATCTTGGAAGATCAATAGTTAGGTAGAGAATAATAAGGTTCTCATCAGTTTAATCTGAGCTCTTGGAGGTTATAAGGTTAGAATTAGATAGTTTGTTTTTTTAAATAAACGGAAAGGAAAAGGGTTTTCTAGCTTAAATGCACTCATTAAGTGAAGAAAAAATGATAGGATAAACAAAGGGTAAGTAGAAGAAAGGTTGCAGAAGTATGATAATTCATTGGACAAAATGTACATTTATCATGTTTTACCATATGTTTCTATGTCCATGATGCAATTACATAAAGCAAATGAAGGTCTACAAGATCAATTAATTAACTTCCCATTCATACGCATTCATCCCTATATTTACTAATTTCCCCTTCCCACCTTCATACAGTTCATATTCATTCATTTTCCATAAAAAAACCCCTTTTCCTAAGGTCAAAATCCTTTTTGCCTAGGAAAAGTGAAAACCCCATGCTAAATCCCCTTTTAACCAAAAAACCCGCAAAATGATGTTTAGCCTAAGTATTGAAGTATATATAAAGAACAAATAACCCATGATAAAGCTTTATACTTAGTGTATTTCCCCTTTCCGCTCATATTTCATATTAACGCTAACTTAACATATTAAACCCCTAAAAGTCCCTTTCGCGTATATATTAACTCCCTTTACTAAAATATCCCGAAACCATAAATTTTACTATAAAACTATGTATTTCATAAAATATCGCATCCATCGTGCATGCACTCTCCTCCGCAGTATGATATGTGATGCGTCACAGACCTGACACAATATATTTCATAATTCATTGCCATATTGCATCCGCCTCCACTGCAAGTCCTGGCTAAAAGCATAACCCTTCGCTATTGCGATCTCTGATATGCGATGGGAACCCGGTCCGATCACATATTATCCATGATTTATTTTCGCATTGTGTCTGGCCCCAATCGCATTCCTTTGCGATGGGCCTTCCTTTGCTAAACTTCGATTGCGATATGTGGTGAACCCGGACCCGATGACATTTGTCCGCTCGAATTCATATAATTTCAAGTCTGCCATACCATGTTTTGTGAAGGTTTTCTTTGTTAAAATGTTTTTATGATTTAAACGAAGAATTAACCTAAACCTCTGTTTTAACATAAAACCTAGCTAATCTCAGTTTTTAACCCATAATTAAGCCCATACCACTATGATTAATTGTTGGGCCCCTCCATTGCTCTTTCGCTCCACCAGCATTCAATCAGATGCATTCAAATCCAATGACCCACAATGATTTTAGGTTGGCTCTCTATATGGGCACTACCCACTCGAAAAGCAGTATTCCATTGACCTTCCCTTGCTACGTGTCAGGTTCAGATTGTATCGAGTGACCCCTCCCAAAACCGCCCGTGCCTCATAAGCGGTGCAATGAAAACCAAAACCACCTCCCGCATAACGACAAAATGACCATTGTTCACTTTGCACCATATTTCAAAAAGTAGACTGTTTTTCCGTTTAAACGCAAAAATCACCATTTTGGCTTTGTTTCCCTTGTTTTCACAGTGAAGCCTCCATAAGCCTCTGCGACCAATAAAACCATTGTTTTACCTTCCGATACGCTTTGGACTCCTTCCAATATCCTTTCAAGCTCTATAAAGCCATTGAAGACCTTCTCTGTCACATATGTGTTCTTAACAATTTCTGTGTTTTGCAGGAAAAAACTTATGTTCCAGGCTTACAAAGAAAAATCCTGCATATAGTTTGAAGACAAATATGAAGATCATATTAAATCACTTTACCCTGTAACATAAAATCTAAAGCGATATACTGTTGAAAAACACAATAAAAACCTGAAATGCACAGTAAAGGTAAAAAGAACACAGTAAAGGCTACTTAGCAGGGTTAAAGGATATTCACATAGTTTAAAGAGTATCAGATGAAAGATCAGATGAAGGAATCAACCAGCGTAAGGGATACAAACAATCAAGAAGCTTAAAGGGCAAAATATCAAATAACAAAGCCAGCACAACCTGAATAAATGGGACAACAAGAAGTAGTTCAATAACTGCCCCTATCTTCTTGCATGAAGATCTTTACTTTCCTAGAATAAATCTTAAACAATTTTAGGATATTTTCTTAGTTTCATTATTGTATAGATAACTCTCTTCTTGAGTTATTATGGGTTCAATGTTGAAGGCTCAGGGTTCATTAGTTGTTAAGTCGTGACTGTTCATTCTACCTTGAACCTGGTTGCACCTTTGAAAGAAGCTTTTCTAGACACTTGATGTACTTAGTCTTTCTGGAACCTTAATACAAAGCAGAGGATTCTGAATTTGGTTTTACACAGTTTGTGTCATCCTGTAAATTTTTCCAGTTATCAATCATTATGTTTTTCTTCATATGCTTATGACTTATAGAGATATCTAGGTAGGAATAATTGTGTCTCAATTTATTCCTATAAGCTCTTGAAGTGATCATCTATTAAGAGAATGGATTGATGAACTATCTGTTTAGCTAATCCCCTCTAATCAATAAATCACCAGCATCTTTTGTAAGCTTAAGTACACTGCCTTGAACCTTTGGAACGCAGTTTAGAAGGTTTTCATACTTATGATTGTTCTGTTTTACAGTCTGGAAACTATGATAATCATATTATTTTCTGTCTTCTTCTCACCACTATTTGATCTATATCACTGTGTAAAGCTTTATAGCAGTCCTTTGCTGAGATATTAATATTACCCAAAGGATTAAGTATTTCAATTCTACATCTGTCTTCATTCATTGGTCTTCCAAAACTAAAACCAAAAACCCCAAACCAATTATTTTTAGATTGCTCTAGCATTGTGGCTAGCCTGACTTACTTTTATTTAGAGTACAAATGAACCCACACTTTATATATATATATAATATATTATATATATATATATATTTTAGTTGTTAAAAAATCTTCACAAGATTAGGAATTTCAAATAGAAAAAACAAAGTTTTTCCTTGCATTTAATTTTACCTTTTCTAGGGGTGGCAGGAGGGGGAGGGATTTTAATCAATCTCGATGGAATAACGAAAGTAAAGTTTTCATGGGGACTAGGAAGAAGAACTAACAATCAAGTTGAGATGTATAGGCTCTTGTAAGGTTTATTCATTACCAAAGATAAGGGTGTGGAAGAAATAATCATCTTAGGAGACCCTTTAATTGAGATCCAATATCTTAACAATGAAAACAATCCAAAAGACAAATCTCTTGCTAGGATTCTCTAGAGAATCAAAAGTTTAATGACATATTTTATTTCTAAGAATTCTTATCACATTCTCAAAATCAATAATATGGAAGCAGATATGAAAGCGAACTAGGCTTACTATTTGGAAGAATCTAAGCTCGAGATCAACGAGCAAAGGAACATATGTTTGATTCCCTAATTACAGAATGGATTGCCCATAGGCCCCGTTTCTATTGGAATATGGTTATTATAAAAACCATTGTTAAATATTTACCCCTTCCCATATATTACTATTCCTTATCATTCCTTGTTCCTTGTAATTATGGCACTTAATCCAGTCAATCACATGTGAGGTTTTATGTTGGCATGGTCTCTTTTCAAAATGTGCCCAACTTACATAATTTGTTGCCATGCAAATGCATCTCTTCTTGCCTCGCATGCTCGAAACATCAATGCTCATCGGCTTAAGCATTGGAGTTGTCCTTCACTCAGTTTAATGTTGAACCTTCATGGATGATGCATAGGGAAATTTAATGTTTTGGAGATGGAATTCGTGTGGATCGACGAGGATGTGGTGTTAAATTGGAAATATGCCTCTCTTTTGCATCATTCCATTCTACGCTTCTCCCTCCAAGTGTGTTAACTCCCCTGACGACTGTGAATTTGGTCTTGGTTCCGCTACCAGACTCAATTGTGGCGTTAAGGCAATTTCCCTTTTGGCGGCTCTACGAAGAGCTCCAATTTAGGCTTCAATTGGTCAATTAGATGATGTCCGGGTGGGTGAGGCATCTCATGGGAACTCTGATGTTTTGGGCTTGCTGGTTCGGAGGTTAATCTGAATGATTAGGGAAAGTCATGCCATGTGGGTCTCAGTCTGGTACAAACCACTTTTAAGGAAGGTACATTTGAATTTCTAGTTTTTAGTTATGTACTCCACATAAATTAGGGTCTGGATGGAAATTCCAGGGAACTAGGCTCCTACCTCAACTCTAGGGTTGTTAATTAGGTTGTGTTAAAAGGGTTTGTGAACGCGCTGGTTAATCCATCTCCTCGGGTGTCTTCTCGTACTAGAAAGCATTACTGGTCCTCGGGTTTGGGGAGGCGGTGCCACCTTAGGCCTTTATTTTGCAATTTGCGTTTAGTTTCTCCTGTGATTCTATCAATTGTATATGGAAATTATGTCAGTTCCCTGGTCCAAATTTATATTTCAAGGCTTATCGTAGAATGCTCGCCTCTTTGCATCATAAGTCTGGAAGGCAACAAAATATCATTGGTGTTTCCGCCTTCTCTCTTCCATTTGGGTTGGGTTTCTGCTCATAGAATTATAGTGAACATTGATTCAAACTCAGAGCACTCCTCTACAAACAGTCCATGCTCTCATTGTTTGCTTCCCATGAAGCACTCTACAAGGCAGATTACGAGTTGTGAGTTAAGTTCTGTCAAATGTCTCACGCCCAGATTGAGCTTACTGATAAGCTTCTGACTCTCCAATTTTAGTTTTCTCACCTAGTTGATGAAGTCAATGCCCTCAAGGATATTGTTATGGACCTAAAATTATGTAAAGAAGCACAAACATATGTTGACAAGCATTGGGATGATACATGAAAACGAGAGG
>APFE030028636.1:35945-82925 GCA_000404065.3 Pinus taeda
TTATAGCTCCAAATCTCACCATTATGGTTTGTGATGCTACACCCATGGCCTAGGGCAACCCCTCCTTCCAGACCTGGTCCAAAATCTAGAAAAAAGTGTTTTATTCCCTGTACGTGACATTGCCCTGAGTTAAACGCGTGTATATGCGGGTTCATACATACCTAACCCGCGTATATGTATTAAAACACTTAAAAAAATATAAAACTCCTTATTTTCGGGCGGAGATCACGGGTTTTACCTGTCGATCACCTGTTAGTGCCTGTGGCCTCAACTGTCCCCAACCAATTCCTAACTAAAAAACTACTTTGGAATTGGTATAAAAAGACATCAAAGGGAAGGCCTAAGGGAGGAGAGAAGAGAGAGAAAGTTTATTATACTGAGATTTCCCCCTGATCAAGTTTGAAGACCCTTGTGCCTTCTGCATTCCCCCATTTGTACAGGAAACCCTTGTTTCCTTTTGATTTGATGTTCATCCCTTAGTTATGACATCTTGGAGTGAGTATTGGAAGGAGATCTACTAGAGGCTTGAGGCGGGACGATCCGGAAGGAAGTTGTGCTTGGAGCCTGTGAAAGGTTGCTCAGGTGATATTACTCCTTTTGTACTTTCTATTTGTCTATAATAAAGAAACACGTCTTGATTCCTGATATGCTTCTTCTTTATGTTTATGATGTTCATTTTTGAATTTCATGTATGAATGGTTGTTTAAAGTTCATAACTAACTTTCTTCTTTTATAACATAAAGATGATTTTTGTATAAATATTTGTCCATATACTGCTGCATTCTTTGGAATTGTTGGTTTTGTAGGGCAAAGGAGTGAAAGGGACGTGAAGAAGGGTTTGGACCCTTGGAACTACTCGAACGTAGGACCTAAGGTACGTCCTTCTTACTTTAGAATTAGCTTTTGCTAGCATAATGGTTGTGTGTATGCATGTTTCTTTGTTTAGACAACTTTCAGTCTGCTAGGGTTCTACCCAAAAGCCCTAGGGGATTAAATCCATCAACAAGATTCCAGACATAAAATATGTATTGTTTACGAAAAGTGGGCACACATCAATTAAGCTAGTCCAACTCAAATATATATGTTTGATAAGATAGAACTTTTATATCAATTACACAAACAATCAAATCAGGTCAATGGAACCAAAGGGACATCAAGCTACAATGACCATGTGGGAGCGATTAGGCATCTCCTAGAAGGGTAAATTACAGAGGTGAGTTGGACACCCTAAATTTCTATGTCGTCCATCTCCTTTATGACTGATTAAATATTGTACAAAACAAAATCTTGTCGAATAACAGAGATATTTACATTTATTTTGATTCTTGTCTACCAAAGAATATCTGTATAAGTAAAAGCCAGGCCCCTGCATGAATTGGTGGAAAACTAGCATCTGCTTCACTAGTGTGCTGAAGTGAGTGAATTGCCAGTCTCGGTCAAGAGAATTGTTTGAGTAGTTCTTGAAGAGTCCCAACTATGAAGGATTCTAAGAAGAGAACGAGCTTTCTTTTGATGGAAATCTCAACATACTATTTACAATTTTGTCACTTCCGCTGCAACACAATGATAGCAAAACAGAAATAAATTGTCCTTGCATTTAGCTAAAGATGAACCCAATCTTAAATGGTTGAATCCAATTTAGCTAAATATGAACCCAATCGTCATTCCAAGCACTTCTTGCTTTCCACGAAATAAATGATTTGTTGCCATATTGTAAAGGACAAATTTAATAACTGCTCGACCTGGATTTGGAAAGTGAGACACTTCAATGCATAAACGCCACTTTTGCACCATTTTGACACATCCGAGCCTAGACCTTTGCCATATCAAAATCAAAATAATATTTTAATTTCTAATAATGTAAATTTTCTTATAAACATGTAGTTGACTTGAATTAAGCAAGTCCACCAAGTAAGTTGACGAGCAATTAATTTAGAAAACAATAGGAGCTTGGAGTGTTGAAGAATATAGGCTTTATCATCTCATCACAAACATTGATATTAAACTATTTGAAATTTGCAATGATTTCCAATTGCAAGGCAACACAGAAATGTCAAAATCTTAGATGTATCATGAAAATTGACAGATGTCTCATTAATGACATTGATTCTATTAATTATTTGGTCCTGAGCAATTCTTTTTTCCTCCAAAGTTTCTAAAATACTCAATGCACGTCATAGAGTGTACTATCGTTTACCTGAAACGAGGACTTAAAACAAAAAAAAGAGCAATTTAGTTTGAAATAATAGTATTTCACCAAAAATTGTTATAGAAGATATTGTTATTCTTTATACAAAATTCAATTCTAATATCTTGCATTTTCGATCTTCATTGGTTATCCCAATATATACAGATAGTCAAACTAATCTTTTAGAAGCTATACGTAAAATGATATTAGAATTTCTCATCACCATAGGAAGTTGAAAATTATGCTGGCACAAACAATGGAGGCATTTCATGTTCAGATCAATTTTAATCTTCAAAATGCAGCTGCCGCAATGCTTACTTCAGTGAGTGTATGACATGACTCATGTCATCAATCACTTTTGAAATGTCAAAGTATTTTGGGTCGTAAAATCAGTAATTAGTGAGCACTGTCGGTCAATAACAGTCAGCATGTTTTTCAAAATGTTGTACACAAGCTGCTTTTTAGATTAGATGAACACTGCTATGGAACATGATATGTAGCGGTACACAATCTGCTTCTTTTGGGTTCCGATAATCTTACCTTGGAGATAGCAAATGCAAGAGCATCTACAAGGTCATATTTTCCTACTGCTTGGATATCATACTCTGGTTGCTTTGGACGTGAGAGCAAATCACCAGAGAAGGATTCATCTTCTCCGTGCTCTATTGGAATTGAATTTATGAACTGTGCTCTCCTCTCCCTTGTACGTGGGGATAGTGAAGGCAGGGATTCTGACCATTCATCCTTGACAGGATAGGTATATTTTTTCCTTTTTGAACTGCTTGATCGCACCTTTGTATTAGATTCTGTGTAAAACATGATCCAATGGTGGCCTGCAACAAAAACAAAAGATATGATCATAAAATTCATATGTGCAAAATTGCATCTTAGCATAAAATACAAGACACCGCATACAAAATATGTAATTCTTGGTAGTACAATAGTTTTACTTACTCAAAACATCTTCTGGAGAAAGTCTCTTTCCAGCATCCCTGGAAAGCATCCTTGATAACAAATCCTTAGATCACTATTGGGATCGAGAAAATCAACAGCTAGGAAAGCCCAATTGGTGGCATCCCCTAGTTTCAATTGGACTTTGCAAAATCTCTGTGGGAATTTAAATACCAATCACCATTGTGCCTCCATGACCTTTTCAGGAGCAAAAAAACAAAATCCCCAGCGGCGACAACATCGGTAGTGAGGGACAGGCCCAACGTCAACCACGTTATAACAAAACCAATCCTAGAATCAACAATAGCCTGCAAAGTGGTGTGAATACACAAGTCGAAACACACTCCAACATTGCAGGTCCATCTCCTTAAAATAAAATGCAATGTCACTGAATTGAACAAACTGCTAACACCACAAACGTTGTGGTCAATTCAATTTCCAAGGATAAAGCAATAAACAATAGTCTGCAAGGACACTAGTGCTCTTCTCCTCTGATTTTGCACAACCATCAAACTTCATTGGCTATCTATTGTTTGAATTCTGCACAATCAAATTTCGTGGAGGAGAAGAGGATATGGGCTTGAAGACAAACAACGCATGGCCCAAACCAGGATTGAATAACCAATCATGAATATCCTTGAAAACTTGCAGAATAACACCATTGGCACTTACAGTCTGATTGCCTTTGAACTTCCAGAGCAACTACTTCACCTGTAAAATTACCTGCCCATCCACCTTGATGCTCATTTCAGGATCTCTGGGTCCAGTTGTATGGTATTCAATAGAGATGTCATGAGGTTTATTACATCATCCAACTTAGACCTCGTGTTGAAGTACGTCTTGCCAAAGACATGCTCTTTTTTGGAGATCAAGGTGGCTTCGATAACTGAAGGTTTGGCCTTAGTCTTTTTCAAAGCCTCCTTCTTCATGTCTCCCAATAGTAGAATGATCTCTTCGTTACAGAAAACTGCAATATAGAATCCTTCCTAGGGTTCACGCTCGTAGAGGAATTTAGCAGAGCCAAGATCCCAGAAAACTTCGACCTTTAGTCCATCAACCTCAAAACTCTTAGAGCCCTGTTTTCTCCAGAAGTACCATGGCTTAAGCTCGACTTTGCACATTGATTGAGCACTAAGGTCCTCATCCTCGTCTATTGATATATTCAGGCTCTGGCCCATGACATTCTTGCACCAGGTCACGGTCAAAAGTCGACAATGCCCTGCCAGTTTGGTCTGGTATGTGTAGGTAACTAGACTCTGGGTCGATTTGCCTTGGACGCCTCTGTCGCCAGAAAAACAAGAAGGAATTGCATTTGACATGTGAACAGCCCGCGCAATTCCTCATTTCGAATATGGAAATGGCAATAACTCTCTGCGGCTACAATTCCAGCTCGAACCCGATCTGTCAGGGGATGTCATTCCTACCAGCTCCGATTAGATTTTCTGTCAGGGAATGTCAGGAATGCCAGGGGAGGGTGGTGGTGAAAGAGGGTGGCAGAGCTAGGGGAAGGTGGCAGAGGGCGGAGGGATTGGCGACGGCTGGAGCTAGATGATTTTCCGGGCGGTGACGGAAACTGGGCCATTCCTCCACCTAGGTAGACTACTCCTTTATTGTTGTGGTTGATCGATGATGTGGTGAGGGTTGTTGATCAGGATTGAGATATTTTTTGACTGCACGAATCAAGTCTCTTACATGGGGTCACTGATATCCATAGCGGAAGTGTGGTGGTTGTGGAGAGATGCTAGAGGTGGGATTCGAACTTTTAAAACCCGTAGGTTATTCGTCATGGAATCTACGACAATTTATACCCTCTTCGGTGGATTTGTGAATTAGATCTAACAAAGTGGTAGTGGATCTAAGTTTAGATCACATCAGATAGTGTGGTGGATGTGAATCTATGACATCGTTGGAGTTGTGGCATCAGTTAGCATCATTGCATCATAGCAATATCATGATATCATAATCATCCACAAGAATTGAAGCGACCTGTGTCGAGCGGCCTACGCTCAGTGAGCATCTCTGCCTCAGAATCTAGATATATTATTAGAACACATCAAGGAACTTTCTTTTTTTAAAGTTGCAATATCGGTTAAGTTGCTCTCTAGAGTGATTACGCTCACAGGATATGTATGGTGCTATTTGGGGTGATTACATTGCATTGGCAGCATTGTCTGGTGTGCTATTGATCAGAGGAGGTACTCATTGACATAGATAGCTATGATTTGGATTAGTGCAATTCCAACTTGGAGGGTCAAGTTCATAGGTAACTAGTACTTTATTATTTCTTTTTGGTTCTGAGATCACCCTATTGTAAGATCACTATTTTTTTAAGCCTATAAGTGGAAATAGAAGAACTAAAGAACCCTCCTTTGCATCTAGAGATATATCCATTGGTGATAGATCTAGTGATTGAACTCATTTTTTTAATTACTAGAGGTTGAAGTTTTATTTTTAGGCAGATCTACAGATCAGCCTATCACGATGAACAATCAAATGGAAGAGGCATACTCCAATGAGAGAAATAGGGTCAATGGGTCCAATTATTCTAATTCGAATTCAATTTGTAGACCTTGCTTGAGGGGTAAAGTACATGGGTGATTACAAATGGAGATGAATTGAAGCTGATTGCAGCAAGAGGTGAAACAACTTCAGCAATTTAGGATTGGGAGAAGAGGGATAACAAGGCAAAAGTGTTGTTGAAGTTGTTAGTGAACGACTACATTATCCGTCACATTAAAGAGTGTAAATTATAAAAATAGTTTTGGACAAATCTCAAGGGTTTTTATGAGACAAAAAATAGAAATTGCTTATTATTCTTGAAGAGCAAGATTCTCTCTATTAAAATGGAGGAGAATGAATCAGTCGCAACATTCATCTCCTGGATCAAGGAGCTGAGAAATAAGTTGGCCAATATAGGGGAGATAATATTGAACACTGATCTTGTCACAGTTACCATGAATACTATGATTGATGATTATTAGATGTTCATCATAGGCTTGAATGTGAGAGAGAAATCCCCCAATTTCCAAGAATTGACCAGAGGAAGAGAGGCGGATGACTATGAAACCCCAAAATTCAGATTTTGCATTAATGGCAAAGAAGAAGCTTTTCAGAGGGAAGGAAATTGTAGGAGAAAAATGCGGAGGTACACTACAAAGAAAGACACCTCAAGTTATGTATTCAAACGTAAGTGATTCAAGAACAAAATATGTTTATTGTGGTAGAGTTGGTCATATTGCTAGGAAATTTCATAAGAAGAGGCTTGATGAAACTCAACACAGACATAAGAAGCATGCAGGGCACTTTGCTAATGAAGATCAAAATTAGAATCTTAGATTGTTTGTATTTGATTCTTCTTCTCTGTTGAAGATGATGAAGCAAAAACTTGGTTTGTGGACTCAAGAGCCTTCACTCACATGAGAGGTAACAAACATTGGTTTGAAAATTTTAAAGAAACCAACAGTGGTGCTAATATCTACCTTGGTGATGAAAGAGGGTACCAAATTAAAGGGTATGGAAATGTTCTTTTTGTATTTCCTAATGGTAATATTAGGCATATTCAAAATGTAATGTATGTACCCAAAATTAAAAACAATCTATTCTCCGTTTCTATGATAAAAAATCATAATCATAAGGTAGAGTTTTTTAAATATTTTTGTGTTATTAAGGATCTTCTGGATCATATGAAGCCAATTCCATCAGATGTTCGAGTTGGAGGTTTGTATAAGTTGAATGTAATGAGTGTGCCACACCAAGCTTTGAATTCATCAGTTATGAATGAAAAAAATTTGGGGCATCAAAGATTTGGTCATATTAATTTTCATGACCTATTTCTGCTTCAGAAACGAGGTATGGTCAACGGTCTCCAAGTTTTGAAAAATGTTCATGTTGATTTTGAAGCATGTGCTCTTGGGAAGATGCATAGGGATGATTTTCCCTGCAATTTAGATAGAAAGAAGAGATATATACTAGATCTTGCGCACATTGATATATGTGGGCCAATACAGACAATTAGGAGGCACCTATTATTTTTTGTTATTTGTTAATGATTATACGAGATTTACCTGGGTATATTTTCTCAAAAATAAGAGTCATACCTTCGAATATTTTAAAGAGTTTAGAAGCATGGTTGAAAAAAAGAGAGGGAAATTCATAAACATTCTCTGCTCAGATCAAGGGGGAGAATACAAGAAGAGTGGTTTCATAAAATATTGCAAGGACCATAGGATATTTCGGTGGTTTACAATACCCCACACTCCTCAACAAAATCGAGTTGCAAAGCGGAAGAATAAAACCCTTATGGAGTGTGCATGCAACATGTTAAAAGGTAAGAATTTCTCTAATGGTTTTTGGGCAGAAGCAATAAATACTACAATATATTTAAAGAATCAGAGTCCAATAAAAGGCCTTGATTTTAAGACGACATTCGAAGCCTTCTTAGGATTTAAGCCTGTAGTTAATCATTTAAGAGATTTTGGGTTGAAATATTTTTCTCATGTTCCAAAGGAGGATAGGAATAAACTAGATTCAAAGGCCATTAAATTCATTTTTGTTGGGTATTGCATAGAGTTTAAAGATTATAAATTGTTTAATCCCTCTACTCATAAAGTGTTTGCAAGTAGATATGTAGTATTCCATGAGAAGGTTGATGATGGAAACCATGATAGAGGCAATAAAGAATGGCAAATGCCTTTTTTGATGGAATATGGAATTGATGAAACAACGAACATCCATGAGCAACAGAAGCAACGAGAACAATAAAAATATTAATAGAAACAACAAAAATAGTAATACATTAAGAACAAAAGGAAGAATCAGATCGTAAAGATGAACTTAGAAGGCCAAGTCCACGAAGGGATGATCAAAACACTTTTGAGGTCAGTCCACCACTAAGGAGCTCATGTAGGGAAATTCAATTGGTAGCAAGATATAGGGATCATGCTCTTATAACTAGTATGTTAAATGTTGTTGAACCCTAAAATTATAAAGAAGGAAGTCAATATGATGAATGGAGGGCTGCCATGGAAGGGGAATATGAGTCAATAATTAAGAACATAACCTGGGATTTAGTTGAACTACTTGAAGGAAAACAACCAATAGGTTGCAAATGGTTATACAAGCCTAAATTTAATGTAGATGGTAGTATAGAAAAATATAAAGTTAGGCTGGTGGCAAAGGGGTACCCATAGAAAGAAGGCATAGACTATGAGGAAACCTTCACCCCTGTAGCTAAACTAAACACAATTATAATGTTAATTGCTTGAGCTACTAAACATCATTGGGTGATACACTGGCTATATGTGAAATCTCCTCTCTTAAATGGTGAATTGGAAGAAGAAGTGCATTTAATGCAACATGAAGGGTTTGTTAAACAGGGGGAGGAACATTTAGTTTGCAGATTGAGGAAATAATTATATGGTTTAAAACATGCACTGAGGCTATGGTATGAAAAAATTATTCATTTTTCCTGCAACATAGTTATAAGAGGACCAATAATGACCCTAATATGTATACCGTGTTTGATGAAAAGGGGAAAATTATTTTGATTTATTTATATGCTGATGATCTTATTATTAGAGGAAATGTGGATGAGCTCATTAAATAAATCAAAGTGAAGATGTCACGGGATTTTGAGATGAAAGAACTTGGACAGTTACACTATTATTTGGGTCTTGAAGTTTGGAGGAATTCTAGCCAGACTTTTCTATCTCAAGGAAAGTATGTCAAGAGCGTATTGAAAAAGTTAAGAATGGGTGAGTGCAAAGCTTCCCTAGTGCCTTTGTAACACCCCTCACTTGTGTACTAAATTCTTGTAAACCTAAGCTAAGTTAAATTTAGATGTGATATCCTCCCTTTTGTGTTAAATGTTTGTAAACCTAAGCTGAGGAAAGTTAGGTTTGATACCCTCGTTTGTGGGTTAGACTATTCTAAACCTAAGCTGAGGAAAGCTAGGTGATATTTATTATGAAAAGAAAATGTGTTAATAAAATAAATCACTTAGAGGGTGGAGCACCAAGAGAGAGGAGGAATGGGACTGAGATGAATATTTCAAGATAAATCTTCTAGATGTGATTCTAGATAAGATTGGATGGATTGGTGATCCATTAGATGGATGGGAGATAAAGATCCATCAGATATAAAACCTTTGGGGGAGATAAAGGAAATATTTTATGAGGAAAACACTCGTGGGAGATAAAGACGAGCTTTTTCGGAAAAAAACCTAGGGAAATTGAAAAATCCATAAAAATGGGACACTGTTAATGGTAACTAAATCATGAAAGAGGGTATTAAATACCCAGTGCTTTGAACAATTGAGGACAATTGATCCTTGAAAAGATCTTCAGCTCGGGGGAATCATAGGTGATTCATGGTTGCGTGGTGATGCTCCTCCCTCCATGTGAGGTTTTAGTTGGTGTCAAATGTGTGGAATGGTTGTATGATGATTCTTACTCTCTCTTTGCTATAATTACAGCTCTTTTATGAGGAGTGTTCTTAATTTTTCTTTGCGATGAGAATGCTTGATGAATAGTATATGCTTATGTATTAATAGATTTAATAATGTTTCCCTCTAATTTCATGAGATTCACTTGCTTGGTTCAAGTCTGTTGTTAATATTTACATGTTATGAGATTAAAATCAATTAGCTGAGATATATTGATGGTTGAATTTATCTCTATTATGGAATGACAGATTTATTATGCAAGTTGCATTCTAGTATGAAGCTAACTGTAGAAGCATGTTCAATGGGTAACAGTTCGAGGGCCCATTCATGGTAGAAATTTGCATGAGACAAATATTCATAAATATATTACCTATGTTAATGTTTCATTGTGAAATGATTGCATCTATTGTGGCTTGACACACATATCAGTGTTCCTTTGACCATGCTTAAGGAGTTGGAAAATGACAACTATACATGATAACTGATTTTGGTTCTAAGTTTGAAATCGTGAAGCCAAATATTCATGCTATTTAATCCATACAATAAGGTACGATAAGTTGAGTTTCTTTCCTTGATGTATTACACTTCTGTACTTGCATGGCATAAAATATCTATTGGTGCTTCTATTTGTATTCTTGTAATTAATCTCATTTTATGCATATGGATGTGTGTAATAGTCGATGAATCTAAAGGTGATCATCATTTTAAAGGATCAGAGTATGTATGTATTGCTATATAAAGTCTCTAGTTAACATGGCAGATATTGGTGGTGGCATGCAAAACAGATGGTATAATTCCTTTAACGGAATAGTCTATGATGGTCAGAATATCTATGGTATGTATACTCAATAAGGTTTGATCTTCATTCCTTTTGTTGCTTAAGAGTAATATTATGATGGAAAATGATGGATTCTTTTACTGCATTATGATGTAACAGTAGAACATACAGAGTGTATGAAAACATAAGTATTTGATTTGAATTATAAACTCGAACAACTATATCTAAACGCCCACATCCTATTACCGATTAAGGATAGTGCAGGTGCCCTTGCATGTGCAGAATAGATAAGAAAATCATAGCTTTGATTATGTCTGAAGTAGGATGCATGCCTGTGCTATCAGATATAGATGGAGGGAAATGTTCTATTAATGTTGCATGGAATATTGCATGAAGACATTATAGTAGTTGTAAGGGTCGCATGTCAGGAGAATACGTGATATTACACCGAAGGTATATGATTATCTACCTTGATATTTCACTGTGTTTATGATCCTTGGTTCACTAGACTCGTGATGACTGTGAAATTTTAATTGAAATCAAGACAAAAAATTTAAATTTATGGGGCCTAGAGGCTATTTTCTTGGGTAGGATAAGGTGGTACATTACAAATGGTATCAGATCATAGGTTCAAACAATGAGGCCTATGGACAAATCCACCTCTGTAGAGTATCATTGACGGGTTTTAAATACCAAATCTCCATATGAAAAATAACCCAAGATCCATAAGATGAATTTGAATCTTGGAACTTAGAATGTGTTAATGCCATATTGATTTTCTTGTCATTAAAATTCCCTAAGGTTGAATCCCAATGTTAATATGGTTATTGAGGAATTATTAACATATTCATGATAATTTAGTTGTATCAAGCAACTAAATTTAATGAATATGGGGTTTTATGCACTCAAACACACCTGTAGAAAATCTGACCGTAGGTTAACCTGATAATGCAATATAAATCAAAGCATAATACTATAACCTACTTCTACTATCATTTTGCGGAAGCTGAAAGATCAGGCTTAAAAATATAACCAAAAGAAGAAGAATCAATGGCACAATACATATGAAAATACTTTGGGGAAAGCCTCAACTAAAAACCCCACTATTTGTATTATCATACAAGGTGGAAATACATAGGAATTATACAAAGCCTTAGCTCTCATAGCTATCCAGCTCTTAGTACAATCCTCACAGATGCTCATAGGAAATCTTGGCTTCTCTTCAGCCTTCCTCTCTACCATCTAAGCTCCAATTTCTTTGTGCCGTTCCTCTGGGATGATTCTCCTATTTCCAAGTGTAACACTCTCTCACACACTATCAAAACTATGCAATCCTCAAGGAGTGATTCGTTGATTACATGCATGAGTTTTCTTTATAAGGAATCACATGCAACTAATAGTACATTTTCCTTGAATTTAATCTCAGTTGGGTCTTTCTTAGAATAGACATGCACGAGTTTTTGATGAGGGAATCTTCAGTTAACTATAGTAGCACTAGTTGAGTGCATGCATGCATCAACTAATTGTTAACTCTCTATTAGTTCCTCAAACAGTTTGGAACTAATTTAATTGGAATTAACTCTGTAAATTGAGTTAACTAATTACAACTCAAATATAACTTAATCTTATCTCCTTAATTTAAGGGATAACTCTTGCATGACTTCATAAAAACTTCTAACTTGAAGAATTTTTCCAACCAATTAATTCAAATTGAATGAATTAATTATTTCCAAGTAGTTGTTAAGACTAAATTCGAATTTAATTTACAATTTAATTCAAGGACAAATTAAATTGGAATGTTCTTGTTGTCACCTATCAACACTACATCTCAACAAGAAATGGATTATTTGCCACCCCAATCATGTCTCTATGGAACTCGAATTTACACTTTAACAATGCCTTTGTCAAAATGTCAACATCTTGCTCGTCTGTCAAAATATACTACAACAACATGATCCTCTCGAATTGTGAAAAGCCATGAGAAACAAAAATTACCTTATGCTTCTCCACAATATCGTCAACAACTTGCTTTACCTTGTAAAGCCAATGAGAAGTCACAACTGGCATCCTCTCTAGTCTCAGAACCACGTCCCAAACACTATTACGAACTATAGAGTCATACTCTTAAACCATAACATCAACCCAAATCAGTTGCTATGCTGCTTCCTCAAAGGAAGATGGCTCGGTCTCAACACATTCCCCACTAAGGGCCATGTAATTAATGTACCTCTCAGGTAACCTCCTCTGTTTGCACTGAGAATATGGTGCCCCCACATTCTCTCTCGCGTCATCCAACAATATATTAGATTCTCTTGTGTTCTTCCTTCCATCTCTGAAAGACTCTCCTTCAGTGGATATCTACACTCTTGGAACCTCTGCATGTAGCTGCTCTGCATCAGTCTCAAGCTCCTAATCCTTAGGAACTATTGTGCTTGTCAACAACCCCCCCATTTATTAACGTCAGTAGTAAAATATTACTTTAATAAATGGGGACCCTTTCAAAAAATGCATATACCCCAAAAATCAATCCTAGCTTGTAGGTATTTATTTTAGTTTTAGAATAAATCAAGATATCAAACAAAACCTATAAAACCATTAAAATGCTACTTTTTCTTATTTAGCATGAGATGCGTCACAAATGATACCTTCCTAACCCATCACAATCTATGATGAAATAATCTAAATAGAAAATCTATATTCGAAAAATTGTCATAATGTTAGAAAGCCCTTAAAGCTTCTTTAAAAAGCTAAAAGTCTCGCATCACAACATCGATGTTTATAAAATACTTCTCTTAAGAGGTTCCCCCAAAGTATTGTGATCTGCGAGATTGCGATTTGCAAAATTGTGATGGTATAATAGCCTTCTCCCATCACATTTCAATCATACGACACAAGCCTGAACCTATCATAAACTGATATAGTGAAATGCAATCACGTCTTCAACCCACCTCTTGACCTTTCCACCAATATATGCAGAGATCCATTATTCGTTAAAAATAAGCCTAATATGTAACGACGTTTGTTTCTCGCATCTCACATCTCGCACAAACTCAAAGACTATTAAGTTAAATGAAAAGAAATTATGCAAAATAGTGATCTGCGATATTGCTTTGCGATTTGCAAAATTGTTGTTGTTGCAGTTTAAAGGCTCACCACCCTAGGAGATTGTTTCACGATTTACGATGTAAATATTTATGGACATTCAAGTTAAAGGATAACGGATCATTAGTGGGAATTTATGAAGAAGTAACTGCATTTATGTGTGAATGGCCATTCAGAGTGATTTGATATCTTCTTACGTGATTTCAAATAAAACACCTTTATCAACTTTACTAGTTTTCTTCATCGATTCATTCCTATGTTCAATATCACTTTTATTTGATAAATTGTTCCTCTTGAAATTTTCAGGAAAAGGCCACAAAACAGGACACTGAAAGAAATGGTGAAGAAAGACAAAGTAGTCACCTTTGAGAATTCATAATTGACTCCTCTATTTGTAGATACTACATGTAATAAGGAAGCAAGGATGTCTACATGGGAGCCTATGTATTAGTTATTAGAGAAAGAACAACTAAGGATTCTTGAGACAATGATTATATTTGATGGGTGCGACTCCTCTGATGCTTCCATAACTAAGCTTGTGTTCTCATTTATGCACTGAAGAGCCACACAACGAACAATAATCCCCTATATTGACATGGTTAAGTGGATCATTGACGACACTAATACATCTGATAAAGAATTCAAAACAGGAGGCCAAGAAGTTATAGGATCTTTCACTCTAGATAACCTAAGGTTTATGTAAAACCTACTGGAGCCACAGGTTACCTACAACAGGAAATATTTTGAGAAATTTGTGAAAGAAAATGAAGACCTAGTGGACTGCACAAAGAATTGGTTAAATAATGAAGAAAGATTCAAGAAAGACAAAAACGATATGTACGCGACCACATCTACTTGTTCCCCTTTCTGTTTTGATGCGGCTATGCTCTGTAGACTATTTGGAAAACCTGATAGTAACAAATTCTCCTCATAATTGTTTCCCTTAATTGATGCAGCCATTAAGGCAACAATAATAGATTGGCACAAATCCTATCTGATAATTTAGGTAAAGCAATTATGGAGTATCCTGAGAAGATGGTGCTCCCACATTCTCTCTCGCATCATCCAACAATATATTAGATTCTCTTGTGTGCTTCCTTCCATCTCTGAAAGACTCTCCTTAAGTGGATGTCTACACTCTTGGAACCTATGCATGCAGCTGCTCCGCATCAATTTCAAGCTCCTAATCTTAGGAATTGTTGTGCTTGTCAACAACCCCCACATTTATTAACGTCAGTAGTAAAATATTACTTTAATAAATGGCGACCCTTTCAAAAAATGTATATACCCAAAAAATCAATCCTAGCTTGTAGGTATTCCGTTTAGTTTTAGAACAAATCAAGATATCAAGTAAAACCTATAAAACGATTAAAATGCTACTTTTTCTTATTTAGCATGAGATGCGTCACAAATGATACCTTCCTAACCCATCACGATCTACAATGAAATAATCTAAATAGCAAATCTATATTCGAAAAATTATCATAATGTTAGAAAGCCCTTAAAGCTTCTTTAAGAAGCTAAAAGTCTTACATCACAACATCGATGTTTATAAAATACTTCTCTTCAGAGGTTACCCCAAAGTATTGTGATCTGCGAGATTGCAATTTGCAAAATTGTGATGGTATAATAGCCTTCTCCAATCGCATTTCAATCATACGACACAAGCCTGAACCTATCATAAACTGATATAGTGAAATGCAATCACGTCTTCAACCCACCTCGTGACCTTTCCACCAATATATGCGGAGATCCATTATTCGTTAAAAATAAGCCTGATATGTAACGACGTTTGTCTCTTGCATCTCACATCTCGCACAAACTCAAAGACTATTAAGTTAAATGAAAAGAAATTATGCAAAATAGTGATCTGCGATATTGCTTTGCGATTCGGAAAATTGTTGTTGTCGGAGTTTAAAGGCTCACCACCCTAGGAGATTGTTTCACGATTTACGATGTGAATATTTATGGAAATTCAAGTTAAAGGATAACGGATCATTAGTGGGAATTTATGAAGAAGTAACTGCATTTATGTGTGAATGGCCATTCAGAGTGATTTGATATCTTCTTACGTGATTTCAAATAAAACACCTTTATCAACTTTACTAGTTTTCCTCATCGATTCATTCCTATGTTCAATATCACTTTTATTTTATAAATTGTTCCTCTTGAAATTTTCAGGAAAAAGCCACAAAACAAGACACTGAAAGAAATGGTGAAGAAAGACAAAGTAGTCACCTTTGAGAAGTCGTAATTGACTCCTCTATTTGTAGATACTACATGTAATAAGGAAGCAAGGATGTCTACATGGGAGGCTATGTATTAGTTATTAGAGGAAGAAAAACTAAGGATTCTTGAGACAACGATTATATTTAATGGCTACAACTCCTCTGGTGCTTCCATAACTAAGCTTGTGTTCTCATTTATGCACTGAAGAGCCACACAACGAAAAATAATCCCCTATACTAACATGGTTAAGAGGATCATTGACGACACTAATACATCTGATAAAGAATTCAAAACAGGAGGCCAAGAAGTTATAGGATATTTCACTCCAGATAACCTAAGGTTTATGTAAAACCTACTGGAGCCACAGGTTACCTACAACAGGAAATCTTTTGAGAAATTCGTGAAAGAAAATGAGGACCCAGTGGACTGCACAAAGAATTGGTTAAATAATGAAGAAAGAATCAAGAAAGACAAAAATGATATGTACGCGACCACATCTACTTGTTCCCCTTTCTGTTTTGATGCGTCTATGCTTTGTAGACTATTTGGAAAACCTGACAGTAACAAATTCCCCTCATAACTGTTTCCCTTAATTGATGCGGCCGTTAAGGCAACAATAATAGATTGGCACGAATCCTATCTGATAATTTAGGTAAAGAAATTATGGAGTATCCTGAGAAGATGGTGCGCCCACATTCTCTCTCGCATCATCCAACAATATATTAGATTCTCTTGTGTGCTTCCTTCCATCTCTGAAAGACTCTCATTGAGTGGATGTCTACACTCTTGGAACCTCTGCATGCAGCTACTCCACATCAGTCTCAAGCTCCTAATCTTAGGAACTATTGTTCTTGTCAACAACCCCCGCATTTATTAACGTCAGTAGTAAAATATTACTTTAATAAATGGGGACCCTTTCAAAAAATGTATATACCCAAAAAATCAATCCTAGCTTGTAGGTATTTCGTTTAGTTTTAGAATAAATCAAGATATCAAGTAAAACCTATAAAACCATTAAAATTCTACTTTTTCTTATTTAGCATGAGATGCGTCACAAATGATACCTTCCTAACCCATCGTGATCTACAATGAAATAATCTAAATAGCAAATTTATATTCGAAAAATTGTCATAATGTTAGAAAGCCCTTAAAGCTTCTTTAAAAAGCTAAAAGTCTTGCATCACAACATCGATCTTTATAAAATACTTCTCTTAAGAGGTTACCCCAAAGTATTGTGATCTGCGAGATTGCGATTTGCAAAATTGTGATGGTATAATACCCTTCTCCCATCACATTTCAATCATACGACACAAGCTTGAACCTATCATAAACTGATATAGTGAAATGCAATCATGTCTTCAACCAACCTCTTGACCTTTCCACCAATATATGCGGAGATCCATTATTCGTTAAAAATAAGCCTGATATGTAACAACGTTTGTCTCTCGCATCTCACATCTCGCACAAACTCAAAGACTATTAAGTTAAATGAAAAGAAATTATGCAAAATAGTGATCTGCGATATTGCTTTGCGATTCGCAAAATTGTTGTTGTCGCAGTTTAAAGGCTCACCACCCTAGGAGATTGTTTCATGATTTACAATGTGAATATTTATGGACATTCAAGTTAAAGGATAACGGATCATTAGTGGGAATTTATGAAGAAGTAACTGCATTTATGTGTGAATGGCAATTCAGAGTGATTTGATATCTTCTTACGTGATTTCAAATAAAACACCTTTATCAACTTTACTAGTTTTCTTCATCGATTCATTCCTATGTTCAATATCACTTTTATTGGATAAATTGTTCCTCTTGAAATTTCCAGGAAAAAGCCACAAAACAAGACACTGAAAGAAATGGTGAAGAAAGACAAAGTAGTCACCTTTGAGAAGTCATAATTGACTCCTCTATTTGTAGATACTACATGTAATAAGGAAGCAAGGATGTCTACATGGGAGGCTATGTATTAGTTATTAGAGGAAGAACAACTAAGGATTCTTGAGACAATGATTATATTTGATGGGTGCGACTCCTCTGATGCTTCCATAACTAAGCTTGTGTGCTCATTTATGCACTGAAGAGCCACACAACGAACAATAATCCCCTATACTGACATGGTTAAGTGGATCATTGACGAAACTAATACATCTGATAAAGAATTCAAAACAGGAGGCCAAGAAGTTATAGGATCTTTCACTCCAGATAACCTAAGGTTTATGTAAAACCTACTGGAGCCACAGGTTACCTACAACAGGAAGTCTTTTGAAAAATTCATGAAAGAAAATGAAGACCCAGTGGACTACACAAAGAATTGGTTAAATAATGAAGAAAGAATCAAGAAAGATAAAAAGACAATATGTACGCGACCACATCTACTTGTTCCCCTTTCTGTTTTGATGCGGCTATGCTCTGTAGACTATTTGGAAAACCTGACAGTAACAAATTCTCCTCATAATTGTTTCCCTTAATTGGTGCAGCCGTTAAGGCAACAATAATAGATTGGCACAAATCCTATATGATAATTTAGGTAAAGAAATTATGGAGTATCCTGAGAAGATGGTGCTCCCACATTCTCTCTCGCATCATACAACAATATATTAGATTCTCTTGTGTGCTTCCTTCCATCTCTAAAAGACTCTCCTTGAGTGGATGTCTACACTCTTGCAACCTCTGCATGCAGCTGCTCTACATTAGTCTTAAGCTCCTAATCTTAGGAACTGTTTTGCTTGTCAACAACCCCCACATTTATTAACGTCAGTAGTAAAATATTACTTTAATAAATGGCGACCCTTTCAAAAAATCTATATACCCAAAAAATCAATCCTAGCTTGTAGGTATTTCGTTTAGTTTTAGAATAAATCAAGATATCAAGTAAAACCTATAAAACCATTAAAATGCTACTTTTTCTTATTTAGCATGAGATGCGTCACAAATGATACCTTCCTAACCCATCGCGATCTATGATGAAATAATCTAAATAGCAAATCTATATTCAAAAAATTGTCATAATGCTAGAAAGCCCTTAAAGCTTCTTTAAAATGCTAAAAGTCTTGCATCACAACATCGATGTTTATAAAATACTTCTCTTAAGAGGCTACCCCAAAGTATTGTGATCTGCGAGATTGCATTTTGCAAAATTGTGATGGTATAATAGCCTTCTCCCATCGCATTTCAATCATATGACACAAGCCTCAACGTATCATAAACTGATATAGCGAAATGCAATCACGCCTTCAACGCACCTCTTGACCTTTCCACCAATATATGAAGAGATCCATTATTTGTTAAAAATAAGCCCGATAAGTAATGGCGTTTGTTTCTCACATCTCACATGTCGCACAAACTCAAAGACTATTAAGTTAAATGAAAAGAAATTATGCAATATAGTGATTTGCGATATTGCTTTGTGATTCGCAAAATTGCTATTATCGCAGTTTAAAGGCTCACCACCCTAGGAGATTGTTTCACGATTTACAATGTGAATATTTATGGACATTCAAGTTAAAGGATAACGGATCATTAGTGGGAATTTATGAAGAAGTAACTGCATTTATGTGTGAATGGACATTCAGAGTGATTTGATATATTCTTACATGATTTCAAATAAAACACCTTGATCAACTTTACTGGTTTTCTTCATCGATTCATTCCTATGTTCAATATCACTTTTATCTGATAAATTGTTCCTCTTGAAATTTTCAGGAAAAAGCCACAAAACAAGACACTGAAAGAAATGCTGAAGAAAGACAAAGTAGTCACCTCTGAGAAGTCATAATTGACTCCTCTATTTGTAGATACTACATGTAATAAGGAAGCAAGGACGTCTACATGGGAGGCTATGTATTAGTTATTAGAGGAAGAACAACTAAGGATTCTTGAGACAACGATTATATTTGATGGGTGCGACTCCTCTGATGCTTACATAACTAAGCTTGTGTGCTCATTTACACACTAAATAGCCACACAACCAACAATAATCCCCTATAATGACATGGTTAAGTGGATCATTGATGACACTAATACATCTGATAGAGAATTTAAAATAGGAGGCCAAGAAGTTATAGGATCTTTCACTCCAGATAACCTAAGGTTTATGTAAAACCTACTGGAGCCATAGGTTAACCACAACAGGAAATTTGTTGAGAAATTCATGAAAGAAATGAAGACCCAGTGGACTGCACAAAGAATTGGTTAAATAATGAAGAAAGAATCATTAAAGATAAAAACAATATGTACGCCACCACATCTGTTTGTTCCCCTTCCTGTTTTGATGCAGCTATGCTCTGTAGACTATTTGGAAAACCTGATAATAACAAATTCTCCTCATAATTGTTTCCCTTAATTGATGCAGCTGTTAAGGCAATAATAATAGATTGGGCACAAATTCTATTTGATAATTTAGGTAAAGCAATTATAGAGTATAGCAGGAAAGGGAGTATAGCTTCTTGGGTTTACCCTCTTTTTCTCACGTGTGATAATGTTATGGATGCTATTTGCTTTTGTTCTAAATTCCCTCTTATGGGATGGAAGTGGACTATTTAGGATCCACTTCCTATTCACATCCACCACAAAGAGATGTGGGAATCCAAGTTTGAACCACATTTTTTCAAGAATTGTCACAGGATTATGCTTCATATCCATAAACGAATTTATAACCGAGATGCCCCCAGATTCTCCCAAGAAGCCGAGATAGGCATCCTCCTAGTAGCTTGGTTGTTCAGGGAAGAGACATTTACATATATCAGAGTATTTGACAGCATCACCTCTCCCCATGTTCTCCCTTTCTATGTCCCAGATAAATTAATGGCTAGAAAGATAGCCTATCAGTCATGCAGTGAAGGATGGATGAGCAAAGCATTCAAGGATTCAAACAAGGCCATTTGGCCTCAATTTCTTGTGTCATGTGGACTGCTTTCATTACATGACTTTCGACATGCATTTAGGGAAGTAGATAATATGTTGTCTCTACGATTACCTAAGTTTCTCAGAAGACAATACGACCCATTCAATATTGTCAAGGATTTTATTACTATGGTCAAAGTAAAAATATTTAGCCATGAGAAGGACCAATTGTTAATTGAATCATTAAGGGAGCCCACTCCCAATGTAAGCATAGATGGTGACTCTAAGGAAAAATCTAGAACCAATTCGGGAAAGGGATTCGAGAAGTCATAAAAAAATAGGAGAAGCAGGAGCATGGAATGAGTCAAGGATGCAACCCAGTCTATAGCAAAGATAGATGAATAGACTTCGGCCATCATGTAGACTGAAACCCATACTCCATCTATATAGTTGATAAAGCCTCATGTAATTAATTTGGAAGAGGAGTCAGATAATTTCAACAAAAAACTCAACACAAAGGAACAAGCACCGGTACACAAATGACACATCAAGAAACAACTCTGGAAATTATAACAAGGGGAACTGTGAATACTCAAGAAATAGAACAGATTCTCGTTACCCCCCTGAGATTATTTTAAGAATAGAAAAAATTCCCCCTCTTGATGTTTTCTACAGCCCACATCACAAGGCCGTTGTTAAGAGATAGAGAAGGAAAATAAAATTTGAATCCACAATTGCTACCACTCAAGAAATGAGTTGATGGATGTCCTCTAGAAATACACATCCACTGATCCATTGGTTAACCTCACTAGGCTCTCGCAGTTTGCAGGAACATACGCTATGGAAATCATTGACAAAGCAATAGAGGTACAACTGTTGCTTAAAGAAAAACAAGACAAAATTTTGTCACTAGAACAACAGTTACAGTAAGCCAAAACCAACCAACAAATAGAAATACAATTAGCTAAACTATAGCAGGAGTTCCAACAAATACAAATAGAACATCAAAGAAACTTGACAGGTAAGGAGGCAGAAATACAAAGCATAATAGATCTACATAAGCATGACCCAAAGATCGATCAGTTTGTCATCGAAGCACTCAGTCGTAAATCCTAGCTCACACACGAAAAAGAATAGCTATGCCAAAAAATATCGCAGTGAAACTCTCACTATGAAACAATCAATAGATTACAAGCCAAGTTGGGGAAATGTGACTTGAATACAATGAAATTCTTAAAAATGTTTCAGATTCCATAACTTGGAAAAATTTTGAAATGGGAGAAAGAGTCGACATGCCCAATCTGGATGAATCACGTAAGGAGATCCTATTTGCAAGTTGGAGTTCTCGGCTCAAAGAGGCAGAACATGCAACAGAGGATGCAGTAGTAGCGACAAACAACATTATTGAAATTGTAAATGAAAATTTGCATAGTGCTAATCTTGTGGACGAAACCACCCTGGTTTCCTTATGAATGCAAAATAACTTGAATTATAGTGGAAACAGGTAGCAAAAGAAAGAACAAAAGCAATTAGGCAAGTAACCAAGTTAAACTGGGAGGCTTATTGGTAATATTTGGTAAAACTGCATAGCCAGAGTATGACCCTGAAATGCCTAATTGTTTCCATCGAGGAAATGGTGCCAACGCTCATCAATGTCATGTTTATAGGACAAATGAAATCCTAAGTTGGCCAACCTACAGTCCTCAAGACCATGCTAGATATTTTCGATACGAAAGATCGAATGCAGGATTAGTCATTATGCACATCTCTGTTTTTGTTTTATTTTTCTTGAATTGAGGTAGGTCATTTAAACCTCCTCAAGTTTTTTTGTAATAATCTATTTTTAGTTTCATAAGTTAGTATTTAAACCCCTCTCATGAATTTAGGGAGGGGTTCAAAAATTCTATTAGAAAAATTCTTCAAAACTTGCACTTCTGTCCCTTTGAGGAAGCTTTGGTGAAATTAATGGAACATGATTTATTTTCTACTTGAATTTGACATTTTCTACTAAAATTACACTTTTGTACTCTTAGATTATGTTGGATGATTTGAATGTAGATCAATATTGCTGGAGCACATGAGTAGAACATATTATAAATGGTACTTTTATCTCTTAATTCTTTTTATTTATGTGTCAAACAATACATTATCCTCAAGTTATTTATGTATGAAAGTTTGAATTTTAGATTGTCATTATTCCACTATTGTATGATGATGATTTAAGGTTTATGCTAAATACATGAATGATTTTTATGCGATATATCTCTCATCTCATTTCAGCTAACTTTTTATACAAAATGATCATTGTTAAACAGATTCCCTTCTTATCGCAATTGAATTCTTTATTATCAATTTCTTTTAGACATCATTTTAGATCTCATATATCATGTTACTCACAAGATAGTTATAGTTAGATAACTATTTTTTGATTAGGACAAACTGCACATGATTATTACTTAAATTAGATTAGTTTGAGGCTAGGTACTACTCCAAAAAACTCAAAACATCATCGCGTTAGCACAAGAATAAAAATTGATGATAGATGGGATGCTTTTCAAGAGAAACTTTTAACCAAATTTGGAGATGATAGGTCTACAAAAACTTTGATAAATGACCTCTCCAATTTGAAAGCCGAACCAAAAGAACCCATTAAGGACCTCAACTCACATTTCAATAAGCTATTGAATAAAATACCTACGACATCCAGGCCTAGCAAGGAGGTCCAAAATGAATCATACATTTATGCTCTACCTTCAAACACAACCATATTCATTGATAGAGCTGCCAAACTAACATTAGCAGGAAATATGAGAGAAACAATAGCTATTAAAAAACGTATCTTGGTTGTAAAAAATAAAAACAAATTAGATGAAAGAAAATCCAATAAAGTAACCTTTAGAGATGATTCTAGGAAAAAACCACCAAAGTATCCTTTTGATCTAGAAGGGTTAGAAAAGGTCCTCAAGAACATGTATAAGAAATTGTTGACATAAAAAAATAGGTGGCATAATCTTCTTCCAAGAAACCTTTTAGACCATATAAAAGGAATGCCCCAACCGATCCTAAACCTCCAAATGCTATATCGAACGCTGAATCGGATGGAGATGAGGAAAACGCCTCAAGTGAAGAACAAATTGACGATGAAGAAATAGTGGAATTACAAGGAATATGGGATTTTATCCTTCCAAATAAAGAGAATCATGAAGCATTACTTGTTGCCACTAGAAGCAGAAATTAGCTTGATCGACCTCAATCAAGTTCAAAACAAAAAACTTCAATGCCACCTCCCAGAGATAAAGTCGTAGGTAAGAAATCTTCACCAAAATCTACTCAAACAAACCCTACCCAATCAGATTTATCACCTTCATCCAACACTCTGATAATTCCCGATGAAATGGAATACAATATTATTGAGGATATGAAGAAAACTAGGGCAAACATCACCTTTCATGAGCTTAATAAATTAAAAAAATAGCAGAAGCTACTTTTGAAAGAACTCAAAGTAGTTCCCACTACCCCACTTCATGCCTCAGAAATATCACGGGTCGCTTGGGAAATGGAAGACCCCTTAGTAATTCTACAAACAAAATTGATCCAACTAACATCATTCTAATTGGCAGAAGATCTGAATCTCATACTTCGCCATTTCTCCTTACTTTTGAAGTATTTCATAAAAACTTGCACAACCGTTTAGTTGATTTTGGTGCTTCATCTAACATTTTGACTAGAACAATTTGCGCTAAGTTAAACGTCTAGCCTCAGAAATTTGCAGTACAAATAGTACAACTAGATTGGTGTCAAGTCAGAGTTGTCGGAGAAGTTAATCAAGTAACCATTATACTTTCATAAAACCCAAAAGTTTTTCAAGTCACTGATATACTTGTAGCTGATATTCCTGAATTCAATGGCCTAATCCTCAGTAGGGATTGGTGAGAAAATATCCATGGTTATTTTGCAACCAATTGGCCTCAAATGTGGCTTCCTTATAATGGCAAGCCAAATCAGATAGGGGTTAATCGAGAGAAACATAAAAAGTATATAGTGACAGAAATGGAAGGAGAAAATGAGCTGGTAGCATATAGCAATAATATAATAAGAAACTATTCTATTGAGTCATTTCTATGAATTTCAATGCTCATAGTTCACCTTTCTTAGAAAATTTTGTTGTATCTCAAATTGAAAATTATTCCCAAATAGACACCTCTAAATGTTTTAATTTTGTAGATAAACCTGTACATAAATCTTTATTTTGGAAATTATTTTTTAATGGATCTAGGTCCAATGATGGAGCAGGGGTAGGATGCATATTAGTTAGCCCAGAAAGGGAAAATACTATGCTAGCATGTAGACTTGAATTTGATTGCACAAAAAATATTTCTTAATATGAAGTGGTGATTCAAGGTTTGTACAAAGCAATTGGTCTTAATATCAAATATCTCCAAGTGTTTGGAGATTTTGAAATTGTCGTTAGATAAGTAAGAAATACTATACACTGTCTGTTAGGACATTTGAAACACTATCAATCGTTAGTCCAAGACCTAGCCTCACATTTTACAAGCGTTTAATATTTCCTGTATCCCAAGACTCCAAAATGCTAGCACTGATCTTGTAGCTAATGTATCTTCCAAGCTTATTCCATCAGAAGATTACAAACTAGATTGATTATCCATTGAATTAATTTTTATTCCATCTATTCCTAATAATATCACCAACTAAAGAGACTATAACAACAATCTCGATATCATAAACTTCCTTACTTTAGAAGGCTCTTATGATGACCAGATAGTTGATGAAGACCAACGTGACAACCAACTGAAGCAAGAAACCCACAACAACACGATACCAAAATATGTAGTTAAATTGGAAGATTTATATGACCTTAAAATAGATTCAAACGATCTACTAATTCAAAACTTCAGAGTTCAACTCTAAGGTATGAATTAATCAATCTTGGAACTAACACGAAACCACAAAACATCAATCTAGGTCTCAGACTTACATCGGAAGAAAAATCAGCTTTTATACATTTGTTAAAACAATATAAGAATGCCTTTGCTTGGAACTATGATGATCTTAAAACCTATGACACTTCTATTATTCAACATATTATTCCTATGACCTCTGATGAAAATCCCGTTCACCAGAAATTGAGGAAAATCCATCTTAATTTAGAAAGCCTTATTAAATCTGAGTTAAATATATTACTAAAAGCCAAAATTATTTTTCTTTTCAAGCATTTAGGTGGGTCTCCAATCTCATCCTAGTCAAAAAGAAAAACGATGATATTTAGATTTGTATAGACTTTCGCAATCTCAATAAAGCTTTCCAAAAGGACAATTTTCTGTTGCCTCCCATGGGGCAAATATTGCAATTAGTTGCACACTTAGAACTAATGTCCTTTCTATATGGTTTCTTAGGTTACAATCAGATCTTAGTCTATCCAGACGATCAATTAAAAACTACATTCAGAACTAAATGAGGTAGTTATGCCCATCAAAAGATGTCGTTCAGACTAATTAATGCTAGTGCCACTTTCTAAAGAGCCATGGACATTGCCTTCAAGGGTTTAGTAAACATGTCAATGGTAATCTACTTAGATGATATAACTATATATACCAAAAAATGTAGTAATCATCTGAGAGATCTAAAACAAATCTTTGAATGTTGTCAAAAGTATGGGATTTCCCTTAACCTCAAGAAGTGTTTTTTCATGTTAACTGAAGTAAAATTCCTTGGATTTATTGTGTCCAAAATAGGAATTCATATTGAGTTAGATAGGATTAAACAAACTTCTGAAATACCTTTATCCCATAACAAAAGATCAATGCAATATTTCCTTGCTCAAATAAATTTTGTCAAATGAATTGTCCGTGACTTCTCAAGAATTCTATTACCCCTTCAGGCCATGATAAAGAAAAATTCTCTATTTAAATGGGGTCATCTAGAACATGAAGCTTTTAACTTGATAAAACAAGCAATCATAAATGCCCCATCTTTAGCACGACCAAATTTTTCCAATCATTTCACTTTGTACACTGTTGATTCCAAGAAATCATACGCAGCCATATTAACACAAGCAAATCTAGACAATGTTGAAGCCCTGATTTCTTTCTTTAGCTCTAATTTATAGGGAGCTGAATTGAATTACTTAGATGTTGAGAAACAAGCTTATGCTATTTTCAAATCAATAAAACGGTTCATACCTTTTCTTCTCAAAACCCACACCAAGGTGACAGTATCATTCCCAGCAGTAAGAAATCTTCTAGTACAAAGGGATGTGGGTGAAAAAAGAGCAAATTGGGTTATGGCTATGTACGAATATGACATTGGATTCAAACCAACAAACATTGTGAAAGGTCAAGGTTTTTGTAGGATGTTGGCAGGAGCATCGAATATGTCAGAATCACAACATTCAAGTCATGAGGTACAAATATGTGAGGTAAGCCTTACCGACACTTAATCAACATATGTTGAGATAATATTCTATTTAAAACATGGATATACACCTCCACATTTGAATTACACAAATAAAAATTCCTAGAGGTTGAAAGCTAAACAGTATCAAATTGTCAAAAATGTGTTGTTTAGAATGAATTATGATTATGTTTTTCTTAAATGTATCGAGAAATTTGAAGCAGAGAAAGTATTACACGAACTTCACTATGGACCGGCTAGCAGACACTTTGCAGGAGATGCTACAACACATAAAATACTATGTACAGGCTATTACTGGCCAACCCTATTCAAATATGCACACAGTTACGTAAGGAAATATAAGATATGTTAGACAGTTGCCTGAAGACAGAGGAAACCAAGATTACCATTACAACCAGTCAACAATGATCAACCATTTGAAAAGTGGAGATTTGAGATAATAGGTGAGATCATTCCTCATTCTTCTAAGCAATATAAATATATCCTTACAACCACTGATTAATTCACCAAATGGGTTGAAGGAATTCCACTCAAGGTAGCCAACTCTGAGAACATTATCAAATTTATAGATCAATTTATCATCACGAGGTTTGGTTTACCTTATGCCTTAATGTTCGATATTGCATCTTGCTTTTCAGGCAATGTTATGACAGAGTTTTCTCTAAAAGAGGCTTTAAACTTAAATATTCTGCTAATTATTATCCACAAGGAAATGGGTTAGCCGAATCCACAAATAAGAACCTTATTAGGATTATTAAATGAACTGTTGATCAAAGTCAAAAGAACTGACATAAATTTTAGGGTTTGCTCTATGGGCTGATCACATAACTTGAAAAACCTCCATCGGAACTTCTCCTTTTAATTTGGTTTATGTGAAATAAGTTGGCTTACCAACAAACATAGCTATTCCCTCACTTGCCTTAGTTCAATTCATCGAAGAAACTCCTTCCTTGTCTATGCAACTTAGACAATTACAAATCCTTAAACTTGAAGAGGAACGAGAAAAGGCTAGAATTACCCATGCACATCATCAATAGTTAGTCAAAGCATCCTTTGATTCAAATTCTGTATCTTCATAAAATTTCCAACTCGAAGACCTAGTGTTAAAATGGGATAAAACACAAGAAGAGAAAGGCAAGCATACTAAGTTCCAATGAATGTGGCTTGGCCCATTCTAGATTGTCGAGCTAATAGGCCCATCAAATTTTCCATTACAAGATTTAGCAAGTAAGAGAGAATGTTTACTTGTTAACGGGAAGGTCCTAAATAAATATTTTCCATAGAAGATGATCTCTTCTAATCACTGTATAGTATATTATTTAGTTAATTTTCTTTTGAAATAATAATACAAGTTGAAAACATTTACGTTTGGTTTTACTGAAGGATAGTTTCTCTTTTTAATTTTGATTTTCACTTGTATAAGTAGAAATGGTAATGAAAATTAATCTTCATTAATGAAATAAATAGTTGATTGCTACAGCTCCAAAACTGCTTGTTTTCCTTCTAGATAATCCAATCTTTGATAAAACTTAGCTTCAGAAATATTTTTTTTTTTACATCAGCCAGGAAAAGTATCACTAACAAAACAAAGTTTCTCTGCAGAAAAGCATCTTTAATCTCTACAATTGTCATCCATAAACTCTTAAGGAGCCAATTATTCCCCCCACTTGAGTGGCTTTTAATTTTAGAGTGTAATTCTAAAATATACTTTAAACTTAAAGGATAAGAGGTCCCAACAACAGTCGGCTTACCTTGATAATAAGATTATAACTAACTGACATTACCAATACTGAATATCAAAACAGGGTAATCACTTGATATTGATCAATCAAAAGAGAAGGGGTCTCATCAAGAGCCAACTTGTTTAGTTCAATTACAAATCAAGTGAATGGCATTGTCAATTTTGGCCACCAAACCAAGGCATTGTCCTTTAAGAAATAAAAGAAGAATGAATTACTTCAATAAAATAAAGAAAGCATCAAGTATACTGAAGAATTTATCTTTAATGTTGCATTCTTACTTAATTGGGATACTGAATTATTGCTAGGTAATAGGTAACCCTGTCGAGGCTATGAACAGTTGCTGGCAACAGAGGCTCTACCTACGAAAAATGAGTATACCAAAACTAGTCTAACGAGATTCTTTTGCTTTTATCTTTATAACCAAGTAATGATTGATGTAGGTAAAAGGACTATCTATGAGAAAAGCACAACCAGAAGAAAGATAGTTAGAGAAGATGTTGTTTATTGATAAGCGAGCAATACTACTTAACTTTTATTCCATCCAATTTAGTTTTATTTTCAAAACTATCTCTATTTTAGAAGTTTTAGAGATTTCAAAAAGTCTTAGTGATAAGTGGTTCTTCCTAGAGAATCGCCAATCGTTGTCCTTGTCAACAACACCCCCATTTATTAAAGTTAGTAGTAAAATATTACTTTAATAAATGGGGACCCTTTAAAAAATTGTATATACCCAAAAAATCAATCCTTGCATGTAGGTATTTCTTTCATTTTTAGAATAAATCAAGATATCAAAAAAAACCTATAAAGCCATTAAAATGTTACTTTTTCTTATTTAGCATGAAATGCATCACAAACGATACCTTCCAAACCCACTACAATCTACGATGAAACAATCAAAAAATAAAATCTATATTCAAAAAATGGTCATAATGTTAGAAAGTCCTTAAAGCTTATTTAAAAAGCTAAAAGTATCGCATCGCAACATCACTTTTTATAAAAGAATTCTCTTAATACATTACCTCCAAGTATTACGATATGCGATTGCGATCTGCAAAATTGTGATGGTATAATGGCCTTCTCGCATCGCATTTCAATCATATGACATAAGCCTCAACCTATCATAAATTGATATAGCGAAATGTGATCACGTCTTGGACCCACCTCTTAATATTTCCACAAACATATGCGGAGATCCATTATTTGTTAAAAATAAGCCTGATATGTAACAACGTTTGTTTCTCACATCTCACATCTCGCATAAACTCAAAACTGGTAAGTTAAGCAAAAACAAATTATGTGATATAACAATCTGCGATATTGCTTTGCAAATCGCAAGGTTGCTATTATTGTAGTTTAAGGGCTGACCACCCTACGAGATTGTTTCCTGATTTGTGATGTGAATATTTATGGACAGTCAAGTTAAAGGATAAAAGATCATTAGTGGGAATTTATGAAGAAGTAGCTACATTTATGTGTGAATGGCCATTTAGAGTGATTTGATATCTTCTTACATGATTTCAAATAAAACACCTTTATCACCTTTACTAGCTTTATTCATCGATTCATTCCTACATTCAATATCATTTTTATCCGATAAGTTGTTCCTCTTGAAACTTTCAGGAAAAGGCGTAGAATACGACGGTGAAAGCAAAGGTGAAGAAAGGGAAAGCAGTTGCCTCTGAGAAGTTAGAATTGACTCCTCTATTCACAGATACTACATGTAATAAGGAAGCAAGTATGTCTACGCAGGACAACCAAGTATTCTTGAGACAACGATTACAGTTGATGGGCACGATTCCTTTGATGCTTCCATAAGTAAGCTTGCATGCTCATTTCTACACTGAATAGCCGCATGACGAGAAATAATCCCCTATACTGACATGGTTAAGTGGATCATTGATAACACTGATATATTTGACAAAGAATTGAAAACAGGAGGCCAGGAAGTTATAGGATCTTTCACTCTAGATAACCTAAGGCTTATGTATAACCTACTGGAGCCAAAGGTTACCTACAACAGGCAATTTGTTGATAAATTCATAAAAGAAAATAAAGACCTAGCAGACTACACAAATAATTGATCGAATAATGAAGAAAGAATCAAGAAAGACAAAAATGGTATGTATGCCACTACATCTGTTTGTTCCCCTTTCTATTTTGCTGCAACTATGCTCTGTAGAGTATTTGGAAAACCCGACAACAATAAATTATCCTCATAATGGTTGCCTTTGATTGATGCAGTTGTTAATGCAACAATAATAGACTAGGCACAAATCCTATCTGATAATTTAGCTAAAGCAATTATAGAGTATAGAAGGAAAACGAGTATTGCTTCAAGGGTTTACCCTCCGTTTTCCATGTGTGAATATGTTATGAACACTATTTGTTTTGCTTATAAATTCCCTCTTATGGGTTGGAAGTGGACTATTCAAGATCCACTTCCTATTCACATCCACCGCAAAGACATATGTGAATCCAATTTTAAACCACATTTTTTCAAGATTTGTCACAGGGTTTTTCTTCCTATCTATAAACGAATTTATAATTGAGATGCCCCCGGATTCTCCCAAGAAGTTGAGAAAGACATCCTCCTAGTAGCTCGATGGATTGGGGAAGAGACATTTACATATATCAAAGTATTTGGCAGCATCACCTCTCCCCATATTCTCCCTTTCTATGTCCTAGATAAGTTAATGGCTAGAGAGATAGCATATCAGACATGAAGTGAAGGAGGGATGAGCAAAGCATTGAAGGAGTCAAAGGAGGCCATTTTTCCTCAATTTCCCATGTCATGTTGAGTGTTTGCATTACATGACCTTAGACATGCATTCAGGGAAGTAGATAATATGTTGTCTCTAAGATTACCTAAGTTTCCTGGAAGACAATACGACCCATTCGGTATTGTCAAGGATTTTACCACTATGGTCAAAATAAAAATATTCAGCCATGAGAAGGACTAATTGTTAATTGAACCAATAAGGGAGCCCACTACCAATGTAAGCATAGATGGTGAGTCTAAGGAAAAATCTAAAACCAATTCTGGAAAGGGATCTGAGAAGTCTTCAGAAAATAGGAGAAATAGAAGCATGGAATCAATCAAGGATACATCCCAGTCTACAACAAAGATAGGTGAACGAAAATTGACCATCAAGCAAACTAAAACCCATACTCCCTCTGTACAGCTGATAAAAACTCATGTAATTAATTTGGAAGAGGAGTCAGATAATTTCAACAAAAAACTCAACACAGAGGAACAAGCACTGGAGACATAAATGACACATCAAGAAAGAACTCCAGAAATTATAACAGGGGGAAGTGCGAATGCTCAAGAAATAGAACATATTCCTATTACCCCCACCTTTGAGACTATTTTAAGAATAGAAGAAATTCCCCATATTGATGTATTCTACAGCCCACAGCACAAGGTTGTTGTTAAGAGAAAGAAAAATAAATGAAAATTGGAATCCACAACTGCTACCACTCCAGACAATGAGCCGATGGATGTCCTCTAGAAAAACACATCCACCGACCCATCGACCAACCTCACCAGGCTCTTTCAATTCATATGTGCACATGCTACGGCAACCATTGACAAAGAAATAGAGGCACAACTATTTATTAATGAAAAAAAGGACAAAATTTTGTCACTAGAACAACAGTTACAACAAGCCAAAACTAACCAACAAGCAAAAATACATTCGGCTAAACTGCATCAGGAGTTCCAACAAATGCAAATAGAACATCAAAGCAACTTGGTAGGTATGTAGGCATAGATACAGAGTATAATAGATCTACATAAGGATGACCCAAAGATCAATCGGCTTTTCACCAAAGCACTCAGCCTCAACTCCCAGCTAACATACCAAAAAGAATTGCTATGCCAAAAAATCTCATTGTGGAACTCTCACTGTGAAACAAGCAACAAATTAACAAGCCAAGTTGTGGAAATGTGACTTGAATACGATAAAATTATTAAAAAAGGTGTCATATTTCATAACTTGTAAAAATTTTGAAAATGGGAGAAGAGATGACATGCCCAAACTGGATGAATCACATAAGGAGATCTTATTTAGAAGTTGGTGTTCTCGGATCAAAGAGGTAGAACATGCAATAGAGGACACAGCAGCAGCAGAAAATAATATCATTGAAAGTGTAAATGAAAATTTGCATAATGTTAATCTTGTGGTAGAAACCACCCCTAGTTTCCTTCTAAATGTAAAACAACTTGAATTAAAGTGGAAACAAGTAGCACAAGAAAGAACATAAGCAATTAGGCAAGTAACCAGGTTAAACTAGGAGGCTTATTGGAAATATTTGGTAAAATCGCACAACCAGTGTATGACACTAATATGCCTAAATTTTTCTACCGAGAAAATGGTTCCAACACTCATCAATGTCGTGTTTACAGGGCAATTGAAAGCCAAAGTCGACCGACCTACACTCTTCAAGACCATGTTAGATATTTGTGATCTGAAAGATCGAATGCAGGATTAATCATTATGCACATCTCTATTTTTATTTTATTTTTATTAAATTGACATAGGTCATTTAAACCTCCTAAAACTTTTTTGTAATAATCTATTTTTAGTTTCATAAGTTAGTATTTAAACCCCTGTCATGCATTTAGAGAGGGGTCAAAATTTTTTATCAGAAACATTCTTCAGAAGATGCAATTCTATCCCTTGAAGAAGTTCTGGCGAAATTAGTGGAACAAGATTTATTTTCTTCTTGAATTTGACATTTTCAACTGAAATTGCACTTCTGTACTCTTAGATGATGTTGGATGATTTGGAAGTAGATCAATATTGCTGGAGCACATGAGTAGAACGTATTATAAATGGTACTTTTATCTCTTAATTCTTTTTATTTATGGGTCAAGTAATACATTATCTTCAAGTTATTTATGTATGAAAGTTTGAATTTTAGATTGTCATTATTGCACTATTGTATGATGATGATTTATAGTTTATGCTAAATACGTGAATGATTTTTATGTGATATATCTCTCATATCGTTTTGGCTAACTTTTTATATGAAATGATCATTGTTAAAAGGATTCAATTCTTATTGCAATTGAACGATATTTATTATCATTTTCTTTCAGACATCATTTTAGATCGCCTATATCATGTTACTTTCGGGATTGTTATAGTTAGATAAATATTTTTGATTAGGACAAACTGCACATGATTACTAGTTAAATTTGATTAGTTTGAGGCTAGGTATTACTCCAAAAATCTCAAAACATCATCCCATTAGCACAACCATACAAATAGATTGGGGAATTGGTCCCATCATCCCCACTCAGAGCCACTATTCCAAATGGAAAAGGAACTGTCCCAAGGTTCGGAAAAGGTGGTTATCACCCTTGTTGAGGAAATTATTTTGGAGCCTTCAACATATTTGGTGCTATAAGGAGGTTCTGACTATGAATGACAAGTAAATCTAAATATACAAGCCATTCTAAGAGTAATAATCCCTTACCATCACCTCCAACTTCTCCTTCACATTCCAAATCTCTTACTCCCAAGCAAAAAGTTGAAAAGAAAAATACAAAGCCCACTGCTGAAATCCTAAACAAGCCATATAATTATTCTTCTGAACTGACTGAAGTACAATCTTTGATTCACAAATTTCAGGGGGTTTCAATATCTCAAGAAAAATCTAAGTTATCCTAAGGTATTGTCACTTCTCAATATGTCTCATCACAACCGCTAACTAGAACATAGACTGAAAAAATTGAAATCCCACCATTTGAATTCCCTCTACCAAGTAATAAAAGGGCTAAGAAGACATCATTAGAATCTTAAGGAAAGGTTCTTTCATCATCATCATCCATTCCATCCATACCATTGCAAGGACACACACCTACTTCCCAACTCCAAATTGTGATTCGCACTGGTACAAGAGTTGCACAATCCTCTACCCAATGACCTTCAACCATTGCTTCACCCTCTTCTACTAATATTCCAACAATGGCACAGAATCAACCTCAACCAAGGCCATGGACCAACCCAGGAGATGTTGGAATGGTTGGACCTTTGACCCAATTTCTAGCACATCCAGAAAAATGCTTACCTAAATTTAACCCTGATAATGGCCTATTAGTTGAAGAACATATAAATAATTTCATGTTGTCCATTAATTCGAATGGATTAGTAGAAGAAGACGCAGTTGTAATATTATTCCCATATACTCTACATGGAGCAATAGGATCATGGTACTGTACGTTACCATCAGGCTCTATCAATTGCTGGGATGCTTTTCAAGAGCAATTTTAACTAAGTTTGGAGATGATAGGTCTACAACAACTTTGATAAATTACCTCTCCAATTTAAAAGATGAACCAAAAGAACCCATTAAGTACTTCAACTCACATTTCAATAAGTTATTGAATAAAATACCTACAACATCCAAGCCTAGTGAGGAGGTCTGAAATGAATGGTACATTTCTGGTCTACCTTCAAACACAACCATGTTCATTGATAGAGCTACCAAACCAACGTTAGCAGAAAATATGAAAGAAGAAATTGCTGTCGAAAAACGTATCTTGGCTGTAGAAAAGAAAAACACATTAGAGGAAAGAAAATCCAAGAAAGTAACCTTTAGAGATGATTCTAGGAAGAAACCACCAAAGAATCCTTTTGATCTGGAAGGGTTAGAAAAAGTCCTCAAGACCATGTCTAACAAAATGGTTGACATAAAAAAATAAGTAGCAGAATATTCTTACAAGAAACTTTTAAGACCATATAAAAGGAATTCCCTAACCAATCCTAAACCTCCAAATGCTATATTTAACGTTGAATCAGATGGAGATGAGGAAGAAGCCTCAAGTGAAGAACAAGTCGTCAATGAAGAAATAGTGGAATTACAAGGTCTGTGGGATTTTATCCTTCCAAATGAAGAAGATCATGAAGCACAACCTATTTCCACTTGAAGAAGAAATCATCTTGATCCACCTCAATCAAGTTCAGAACAAAAAACTTCAATGCCACCTCCCAGAGATAAAGTCTTAGGTAAGAAATCTTCATTGAAATCTACTCAAACAAACCCTACCTAATCAGATTCTTCACCTTCATCCAAAACTATGATAATTGTCGACGAAATGGAATACAATATTATTGAGGATATGAAGAAAACTAGGGAAAACATCACCTTTCATGAGCTTAGTAAATTAAAACAACAATAGAAGATACTTTTGAAAGAACTCAAAGCAGTTCCCACTAGCCCACTTCCTGCCACAGTAATATCGCAGGCCGCTCAGGAAATGGGAAGACCCCCTAGTATTTCTGCAAACAAAATTGATCCAACTAACATCGCTCTAACTGGCAGAATACCTAAATCTCATACTACGCCATTTCTCCTTACTTTTGAAGTCTTTAATAAAAATTTGCACAACTGTTTAGTTGATTTGGGTGCTTCATCTAACATTTTGCGTAGAACAGTCTGCGCTAAGTTAAATGTCCAGCCTCAGAAATCTACAGTATGAATAGTACAATTAGATCGGTCTAAAGTTGAAGTTGTCAGAGAACTTAATCAAGTAACCATTAGACTTTCATCAAACCCAAAAGTTTTTCAAGTCATTGATAAACTTGTAGCTGATATTCCTAAATTCTATGGCTTAATCCTCATTAGGGACTGGTTAGAAAAGCTCCATGGTTACTTCACAATCGATTAGTCTCACATGTGGCTTCCCTATAATGGTAAGCCAAAGCAGATAAGGGTTGATCGAGAGAAACATCAAAAATATATAGTGACAGAACTGGAAGGAGAAAACGAGCCGGTAGCATATAACAATAATATAATCAGAAACTATTATGTGGATTCATTTCTAGGGAAAATCAATGCTCATACGTCACCATTTTTAGAAAGCTCTGTTGTATCTCAAATAAAAAATTATTCCCAAATAGACACCTCTAAATGTGTGATTTTGTAGATAAACCTATACATAAATCGTTATTTTGGAAAATATTTTTTTATGCATCTAGATCCAATGATGGAACAGGGGTAGGATGGTGGAGCGAGCATGTAGACTTGAATTTGATTTCATAAACAATATTCTTGAATATGAAGCAATGGTTCAAGGTTTGTACAAAGTAATTGTTCTTAATATCAAATACCTCCAAGTGTTTGGAGATTCCGAAATTGTCGTTAGAAAAGTAAGAAATGTTATACATTATCTGTCAGGACATTTGAAGCACTATCAATCGTTAGTCCAAGACCTGACCTCACATTTTATATTGTTTAATATTTCCTCTATCCCAAGACTCCAAAATGCTTGCGTCGATATTCTAGCTAATGTAGTTTCTAAGCTTATTCCACTAGAAGATTACAGCCTAGATCGATTCTCCATTGAATTAATTTTTAGTACGTCTATTCCTGATAATATCACCAACTCGAAAGTCTTTAACAACTATCCCAATATCGTAAGCTTCCTTACCTCAGAAGGTTCTTAAGATGACCAGATAGTTGATGAAGACCAGCATGACAATTGATTGAAGCAAGAAACCCACAACAATGCTATACCAAAATATGTAGTTAAATTGGAAGATTTATACGACCTCAAAGATAGATTCAAACGATCTACTAATTCAAAATTCAGAGTTCAACTTTGAGGTATGAATTAATCAATATTCGAATTGACACGAAACCAAAAAACATCAATCCAACTCTCAGACTCACATCAGAAGAAAATGGGTGTTTATACACTTGTTGAAACAATATAAGAATGTCTTTGCTTGGAATTACAATGATCTTAAAACCTATGACACTTCTATTATTCAACATACTATTCCTATGACCTTTGATGAAAAACCTATTCAATAGAAATTGAGGAAAAACCATCCTAATTTAGAAAGATAGATTAAATTTGAGTTAAATAAATTACTAAAAGCCAAAATTATTTTTCCTGTTAGGCATTCCAGGTAAGTCTCCAATCTCATCCCAATTAGAAAGAAAAACAATGATATTCAGATTTGTATAGACTTTCGCAATCTCAATAGAGCTTGCCAAAAGGATAATTTTTTGTTGCCTCCTATGGAACAGATATTGCAATCAGTTGCGGGCATAGGAATAATGTCTTTTTTAGATGGTTTCTCGGGTTACAATCAAGTCTTATTCGACCTAGATGATCAACTGAAAACTAAATTCATAACTAAATGGGGCACTTACGCCTATCAAAATTTGTTGTTCAAACATATTTAATGTTGATGCCACTTTCCAAAGAGCCATGGACATTGCCTCCAAGGGTTTAGTAAATAGGTCAGTGGTAATATACTTAGATGCTATAACTGTATATTCCAAAAAACATAGTAATCATCTGAGAGATCTAGAACAAATTTTTGAACATTGTCAAAACTATGGGATTTCCCTTAACCCTAAGAAGTATTTTTTCACGTTAAGTGAAGGAAAACTCCTCAGATTTACTGTGTCCTGTTGGGTGTGGAGCATGATTATTTAGAGGTATTTGTTTCAGCTGGATGTATACCGCAGGAAGTTTGTACACCCCTCCACGCGGGGAGGGACTTGTTCCCCCCACGGGGGTTTGAGGGGGCTAATACCCCTAGGCTGGGGTGTGTGGGGGCCGGCGGTCCACCGATAGGGGTTTTGGGGGAAATGCCCCCGAAGCTAAAAACAGATGTAAAATTGCCTTGTAAAAGTATAGTAATTTCTAGTCAATCTGCATTGTTCATTAGGCGTGATCTAACAATAGAACTTATGTTTAGTTTACGGTTGTTTGCCTTAGAACGCAACCCCTCTCTTTGTATGAGGGCATTGTATTGAGGCTATGTAATAGATGTGTATTCTCTGAGAGAGAAACAGAGAGGTGAGACTCTAAGAGAAAACAGAGGATATTACAGCGGATCTGCTGTAGGTTGTGTCTCTTCATTTTGTTGGATAATAGAAAGGAAGGACTGGCTATTCGGGGTGGACATAGCCCAAACTGGGTGAACCACGTATATCTTTGTCTGTTTGGTTTTATGCATTTTCTTTGTTTATATTTATGCAATATTTTATGTGTTGCATTGCTCTGTAATATATAATTTTCTAACAATTGGTATCAGAGCCAAAGGTCTATTTGGCTAATAAACTCGCAGGAAATAAGGGTTCCTCGTTCGAGTGGGGGCAATGGAGGAAGATGGTAAGTTTAGGGTTGAGAAATTTAATGGCTACAACTTCTCACTGTGGAATATGTAGATGGAAGATTATCTGTATCAAAAAGATCTGTACCTACCATTAGGTAGAAAAACAAAGATGCTGATGGGTATGACATATGAGGAATGGAACCTTCTCGATAGAAAGGCACTCGGAACAGTACGGTTGTGCCTTGCCGTGTCGGTCGCCTTCAACATTTCGAAGGAAACAATGACAGAGGGTTTGATTAAGGCATTGGTGAAACTGTATGAAAAACCCTCAACCTTAAACAAGGTATTTCTTATGAAACAATTATTTAATATGAATATGTTGGAAGGTGGATCTGCTGCAGACCATTTAAATGATTTTGATATTGTTACCAGTTAGTTAAGTTCTGTAGTAAACTTTGATGATGAAGTTAGAGCTTTGTTATTTTTGTGCTCATTGCCAGAAAGTTGGATTGGTTTAGGAATGGCCATTAGTAACTCTATTTCTAGATCTAGTACTTCAAAGTCTGATGATGCTGTCGGTGCTATCCTTAGCTAGGAAATGTGACGGAAAAGCTCTAGTGAGACATCAGGTAATGCATTGAGTGCAGATTCTAGGGGAAGAAAAATGGAAAGAGGAAAGAGCTCCAGATATCGTAGTAAATCAAGGAAAGGTAGATCCAAGTCCAGATCGGGGATAGTGTGCTAGAAATGCAGAAAGAAAGGACACCTAAAGAAAGATCTCAGAAGGGGAAAGAAGGAGATGCAAAACAAGAAAAAAATAATGAAGCAAATGTGATAGGTGAGGTGTTATAAGATGCTTTGATTCTTTCTTTTGAAAAAATTATTGATTCATGGGTGGTAGATTCAGGGGCCTCATTCCATGCCACACCTGATAAGAAATACTATAATGACTATGTTCAAGGAGATTTTGGACAAGTCCACTTGGGTGATGATAAACCCTATAAAATTTTTGGAATGGGTAAGGTTCTTGTAAAACATAAAAATGGAAAACAATGGCTACTAAAGGAGGTAAGGCATGTTCCATATCTGAAGAAAAATCTGATTTCAATAGGGCAGTTAGGCGGTGAAGGTTGCATGATAACTTTCACAGATAAATCTTGGAAGGTCACCAAAGGAGCCCTAGTAATAGCAAAACGAGAAAAGGTTTGTACATTGTATTTATGCAATGGTATTTGTAACTCTGTTAATGCTTTAACTTCCAAAGGAGCAGATGCACCATTATGGTATCATAGGCTCGGACACATGAGTGAGAAGGGGATGAATATTCTTCACTCAAGGAATTTGTTGCCGGGTTTGAAGAATTTTGATTTGGACTTTTGTGAGAATTGCATTTATGGAAAACATAAGAGAGTCAGATTTCTTAGAGTTGGGAAAGAAGAGAAGAGCGAAAAATTAGAGCTTGTGAATATAGATGTATGGGGACTTGCTCAGGTATCATCTCTCAGTGGCTCTCATTATTATGTTACTTTTATTGATGATACAACTAGAAAAACTTGGATTTATTGTATTACGAATAAATCTGATGTACTTGATACTTTCAAGAAATGGAATGTTTTGGTTGAGATTGAGATAGTAAAGAAATTGAAGTGTCTCAGATCAGACAATGGAGGTGAATATTGCAACAAAGAGTTTGATAGGTACTGTTGAGAGCATGGAATTCATAGAGAGAAGACAGTTCCAAGAACACCATAAGAAAATGTTGTTGTTACCGGGAATGGTGTCCACTCGGATGCTGCTATTCCCACTAAGATGGGTGGCTATCTTAGAAACAAACAAGTAAAGTCTACTTTCGTTTTCCTTTATGAAAATAGACAAGAGGGGGACCAAGAAGACCAACCTTAGTCTTGCGCTTGATTTCCTCTTCTTCTTGATAGAGCTTCACCGCTTCTTCTTCGTATGGCCAGCTTCAAAGAGAACCTATGGAATCACAACAACATAGTACTATCGAAGAAACAAATATCGATATTCATAAATAACACAGGACCAGATATGTGTTAACCATACAAATGCATATATTATCAAGTACACAAGAATATGGAGGAAAACTAGAATAACTTTATTAAGATGAAAAGTAGCAAGAGGATTACAACCATATGTTCTGACCCAGCATCATCCTCCAACTAAAAAGCCCTTCTTCACCTCAAGCAAAGCTTAGATCACCCAACACTTTGAATGTACACCAGAAAACCAACAACACTTCTCTATAAGATACAAAATTCCAGCCTCTGGATCTCTGTGATGAGGGATCCATATATAGATGATTACAGAGAGGTGAGTCATCTTCTGGGATCTTGATTAGTGTCCTCTCTTTGATAGTTCCTGCTTCCACTTGGAGAATGATAATCTCTTACTCATCCCTGGTCGAAAATAGAGAGGCAAGTGTCAGAGGGGAAGCTTCTGGAAGATTCCATGATCTTCCACCTTGCATTTTGGTCCCTGCCATTTGTCCATTCCCGACCATGGCACCCTACATAGGAGCAAATCAGTATGCATCGCACCTTATACACTGGGAAGGTGATATGCATTGCACCCTCTACATTGAGCTTTCAGTATGGTCCATTTTTGACCATTTATGAGCAGTTTTCAGTGGAGAACTTCTGGGAGATGATGTAATCAGTTGATCTTGTTCCTTTAGGCAAGTGAAAAATGAGTTTTTATGTTAATTTTATGAGAAATTAAACATAAATAAGAGACTGAACAACAACATAAACATGTACAAAACATCTTAAAAAGCACATTACAATAGGAACATGATAAAGGAGTTCACCCCTCCTAGGCTACGTCTCCTTGGTCCAACTTCCAATAGATTGGGCCTCTCTATTATGATCAAAAGTGTAAAAAGATGTGTTTACAATGCTCAAATGCTTCTGAAACCTACTCCAATGAGTCCAAAATGTCCAAAAATGGCTATATATCCTCTTTTTGCATCCAATTTGGTGGAAAACTGAAGAAGTTATGACCTCTCCTAGTTTTCCCAATATTCGCTCCACAAATTGCATCATTTCCAGCATGATCCTCCAATTTCGCTCCAAAAACTGCTAACTGGGTGAAAATTTCGCCGCACGATGGCCATAAGCTATCGGCACTGACAATTCCATCGCAAATCGCAATGGGCGAGAACTAGTGGGTCTTATAGTTTGTGAACGCGATGTGGGTGATATGCGATTGCGATAAATGACGGACTTGACAAAATATCAATTGAAGTATAACTGTATCGCATCTAGAATATATCGCCATTGGCAGAGCCAAGGTAATACATATAACGAGACTTGCACTATGTGATATGCGATTGTGATATCACAATCGCAACCTGATCTTGTCAAGACCAATTTTGTAGTACTTCCCTTCTGTGATGTGCGATTGTTATTATTGCATGGCACCCTGACTTGTTTCGAGGTTGATTCTTTAATGTTGACCCACTTGCATTATGCTATTTAAGAACAGTTACCGCCTGCAATATGCTATTCAAGAACCAAATTGCGGGCATGGAGGTAAAGCTTGGTGTTTTTGTGGGTGAGGTCACGGGTTCAACCCCGACCTCTCCACATAAAATTTTATTCAACCTTTGAGAGGGCATGTAGAGGCCTCCGGGTTTTCCAAGTGTGATCCTCTCATTGGTCCACCTGTATAACCTTCAACCAATAGCATCCTGCCAACTCATGCATGTACAAACGTGCCACATGGAACTCAACCATTTGCTGATGAGATTATAGTGCCACCTCAGCTGTACATTCAATGCTAACTACGCTACCTAGTCAGCGGTATGAACTGTTGACTGGGTTGTCCCCTTTTTTCCTCCAAAAATTTACCTCTTTGCCAAAGTGAAAAAACCACGTTTCTGAAGCCATACAGTGTTTGTTTCACGCGAAACAAGTTGCGTAGGATTCAAGATGATGAGCACTACTTGGTCATTCAGGTTCCAAACCATTATGAAAATTATTTTTTAGCATAATTTTGAGCACCTAATCCCCTGGTAGACATAGGGCGGATAGATCTGATACAGTGAGAGATGGCAGGTTGTTGGATGCTCCAGATAGGAGGGACAATGAGTACATGTACTATTCTAGTTCTAGTTCTAATAGACATCATGATCATCATCATCCTTACGGGAGGAGTGCTAGGGGATACTTGCCAGATGAATTCAAGAAAGCAAAACCACCTACTTTTGATGGAGTTATGAAAAAGCCGAAAGATGCAGAGACTTGGATACTTGGGATGAACAAATTGTTTGAGTTAAGTGATTACATAGATAAGATGAAGGCCATAATAGTTATCTTTAGCTTGAAAGGTAAAACAAACATCTGATGGGAAGATGTTAAGCGGGTCAGAGACATCAAAACAAATGTCTTGAGTTGGCGGGAGGTTCAAGAGAAATTTATGTTGATTTGGGGTAGCATCGGATGTGCCCTAGCCATGAAAATTGGTGGAGATGCTAAAGAACATGAGATATCCAAGACCCAGAAATGGTTTGGGCACGTTCTATCCGGTTAAGGAGATATTAAAATAATTAATATGTTTAATGGAGTTCCTAAGTCTAAACTTATGAAAAATAAAATATTAATGGTTATTAATATAAAACTGGGTTAGAAGGTTCTAAATGACATGGATTAAGCCAAATATAATCTTAGCTGTTGATTATAGATTTAATCTCAGCTGTTGAAGGACCAATAAAAAAAGTATAAGAGGAGGCTTGAGAGTCAGTCGGAGAACACACTAGAGTGATCAGTCATTCGGTTTTCTAGAGCGGGGTTGCTAAGAGAAATCGAATCAGTGATCAGTTGCGGTGAGGGGCAGTGACTACGAGGGAGAGAGGCAAATATAGTGTCGAGAGAGTAGCACAGAAGCAGAGAGAGCTAGACATTGAGCCAGAAAGATCCACGTAGAGGTAGAAGGGACTGCACAGAGGCTAGAAGGGCCTGGGTCATCCACGTAGAGGCTATAGGAGTGATGCAGAGGTTGCGCAAAGCCTTAGAGGGTTGACACAGTGAGTTTCACGCTGATGTAGAGGCTAAGAGGGATGACACTGAGCTTCAGATTGTGATGGAGAGGATTTCGTGGGGCAAACTTTCTAAATATCTACTCCCAAATAGAGAGATATTACTACCGATTATTTTCTATGTCGGGTGAGCCAGTTTGGCACCCAGTTGTACTAAGAAAGACTGCATAATAAAATAACCCTTAGAATTGTTGCACCGATTTTCCCAAGTTGGGTTTTTTTCGGGGACAAGTTGTCAAAAAATAACAGTGTCCCTTGTGTGTTTGCTATTTCTTTCAGCTATTGATCTGTAGATGGTTGAGACTGTATTGTGTTTATTCCAGTATTTATATAGTTAAATTTAACAAGTTGGGTTTAAAAAAAAAAAATAATAATATATAATAATAAAAATAAAAATAAATTATAGCGGGTAATACTTAGAAATTTCAACATGGTATCAGAGCGTTGCAAATCACATGAGAGTTGAAGGCACTAGATGAAGGAAAGCATTTGCAGCCTAAACAGTTGTCCCGAGTGACATAATTTGTTCCTTGCAGAAAGTGGCAAAGAAGGTTTGACGTAGAAGGATTGCGTCATCAGTTTGGGCCAGAGAGAGGCTAGCGCAGAGGCCGAGGAGGGCAGAAAAGGCTCATGAAGAGCTATGCAGAGACCAAGAGGGTTGACACAGTTTGCTAGGGGAGCATTTCAACCAGTGCCAGGATTGCGGAGAGCCTAGAGGCTTAGTCCTTTAGTTGCTGGGGCATAGGAAGCTATGGGAAAATTGCCAGGAGTGAAGCTGGTGGGGCGTTGTTGCTGCTGAGACATAACAACACCTAATAGGGGAAAACCAAGGTAGTGGGAGTCAGTACCTAGGCGGATTTATAGCTAAGAAATCCATATCAGTGTTGTAGGTTCATATCGGAGAGGTGTGACTCGATGGTTGGCAGGTGGATTTCCATAAGGGAAATCGAGACTCAGAGGGAGTCTAGCAGAGAACTTCTAGACGAGAAGTAGAGACCTAGAGGGAGTCAAAGAGAGAACTTCCAGAGGGAAGTAGAGACTCAGAGTAGTCGAAAGGAAGAGTAGAGAGATAGCCATCAATTGACTGAGGGATCAGGACAGGTTGGACGGGGCGTCTAACTTTTTCGTCTGGAAGGCAAGGATCCTGTCCATTCTAGATAGACGTCGCAACAAGGCCTTTTCCTTGAGAACAGTGGCTATCCCAGTTGACCCAGCTGACAATGAAAAGTATGAGGAAGTAATGGCAAAGGAAAAATGCATAATCCTTGATGGGGTCAAGGATCATGTGGTCTAGCATATTGCTAGGAAGGATATGACAAAGGAAATGTGGGACACCTTGAAGACATTGTACCAACATACTTCCATGTAAAGAAAGATGTTACTAGAGAATCAATTGCGGTCATACCAGATGCAGAAGGGGGAGTAGATAGATCACTTCCTTGGTAGATTGAAGTAGATATGGGACCAACTAACTTCCATAGGGGCCACGATGGATCAGGAGTTAATGGTGAGGACCGCTCTAAATGCAGTCTCTGAGGAGTGGGAGACATTCATCCAGAGTATTCTAGGCAGAGCGAATCTTTTAGATTGGGAAGAATTTTGGGCGGCTCTTCGCTAAGAAGAGATCAAACGACTATCCAAGACGGGAAGTAGCAGCAAAAGAGTCTAGGTCAAAAAAGAGGAGGAAGAGGATGCAGCTCTGGCATCTGCGGGGAAGTAGGAGAAGAAGAAGAAAAAGGACCTCTCCAAGATCAAGTGCTTCAACTGTGGGGAACTGAGCATTATGCGAACCAGTGTCCGAGGAAGAAGAATAAGGGAAGGTTGTCTGACTCCAAGGCACCTGTAGTGTCCTATCTAGGGTGCTAGACTGGGCTAAATTTATTATCGACCAGGGTGCATAGACTTAGAGGCGTGTGCCTAAAATATATAGACATAAAGGATCTAATCTAAGCCTACTCTTCCTAAATTACAAGCCTATGACTTTTAATATCAAATAAACTATCAATCAATATCAACTAAGCATCACTAATGTGTCACTACAGCTAGAATTCAATCATAACATGCTAGTATCACTAGTAATTAAAGGTTTTGGTCTCCTTACAGAGTCATCACATAAAACCTCGTTCAATGCCTACTCAACATTCATGAACATTCATTACAATATGCAAAGTGAAATCGTAAGCATACAGTCCATGACAGTGCTTTACAAGGGCAACCTGGATCGAATCCCTTACAGGATAATAATTCACGATCAAATGATAGTCTATTCAAGCGCATGCATAAACATATAAACAACGCATTCATAAATACATAAATATAAACATTGATTTAATCACTGTGCATATATATCAATATCAAATACCAATCAAATGCTCTGAATGCAAACGCAATTAAAATAACACTGTAAACGCAATTAAAATGACAACAGTATACCATGTACGCAGGGCCCGTCCGCGTTCTTGGTATACCGAGCTTGTTATCCCACGATCACCGTATTAAAACAACGCACTGTGATTATAATGCAAGTCTTATTTGTATTAAATCGAAGCTCTGTTCATGAAGCGACAAGTGAAAACGTAAACGAACATACAACCAGGTTCAGACTTATATTTACATATGGTTCACATCCCTTGAAAATGGATGTTCATCCATGAGCGGCTATTACCGCTTTTACCAAAACACAAAATGTTTCTATCCTAGCTTACACATATAAAAAAAAAAGGAAACAACTAAAAATCGATTTGAACTGTGACTGTGTGTTGTTGCTGCCTTTGTCGCTAACATGCCATAGTTGACCAGTCGTTGACCGCGCATGTAGGAGGGTTGTTTCCACTGCGGGATAGGTGCTTGTCCATGCTTGGACATTCCACTTTTCACCCATACCTTTCACTCTGGCCTGGCTATCATGCCACATGTCAAACAATAAGCCATTTACAGGTTGTTGGGACTTCCTGTAGTCATTTTGCCCAAAAACTCCTAATTTATTAACACAAAACCCTTAAATCGATTTAAATGCAATTCAACAACTATAAGACTATTAATTAATCAATTTCCAAGGCATTTGAGGGATAAATGATGAAAAGAGGTAGGTAATTGTCATGTTTTGGGAGGGAAAAAGGGGTCATAGA
>APFE030028642.1:1576-32743 GCA_000404065.3 Pinus taeda
GAGTAAGTAGGATAAAGTGCCTTGAGAAAAGTGATAAGAGGAATATCCAATTCAACCTTAGTGGATTTGATATCATGCATTATAGACTTTACTTCAAATGCAAGAGAAAGAGGATCATTATTTTTCAGTTCAAGAGTGAAGAGTTTAATCATGAGTTGAAAAACTTCAAGTGCAGAATGTGAGTCATAGAGTTCTTTCAGCTTTTGTAAGGCTTCAAAGGTAGTTGAAAATGGCGAAATATGGTGACTCACCTCTTCATTTACAGATGCTGCAATTAATGCATAAGCTTTGTTGTTCTTGTTTTCCCAAATGACGAGCTCTTTGTTTGAGGTAGGTTGTTCTAGTTTATTGTCTCTGTCTCCGACACGCACTCCTTTCCACAACTAAATAAAAATGAGGGTGTGTTTTATCATCTGGGACCATTCGGGATAGTTCTCCTTGCCAATGAGAACTATTCCCAAAATAGATATGATTCAATGCATACTGTAAAAAAATACTTCTGCTGCAAAACTTTTACTCTTAATGGGAAAAAATATAATTCTGATATGTCTAGATAACAAATTCAACTCGACAGCAAATGTCAATACCCAAGGCTGTAAATATGCAAATCTGTACAACGCATTCAACACTTCATGCCACAGTGCTTTGACCCACGACCTAGTTTTTTAAAAACTCTATTCGACACATGACATTTGACACATTTTACATGCCAAAAAAAAAATTTCTTCAACGCATACATATGCAAGAGCAGGTTCTTTTTATCTTCTCCTATATTTTATTTCATGCTTCTTTTGAATCTCACCAGTAGCATCCATGCGCTGCACATATATCCATTTATTTATTTTTTTTGAAAATATATATATCTCTCGATACAATGTATCCGGCAAAGATGAACATCAACAATACCCGCGGAGTTTGCGACTATAAGATTCTGTGCCAGAGCAGCGAAAGAGTCCCAAACCCAACTGCCTTGTAATCAAACGAGCATCCAACACTTGAAACAATGGGCGGAACAGTCTGTTCAATGTAGAGAAATAATTCAAACGTTATGCTCTTGCTTCTTCCAACAATGCGTTAGATAGTGGTAGTGATCATGGAGAGGAAAGAGAGCAGTAGGCAGAAGGGAGTTACAACTATTTTGGGAGCTAGCTCTGATACCATGTCAGACCAGACAGTAACTCCTCAACACAAATTAATTCGTATATGTTATTCCTTAAAGTGGGTCTTCATTATATACATGAGGAAGAAACTGTTCATATTACCTATTTATTTATTTACATTATATTCACCCAATCCTAATGATTAGATGTCAACAGACATCAATTCTTGAAGGGATTCCTTTGCAATACAACTTCTTCCATGCTTCAAGTATCCTCCATGAAATTTTTGTATTCTACAATCTTTCCTATCAAGGAAAATATAAATAAAAGGTTATTAGCAAACAAATCTTGAGAGGGAAGGGAAACCAAACATAAAAGAGGAAACAAGGAACAAGATACTTATATTTTGGTAAAGTGGTGAAGGCTCCCTCTTAATCCAATATTTCTAAGGGATACCTACAATTTATCAAAAATGTTCTAACAAGATATGTTAGACCTACAAACTTTACAGATCAAAACATAAAAGAAAATATTACAATACTTAAGATAGAAGGATATGCGAGGGCTAGGATTCCCTAAGAGTGTTTGGTAAATAGATATGTGATTTTGGATTCTTCATTATTGTTTTCTCTTAGGTGGAGCTTCATGAGAAACATTCGCATGTTCTCTTTCTCTCTTCTTATTCCTTGGATCTTCAAGACAATGAATTTTGTAATGACCCATCTTATGGCAATTGTAGCATTCAATCTTGGATAGGTCAACCTTATTTCTTGGTCCTTTGAACTTTTTGAATGTTCCCTCTTCTTGTGATGAGAAGAATAGGAATTAGAGGTGTTGTATTCTTCATAATCCTTCTTTTTTTTACTAAATGTGTATGTGCTTCTTCTTGAATGCATGCATTCCACATTTTTCAAATGTTGGAGTATCCTTCCAACTGTTAATTCTTGATGCAAAATCACTCCAAGATTTTGGTAGACCTAGAAGAGCATAAATTACGAGTTCCTTCTCTAGTACAATCTCATCTATTTCTTGGAGATCATCTCTTATTCTAGATATTGTTACAAAATATGATGACACGATACCTTGGCATCCTTATTGTCCTTAGTTCATTCTTGAGGCTAGTTATCTAAAAAATGCTCTTAATGGTGAATAATTTGGAAAGAGTTGCATACAACCCTTGAGCAGAATCTATGTTGGATATGTATGTAATTAAGTTTCCCTTTACTCCATCTACTATCAAATTCATGGCCAATATTTTGGTTTCTTTTAACTTCTCCTTTCCTACATTAACGGTAGGCTTCTTGACTTTTTCTTGAACAGGATCCAATTTTTTTTTCTTAGCTAAGATAAACTCTATCCTATTTTTCCATGCCATGTAGTTGGAGGCTCATTCTAGCTTGTTTTCTCCCTTCATTGAAGTTTACATAGTTCATATAGATAGTAGGCTTATAACCTTTTTCCTTAAGGACATTCCTTCGATCCCCTTTACTTCAATAGATCTTCAAGCTACCTTTTTCTTCCTTCTTCACCTTACCTATGATACCATGTGGAAATCAGAAAGGCAGAAATATTTTCTTATGTTGATAATTACTAGTAATATATTTGTGTTCTTATTAACTTTCTTATGTTCTTATTTTATCTTTGTTTCATCAAGCAATCATCAAAACAAAACACGAAGAACAATGACACAATATGTAGGCACTCAGCTAGGGATAAAACCCCTTTATAGGGGAAAACCTAGTTAAGCTCTTCCACTAGTAAATAAATTGAGATAGACCAAGACCTTAGACCCAAAATAAATTCCTCCTACACCAAGTCAACCTTCCAAGATGATTCAACAAAATCCAATAGTCTCTTTCTATCCAACAACTTCATCCTAACAATAATCTAGAATTTTGACTTCCCAACTTCGAAACTTCGACCCCCAGCTACAAAATTTTGGCCAAGCTTCACGATTGCAGTTTCAACCCTTCCATCATCTTATCATATTCACATGTGTGAGAGAATGAGAGAATTTTTTGTCTTCTTGTGCTTGAAAAATTCCTCCTTATTCTTTGCTAGCCCTTTCCTCCTTATTCCTTGGATTTTTCACTTTAATTGTCCCAGAATATTGCAAATAAAACTTAATGAGTGAGTGCTCCAAATGAGGTCGAGTTGATACCTTTATCTAGGACATTTCCCCCCTCAATTAGGCTAACTTGTCTAGTTTGAGGTGGTGGAGGAGGCCTATAAGACCTAATTTACATCGAAATAGATTTCCTTCTTGATAGATAAAGCCCAAGAATGGTCTTTTACATTATGACATGTACAAGGACACTTGACATAAACCCTTTGAATCCTTCAATGGAGGATTTGACCTATAAACCATTGATCCAAGCATGAAACCCATGCTTTAATAAGTTAGTTTCTTTACTAATAAAATTCATTTTTCTTTCTTTTGGATAAATACATTACATCATGACTCAAATAAAATTATGAATACTGACACTAGCTACATTCTCCAACACGTATTGTTAGTTGAGTCTTCAACAAAGGGCTTGGGGTCAAAGTTTCTTATAGTTCTTTTAATTTTTTCCTTCAGCTTCAGATATTCTACTTGTTGTCAACCAACAAAATATGCAAGTGCCTCACCACTAGCTTGATGTAATTTCATCAGCCCTGGCATCACAACACCAGAGAAATCAAAATTCATTAATGATCGATCAATAACCTTTTGTCACAAAGTTGTACCCTTTCAATAGTTAATCTCTTACTACTCCCATCATAATTTTCATCCCACATTATGATAGCAAGGTGATAAAAAATAATGTCCTCTTTGGAAATTTTCTCCATCATAATTTTGTATTCTTGTAAACAAGCACTAACCCAATCAGGTAGTACAATGCTATCAACTTCCATGTTCATGACATCTTCAATGTTGCTTGTTTCAGGAAGACTCTTGGATCTATTTGATTCAATTGTGTGCACTCTTTCTGGAGTTACTCTACGAAAAGGCTCTGTGTCATCTTTGCCACCTGTTAGAATATCATGAACCAATTTTTTGCTTCCACTAGGTCTTTTCCCTTTTCAGCTGGTAGATGAAGTTGGACCAAAACTATGTCTGCAAGTTTGAGATTGTCCCATAGTATTTGTGCATATTTTCTTATATATTCCTCCCATTCTGATGATCTCTTTTTCAATAATATATTTATCATATACCAACATTTTCTAATCTTTTGTTGATACATTGTGACTTTCCATTCTTTGCTCTCTAGTTCTTGGAAACAAGTTCTTGTACATAGTAGACTTTAGGTATTCCGTGAAAAATTTTCCTCTATCAAAGCCTTCAATAACTTCAGATTCATCCAAGTTTAAAGAATCTAAATACTTTGTAAGAACATTGGCATGAGCCATATTTTTCACAGTGAATTTTCCAATTGTATAAAAAAAAAAAACGTTTTTTGTTCAAATGTAAGTAGCCAACGATGATATTGCATGCTAACTTCAGCAACAAAATACCTATCTAGGACAAGCTTCGGCAATAGTAATGGAAAATCTTCAAAACTATAAGTTCGAATAACCATGTTCTTTCTCTTTCTTCATGTTGCCCTTTGCCAAATAGGAAAATGAGTCAGCCTCTACATATATTTGAGGAGGCTCTTCTCTAGCTACCATGCAATACATCTGCCTTACAAAAACATCTTAAATTAAATAAAAATTTAAATAATCTTTGTGGCTCCACAATAGAGGATACCAAAACTACATTGGTTCCTCGGCAAAAAGTAATTTAGGATTACAGGGTAAACCATCAAACGCATGCCTTGACACAAGATTTTTTATTATATATGCCATCGTAAAGAATTTATTCTTCTTGGATAATCTATCTAACTGAAAAGATAAATCATTAGAAATGACATCAACCCAATAAAAAATACAGTTATTTTTGTATGTCTCATAAAGCACATAGAAAATGAATTTTGGAAAATTTGTTGTACTTTATTGGCCTATTACATAGGCAAAGAGCCAACATAAATCCCTAAATGCTTGCCTAAACAAAGGAATATCTATCAGAGAAATTTCGAAAGGAACCTCAGAAGTTGGAGAAATGAATTCTCGCATAATGTCAATCCCACCTCTTTCTAGCTTTAGGAAGCTATTTGCAACAGAAAAATCCAAACGCTTGTTCAGTTCCGATAATTTGAAAAGCCATCTAAATACATTCAGATTTAGAGGAACCTTTATCACTCCTAGCTTGATTTCCCTCATTCTTAAATCAAAATTATTTGCACAAAGATAAGCAATCTCTTTAAAATCAAAGACCTCTAGAACACACCCAACTTTTACTAATCCATTACTCCAAATATTTTTACTTGTTTTATCTTCCATTGACAGAGTCACATATCGCTCATACGATGTCGAATAGTCAAATTTATCATCAATGTCAGTAAGTGAGTTAACCATATCACTGCAAATAGCCTCTTTCCTTCACTTGGTACATAGTTTCGCTTTGCAAGAAAAAAATCTATGTTAATGAATAACAATTTCAAATCCTGATTAACTTTATAGTTATTTTATTTTTCACATACACTGGATGTTAATATTACTCATGCAAAGATAGTTACACATGGCACTCTAAATAAATAGAAATTAAAGATACCGAAGACAAATTTTACAGAAAGTAATGGGAAAAATTTTTGAAAATCCAAAAGGATGATATACATTTACTCTACACATTGTTATTGCTTCAAGATCATTAATATATGTGTCAAAATAAATAGAAACTTAAGATATACTATAATAGGCGTTGTCTACCGAGGCAGCAAATTTTATCGCACATCCAGAATCACTGCAATCCAGCATTTTTTGTTTTTCCAATAAAAATTTGGAATCTTATCAATTTACTTTGCAACTTTTTCTTGTTTCAATATCATTAATGTATGTGTCAAAAGAAACAAAAACTCACAATATACAACAATAAGTGTTGTCTACCGAAATGGAAAATTTTCCCAGATTGCCAGAAATCACCACAATCTAACATTTTTTTTGTTTTTCCAATAAAAATTCAGTGGCACCACTATTTGAATCTTGTTTTTTGATAGTGGAAATGGATTCAACATCATAAAAACCCCATCGACACCCAAGATCATGAAATTTGACAGTTTTAACCTGGTTACAAAAAATTTTTATCATATCTTATTAAGAATGTGTCGAAATTTCCATTATTTTTTACTGATCAAATTTCAAGTCTCGTAAAACTATCAATAATAGTTATAAATATTAAATTGTGCAAGGACATTCACAAATAAATATTATGCGAACACGTATTCAACTACCTTTGTGGAAGAGGAAGAATCATCTTAATAGCTAGTCCTAACTACAATGTAAACCCAAACCAAATTTGATTTGTGAATGACTTGACACATTGTTTTAAACATTACGTCATAGAGTTAATTGTCAAGATGCATTTGAGCCAACTAAACAATGTCACATATATTCCCTCACACATTCCTTCCGCGTACCTATTCCCCGCAAAACTTGACACACAGTTTAGATACATTGGTGACCTTATTCTACGCAAACATATTTAATTTTAAACTTTTCTATTTAGAACTTTTACATATTTAGTTGTTTGAAAAAGTAATTGCATATACCTATGAATCAAACGCATATGCCAAGCATGTAAATATTTTTCCGAATGAAAGATGTTTGAAGGATGGGGTGCATAGGGTACTTTATTTCGTATACACTAAAATAATTTAATTACTGAGAACATAAACTTTAATTTGTAATGTAATAGGCACAACTGCAAAAATAAATTTGTAAAAACACTATAAATAATGAATACTTTGTGGATTAAATACTTCTTCTTCTTCTTCTTATTATTATTATTATTATTAGTAGTAGTAGTAGTAGTATTATGCAATATTAGATTAAAGATATTTTTAACCCATGTGAACAAGTACTATTTTGCGGGAGAACGTATGTGCGCAACAACGAATGTACGTACTCAATAAATTGAATACCGAAAGAACTAATATTTACCGGCAATATTCTTTTCTTTTAATAAGATAACAATCATCAAAACGATAAGAAATTGCATACACCTATGAATCAAACACCTATTCCAAACCTATAAATATTTTTCTGAATGAAAGATATTCGTAGGACATAGTGGATAGGGTACTTTATTTCGTATACACAAAAAAAAAAATTACTGAGAACATAAACTTTAATTCATAATGTAATAGGCACAACTGAAAATAGTTTGTCACAAAACACTAGAAATAATGAATACTTCATGGATTAAATACATATTATTATTATGCAATATTAGACTGAGTGTGTTTTTAACCCATGCATACAAGTATTGTTCTATGAGAGAATGTATGTACCGAACAATGCATGTACGTAATTGGTAAATTGAATGTCAAAAGCACTAATATTTACCTATAGTAGTGTTTTCTGTTAATAAGAGAATAATTATCAAAATGATAAAAAAAACTGGATGATAGATTTACCTTCGATAGTAAAAATATTTTGTAACATGTTTCAAATGAAAAATAGTAATAGGTAGTGATTTTCTAGGTAAACGAATTAGCAAACATTTGAAATCACTACTATAGTAACGGAAAAATCCATTGAACATCAAGGAACATAAACTAACTCTTTGTACATCCATATACATTACGCACATACTAAACATTGGAATGAAAAAGTTTACATTCCTTACTCCACACACCCTTTCTCCCACAATTGTTACTATAACCCATGTCAATACCATTACACGAGAAATGCTCAATAATTAGCAATCAAACATACCAAAGCTAATCACAAGGGTGTGCATTTACTCTATTTCTTTCCACTGCTTTAATATCTTGGTTATGTGTTTCATAAGAAATAGAAATTTACCATACAAAATAAGTTCGAATTAGTTGTGATCATGATAATCAACCAAGAAATTGTCAAATGCAAATAAAAAACCGGCAAAGGTGAATTGGTTTAAAAGCTTGCAATATTATAGAGCTTATGTATTTCTAAACTGTAGATATCATCCATGATTTAATACAAACGTTTTTGAAGACAAAAAAAACTCATACATACTACAAGCTTTTAAATGCAATCTAAAAAGAGAAAACATTACAGGATTTTCTATTCAAAGTATGTAATTGATTAGAAAAGGTTCCTATCAATATCAGAAAATGGCTTCTTTCCTTTTACCGCCAACAACTGCAATATGCTTCCTGACTCATTTCCCTATTAATCACTACATGGTACGCTTTTTTTTCCTACATATATCATGAAATATCAATATTCGAGATGAAGTTGACATCCATACCTTTATATCATTCCAATATCTTTGCCATCATTAGTATTTAATTCATAAATGTAACAAATTGGGACAAAACTGTTTATTTCTTTGTATAACTGCAAAGAGTGTTTTTTCCTCACCAAACTAGCTATTTCAAATCATTTCACACTCGTCTCCCTAGAATCATCACCTACTATTTTTTATCATCCTGGTGATTATCTTCTTATTAATAGAAAACATCGTTGTAGGTAAATAGTAGTCCTCTTAGAAATAAATTCATTGACTACACACCTTCCCACGCATCGAGTCAATGTACCCATGCGTAGACGGGACAAGAAAACCACACAACAATATATTAATAACAAGCATGATTTTCCAAGCATTAAAATGGAAATATAAATTTTCAAAACAAATAATATAAATTCATATGTAAGGAACTACAAAGGAAATATTTTATACAAAATAAGCTCTCAAGTTTTCATTGTAGGAACATCCACACTCTGCAAAATCTACTAATAATAAAATAACCACTAGGAAACACATTACAATTAAAAGACCCTTCCACACATCCTTCATTCTACACAAATTCACAACGCTATCTCGAGATTTCATTGTCCAAACCTCCACACTCTACACAATATATTAATATTAATCATTTAAAAACAAACAACACAAATGCATATGTCTGGGATTGCAAGGGAATTCTGTTGTGGGAAAGAAGCCCTCAAGCTTTCATTATCTCAACGTCCACACTCCACACAATCTATTAATAATAAAATAACCACTAGAAAATGCATTTTTATTAAAAGACCCTTCTACACATCCTTCATTCCAAACAAATTCTCAAGTAAAAACCAATAATTCAAAAACCTCGGCGTTTCTCTCGCTAAATTTATAGGGAAATGTGTCAGAAATCATGTTGTAGTCATTGGCGGTGAAAGGAAAGAATCCATTCACTGATATCAGTAGTAGCCTTTTCTAACTGATTACGTATTTCAAATAACAGGTTGTGACCTTTGCACTCTGCACAATATATTAATAATAAATAACCACCAGAAAACACATTACAATTAAGATCCTTCTACTCATTCATCATTCTGCACAAATTCACAGCTAAAAACCAATAATCCAAAAACCTCGTCATTTCTCTCGCTATATCTGCAAAGGTGAATCAGTTTAAAAGCTTGCAGTATTGTAGAGCTTTTGTATTTCTACACTACTGCTAATATCCACAATTTAATAGAAACCTTTTGTAAGACAACAAAATCTTGGACAATACTCCATGCTTTTAAACGCAATTTGTAAAGAGAAAATGTTACAGGATCTACTATTTAAAATACGTAATCGATTAGAAAAGGATCCTATCAATATTAGAAAATGGTTTCTTTCCTTTCACCACCAACAATTACAAAATGTTTCTTGACTTGTTTCCCTATATATCACCATTCGTAACATTTTTGAGTTTGACATATGTCACAAAATATCTGTATCTGAGATAAAGTTGACATATAGATCTCTATATTGTTCCAATGTCTTTGTCATCATTAGTATTTAATTTATAAATGTAACAATTGAGATGAAATGATTTATTTCATTGTATCACTGCAAATGGTGTTTTTCCCTCACCAAACTAGCTATTTCAAATCATTACACACTCGCCTCCATAGAAATCACCACATGTTATTTTTTTATCGTCCTGATGATCATCTCAGAATTAGTAGAAAACACTGACGAGGGTAAGTAGCATTCCTCTCAACATTCAATTCATTTACTACGCACTTTCCCACATATCTAGTCAATGTACCCACGCATAGGCGGGACGGAAAACCACACAACCATAGATTAATAATAAACATGATTTTTAAAGCATTAAAATATTATTCTAACATAAACTTTCAAAACAAGTAACACAAATGCATATGTGCGGGACTATAGAGGAAATCCATTGTATGGAAGAAGCTCTCAAGCTTTCATTGTAGGAACCTCTGCACTCCGCACAATCTATTAATAATAAAATAACCACTAGAAAATGCATTACAATTAAAAAACCCTTCCATACATCATTCATTCTGTAAAAATTCACAGTTGTATCTCAAGCTTTCATTGTCTAAACATCTGCACTTCGCACAATATATTAATATTAATCTTTTTAAAACAAATAACATAAATGCATATGTGCGAAACTGCATGGTAAATATGTTGTGTGAAATAAGCTCTCAAGCTTTCATTGTGAAAACCTCTGCACTCCACAAAATCTATTAATAATAAAATAACCAATAGAAAATGCATCACAATTAAAATATCCTTCCGCACAAATTCACAGGTAAAAACCAATAATCCAAAAACCACATTGTTTCTCTCGCTATGTTTATAGGGAAACAAGTCAACAAACATTTTGTAATCATTGGCGGTAAAAGGAAGGAATTCATTCATTGATATCTATAGGAGCCTTTTCTAATAGATTATGTATTTCGAATAAAAGATCGTGACCTCCACACTCTACACAATCTATTAATAATCATAAATAACCACTAGAAAACACATTAAAATTAAAATATCTTCTACACATCCTTCATTCCGTACAAATTCACAACTAAAAATCAATAATCCAAAAACCTCGTTGTTTCTCTCATTCTATTTATATGGAAATGAGTGAGTAAACATTTTGTAATCATTGGAAAGGAAATGAAAGAAGCATTGATATCGATAGGAGCCTTTTCTAATCAATTATGTATTTCGAATAGCAGATCGTGTAAGATTTTCTCTTTGCAAATTGTGTTTAAAAGCTTGGAGTATTGTCTAAGCTTTTGTTACCTTACAAAAGGTTTCTATTAATTGTGGATGATAGCAATAGTGCAGAAATACAGACACTTTACAATACTGCAAGCTTTTAAATTGATTCACATTTATCAATTTTTTATACACATTTAATGGTTTCTTGGTTGATTATCATGATCATAGCTAATGCTTCAATATCCATATAGTAAAAGGTTTGCACAAGGAAACATGGGAACGTTAGTAGCGTGGTTCACATATTTGTTTTACCGCACAACACTTCTTCCTCACACAGATTGAAAGCATAGTTTATTTAATATTGAATAATACAAGTATCTTTTATAGTCCAATGGTTACGATAATTGTTACAAAAAATAATTAAATAACAAATAAACAATAAGAAATCTAATCTAGGAAATTGACATCTAAGATTTGAAATCACTTTGTCCTTTGCACAGTAAAAGCCCCACTTTTAGGTGTAGCGTCAGCACCCTTGCTTGTGCAAAGGACCGTGCACCCTGCACATACCTCGTTCTCCAACATAATAACATTAATTTGAAATTTTTTTAGCACACCCCCCATCCCTCGCCTATGCACCTATGCAAAGCACCTACAACCGCATCATTTCTAGCATGATTTAGCAAAGAAATAACAAAATGACCCTCATTCTCCTACACATACTCAGTCTCAAAGCAATCTTGGACTAATGCAAAGGACATTGTTCTCCTGTAAATACTTCGTCCTCCACTTAGAATAACATATGATAGTTGTGAATCACTTTGGTTGATTTGAGGCTTGGTTAGATCAACATTTAGCTTATACATTACTTTCTTCTCAAAGCATTTGCAACCATATCATTGCTGGCATGATTTAGCAAAGTAGTAACAAAAGGACCCCCATTCTCCCACACATATTTAGTGTCAGAGAAATCTTGGACTAATGCAAAGGACCACGTTCCCCCACACATACTATGTCCTCTACAGTGTAAAATATTTGCACAATGAAACATAATAGCACTCCCCCCCCCGAGCCTATGCAAACAACCTGAAATTGCATCGATTCATGCATCATTGAGAATAAATCAATTCGTGATAGAAGTAGCTGAGCACGTCTATGTAGGATATTTATCTACGATTGTTTAAATTTATTGTTGGAAGTTTCAAAGCTAATTGTCATAATCACAAATATTATTTTATGTTGTTTAAAATTGGTGAAAATTACAAAAAACAGAGCAAAATAATGAACAATAAAAAAAATACTTCATTCTCTCGCACATACTCAGTTTCAAAGCAACCCAGGACTAATGCAAAGGACCTCGTTCTCACGCACATACTCTGTCCTCTGCAGAGTAAAAGCTCTGCATAAGGAAACATAATACCATTAATCAAAGTTTTGTTCAGCCCCACCCCCCACCCTCCCAATGCAAACAACCTACAACCGCATCATTAAGTAGAGCGCTAACATAACAGTGTCAATGTTAGAGCAGTCACCAATGCAATAGCCACTTACAAAATTAAATGAATTATCAGGTAGTGAAAAATACTAAAAATAAAACGCCCTCCACTAGGGGAATTATGTCCCATCAGAGCTTCCTTATCCAATTGAAAATTAGAAATAAGATTACTGAAAATTCAGAAATTATTTTTAAATTTATGCAAAAATAGAAATATTAAGCATTTTCCCCAAATTCTGGTTAAAATTACAAAAAGACAACGAAATAATGCAGAGTCAATGCACTTTGACCGCGAGGCGAATGGTATAGTCCCTAATGAGGCAAGGATTAATAATAATATATAATATTTATACATAATTTTATTTTTGATGCATAAACATAAGATGTTGATTACCTTTGTTATTAAGCTATTTAATTTTTTGAAATGTTATTTCCAAAGAAATTTTTATAATGAAATAAAGAATTTGATTTTTTTGTAATTATTAATTGATTAATTAAATAATTAATAATATGATAATAATTAATTAAAAATTTTAAATTAAAACCAATTTATAAAAATCAATTTATTTTTATTTTAAATATTAATTAATAATAATTAATATAAATTTAAAAAATATTACTTATTAAAATCAAATTTTTTATTCTAAATAAACTTATAAATATTAAAATGTATTATTATTATTATTTTAAATTGTTTCTTACTATTTACATTTAACTTCTCAAACTAATAATAATGAATCTCAACCCTATGAAGATTAAACGCCCCTTCCTTTCTCTTCACTGTTGGAATTACACCAACTTCAAGAGCATTGGCAATGCCCTAGGTAAGTACATTGATCATGCTAAACCACAATTGCGTCATTGAGCAGAGCGCTAATGTAACAGTGTCAGTGTGAGAGCAATCACCAATGCAATAGCCACTTACAAAATTACTTTTATTTTAATTTTAGAATGAATTATCAGGCAGTGACAAATACTAAAAATAAAACGCCCTCCACTAGGGGAATTATGTCCCATCATAGCTTCCACATCCAATTGAAAATTAGAAATAAGATTTACTGAAAATTCAGAAATTATTTTTAAATTTATGCAAAAATAGAAATATTAAGCATTTTCCCCAAATTTTGGTTAAAATTACAAAAACACAGTGAAATAATGTAGAGTCAACGCACTTTGACTGCAAGATGAATGGTATAGTCCCTAATGAGGCAAGGATTAATAAAATATAATATTTATACATAATTTTATTTTCGATGCATAAACGTAAGATGTTGATTACCTTTGTCATTAAGCTATTTAATTTTTTGAAATGTTATTTCCAAAGAAATTTTTATAATGAAATAAAGAATTTTGATTTTTTTTTATTTTTATATGATTAATTGAATATTTAATAATATTGATAATAATTAATTAAAAATTTAAATTAAAACCAATTTATTAAAATACAATTTATTTTTATTTAAATAAATTAATAAATAATAATTAATAAAAATATTTAAAAAATTACTTATTAAAATCAAATTTATTTTATCTAAATAAACTTATAAATATTTAAAATGTATTTTATTATTTTAAATTGTTTCTTCATATTTACATTTAACTTCTTCAACTCTAATAATAACGAATCTCAACTCTATGAAGATTGTTGTCATGCTTAGTGGATCTCCAACACCTAGATGTCTACATGCTCGGGCGACCCTACCCCTTTGTCCCCTTCATTGGCATTGGACATAGGTGTTTTCAATGCTCTCGTGGCTAATGGGCCAAAGTTTCAGAAGCCCAAGCTATTCTACTTCATCAAAAAACTTAAGGACATCCCCAAAGTAGAGATCCATGCATCTCAGTCCAGAACCAGGGCATAGATTAGTTGGCGAATTCATGAGGATCTATCCCTTTCCACACTCCTCGAAGTTGTGGGTTTATAAAACTTGGTGGTCGTTGATTAAGGGCTAAGTTTCTTCTTCTTTCTTTCTATGGGAAGGGTTTTTATACCTTCTCCTTTGAAAATAAGGAGGATTGAGACTTGATCTTTAGGAGTGGTCCTTATTTTATGGGTGCTCAAGAGCTCTATCTGAACCATTGGAGCAGAAATTTTAAATCTAAATGTGATGTTCCATCAACTGTCCTAGTTTGGTTTAAACACCCCTTCCTTTCTCTTCATTTTTGAAATTACACCAACTTCAAGAGCATTGGCAATGCCCTAGGTAAGTACATTGATCATGCTAAACCACAAGGGGGCATGTTTTCTTGTGCAAGAATTTGTGTGGAAGTAGATTTGGACAAAGTAATACTAGTAGCCATAAAAATTAATGTGGACAACTAGTCTCACATCCACGAGGTGGATTATGACTAATTATCATTTAGATGCAATATCTATCATGAGTATGGTCAATTTGCAAGAAATTATAAAAATAAATTATAGGGGCAATAGAAGCAAGAGAAAGAAGGAGATCAATGGAAACAACTAGAAATAAGAAGGGGTCCTATAAGACAGACCAATAACTAGCCAAGGAAAACATATTCAAATGGAAATAAGGGTAAGGGACCAACCTTTCCAACAAAACCAATTCCTAGAGAGGGTCTCATCAATCCAGATGTGGCTAAGGAAAACATCAATAGTTTTGAAACCCTAAATTTGGTAAAAGAGGAAGGTGAAATCCCTCTTGAGTAATGCTCCAGTATCTCCAGGAAAAGGCTCCAAAATCTCTCTAGGTCCCATGAGGAAGGCATGATTTCATTAGAAGATGTACCCATCCTTGAGTTTGGAGAGGTGGATTCCTCAACTAAGTAGGAAGAGTATCATTCCCCCATAGTAGCTCGAATTTTTCCCTCATGTCAGTTTCATGGATGAAAAATCCTAAGTTAAAAAGGAAAATAAATATGAACAAATACATCACAAGACAAGACAGAAAACAAATAGAGAACTCCAAACTGAAAAAACATATAAGGATAAAAATATAGGCACACAAAGGCTATTGGACGAAAACATCTTAAAAGGAAATCGAAACTCAAGAAAACGAAGAAAATCAACCCTTAATAAAGGGGCCCATAAATCCAATAATAAGTGATGAGGATAATCTCTTGGAATGACAACGGATTAGGGTTTGAAAAAATAATCTTAGAGGTTAAATCCCTAGTAAAAAATAAAAACCCCTTATTTTCCTACTCCACGAGACCAAAATGGGGGATCAAGAGATTCTCCAAAAACAATATAAAGTATGGCATAGTGGTGGCATTTTGGCATTCAACTCTAGGTGTGCTTTAGGTAGTCTTTGTACTCTTTGGGCATCCTCATTTTTCAGGCCTTTGGATTAGTGATCCTCTCCTCATTGGCCAGCAAAGCAATTCTTGCACCTTCCCTCTCAAAGGGTATGTATTATATTCAATTTATATATGTCTATCCAATTTCGAGAAAAAATGGAGTGTTGGGATTCTCTTTTGGAACGGGAAGACACATACTATGGCCTTGATTGTATATTTGGTGGAGACATCAATATCACCTTGTATCCATTAGAGAGAAAAGGAGGCTCTATAGTTAGGGACCAATTTCAAGAAAATATGGACAATTTAATGAGGGAAATAAATCTACTTAATATCAAGTCCACTTCCAACAAGTACACTTGGAGCAATAGAAGAATGGTCCCTTTCCATATCGCTACCTATTTAGATCGTTTTTTAGTGGATGATTCCTTTCTAGCCCAAGACTTTTTTTTTACTTCCTAGATTCTCCCTTGGTGCAGCTCAGATCAAAGACCCCCACATTGAAAACCATTGAGAGTCGCAATTATGATAATGTTCCCTTTCAGTTTTGCCTAAATTGGATTATATCTATGGCCTTCAACGCTCTTGTTAAAAATGTTTGGAGGTAATTAGGCAGTCCAATAACTATATGATATAATAAAATCAAACTTATCATATGAGCAAAGAAAAATTCGGCTAAGGATCAAAAGAAGAATTCACTTTCTTTGGTTTCCCTTCTCTAAAGCAATTTAGAAGCTATTCAGATAGACCTAGAGCATAGGCCCACCTCCCAAGAGATTTTTATGCAAGAAAAAAATAATTTGAGCTATATCGTAATGTGCTTAAAGAAAAAGAAGAATGGTGGTGGCTCAAATCTCACAGTCCTTGGCTTCAAGCAATGGACATAAATTCTAAATTATTTCATAATCAAGCAAGAAATAAAATCTTGAAAAATAATATTAGATAATCATAGCTAGATAGAATAGTTTTTTTTAATTTTCCAAAATTCAAGTTGGAGTGATCCATCATTATAGTGAGATTTGTAGTGTTGCAGACCTTGCAAAGGATGAATCAAAGTGATACATGTTGGAGTATATCCCAGAATTGATATCTCAGGTGGATAATGTCTCTCTATTAATAGAGATCGCATAAGGAGAGATCAAAAACACAATATTTTCATTCATACCTGACAAAGCTACAGACCCTCATGGATTCTCAGTATATTTTTATTAGCATTACAGGGAAGTTATAAACTTGACTTCAATCGAATGGTGGATTATTCCTTCAAGATCAATTTCATTGGAGGGAGTATCAACTCTAACTTTTTGGCTTTATTCCCTAAGGAATTGAATCCCTCAACTTTTTCTTGGTTTCGACTATTTCATTTTGAAGTGTTTCTTACAAAGTTATTTCCAAGATTTTGGCAAAAAGGCTCAAGTTTCTTCATTTGAAAATCAAGGAGGCATTATTCATCAAAGGAAGATATTTGACAACATCATCTTGGTTCATAAAGATATACATTCCATTCAAGAAATAAGTGACAAAGGAATGGTGATAAAGTTGGACAAAAAAATGCCTTTGCCCAAGTTTGACATGGATTTTTTTCAAGGTAGTGTCAAAATTTGGATTTGATAGCAATTTTATACTCTCAGTCTCTCTCTTTTTTGCATCCCCTTGGATCTCGTCCTTGGTAAGAAATCTATAGGCTTCTTCAAAGCCTCAAGGGGTCTATGACAAGGCTTCCTCCTCCCTCCCTTCCTTTATATTTTAATGGAAGACTCTCTCAACAAGTGTCTGGATTTTGAGATGTGGGGTGAAAAGATCCATAGAATTATATATACAAGAGGAATTAAGAACATCAACCATTCTAAATTCCATACTATACTCTTCTTTTGGTAGGTGCTTCAACTATTATTTCCAAGAGACTCAAGATAGTCCTTGATCACTTTCTTGAGGAATTTAGTGGTCTAATAAATAGGTGTATTCTTAGAATATTAATTTCAAAAAGAAAAATCAAATAGTAAAAAATTAGTGTTTCATTGGTTGGAATACTTAAAAGGAATTCAAATATCTTGGCATTCCTATTTATTTAAAAATTCATTTCTCTTAAGTCTGGGTTGGAATCATCAATAAATGTAAGGTAATTTTTTCTCATTAGTAATCTAGTAAGATCACTATTTTTTATAAAGGTTGTTCTTTCAACCCTCCCTCTCTATTAGTTCTATGATTTTCTCACTCCACGTTATATCCTATCAAGGATGGAAAAAAAAATTCATAAATTTCTATGGGAAGGAAGTAAATCCGTCACAAAGAAATTCCATTTATTCAAACAGAATTTTGATTCATCTACCTAAAGCTCATAGTTGAACTATTATGAGATACCAGTTTCTTGTGAACAAAGCCATTAGAGAAAAAATGTTTTGGAGGTTTTTATCTCCAAATGAAGAATGGAAAAAGGAGGTCCTACATTCAAAATATCTCTTTGGGCGTGCTCTTTGCTTGGTCTCACTTCAAGCACATCAAGGAGTCTCATCTCTTTGGAAAATTTTCATGACCTTTGCCTCCCTCAATAATTCAAAACTATTTTAGAAGCCTCGTAATGGAATGAGTATCAATTTATGGTATGATAGGATAATGAATAAACAACCCCTTGATAGGGATGTATGGCTCTAGCCACTCAATGAGGTATTTGTAGCAAATGGAAAATTCACCCTTGTTGATATCTCAAGCTGGGATTGATGAAGGTAACTGGGAGTGCTGGAATTTAGAGTTCATTCCCCATAACTTGAAGCATCTAATCCCAATAAATTGTAGTAATCTCATTGGCTACGCCCTAGGGAATCACGATGAAGCTACTGAGAGAGGTTGGAAATCTTCAATACATATTGTTTGAGAGGGGTATATTTCCCTTCTTTCTCCTAGAGGCGCTCCCCATAAATCATATTGTTGACTGAAAGTATGGCTTTGTAATAACCTCCCCAAAATTAACTCTTTTATTTGGTTGTTGGTTCACAACAAAATTTTGACAGTTGAAAATTTAAGGAAGCGAGGTATTTAAGGACCTTTGGGATGCAAGTTGTGTAAGCAAAGCAAAGAATCAATTCACCATATGTTTTTGGAGTGCCCCTCTTTTAGGGAAGTATATATTTTGGTCTTGGTACCCCTTTCAAAATGATTTCTATGGCTTGGATTGATCCTTGATATCTTCTCTTCCTGGACTTTGCATTACTTGGGTAAATTATTTAAGAAGCCCCTTTTTAAGAAGATTTGGGAAGCTTTGCCAAAATTTATTTGTTGGAAAGTTTGTCTTGCTAAAAAATAATTGTATTTTTAATAATTCTAGAGTGCTTCCTCAATAGAGAGCAATGAAACCTCTGCATTTGTGCTCTAATTTATGGTCCCAATAAATTAGTAAAGCCTCCTCTACAAGGGTTGGATCCTTTGGAAATAGCTAGGCTTTCTAAACTTGCTTTCAATTTTATTAACACTAAGATATCAGAGATCGCTAAAAGGATGAATAGAGAGACATGGAAACTTCATCTCTCATGGTTGGAATTCAAAATATGGAGGCAAGCTTCTTCTAATTTCATACTTAGCTTTGATGGTGCATCAAAAAGAAATCTAGGGGTGGGAGGAGGGGGAAGGGTTATATATGGCCCCAATGAAAAAACAAATCTTAGAGTACTCATGGGGTTTGGGAAATATGACAAATAATAAATCAAAGTATAAGCCTTATTATAAAGCATCCTGCTTACTAAAGAAAAGTAGGTTTCCTCTGTCGTTGTGTTAGGGGACTCTCTTATTATCATTTAGCACATGGTTAAAGATTCATCTCCAAGGGATAAGTTTTTGGATAATATCTTAAAATGTGTCAAGAAAGCAATAAAATATATCCTTATTATGAATTATAATCACATCCTACAGTATATTAATAAGGAAGTGAATGGATGTGTCAATCTAGGATGCAATCTAAAATTTGGTGAATCGATGGTTAATGGCCAATTAAGGTCATCCTTCATTTCTTAGTAATAATTCCAATGATAATTCACACATCATCAAGTTACATCATAAACTAGGGGTGTATGTATTATAAGGTTTGTTTATTCTAGGGATTTTTTGGGTGGTATTGACCTCCCAAAACACCTCCTTTGTTGGTGTGAATAATGTACTTCTTGGGAGGAAAATATTGATGTTGGATAGGAAATATCAGTTTGAAAGACTTAGACTTATAATGATGTATTTTTTGTGAACTAGGCATGCATTTTGATCTAATTCAAAAATTTCTTATTATTTTTTTTTTATTATATATATATATTATATATATATATATATATATTATATATATATATATATAATATATATTAATATATATATATATATATATATATATTATATATATATATATATATATATATATATATTTATTATTATTCTTAATTTATTATATATACTTTTATCTCTCTCTCTCTCTCTCTCTCTCTCTCTCTCTCTCTCTCTCTCTCTCTCTCTCTCTCTCTCTCTCTCTCTCTCTCTACATTTTTCCATGTTCTTATGAACAAAATTAATATATATTAATTTAAAGAGGCTATACTAAAGCTAACAATAATTCAAAATTTATAATTTCATAATTGTAAAACATTCTACTAGATTTTTGGGTATCCTTTTTAAAAAGGCAATTTCTTCATGTATATGGCCAAATAATACACACTACATGGAAATATATAGATAAAATTCAAAAATATGGATTACTTTGTATTTCTTGTTTCTCAACAATGAGGGAGAATGGTTCCTATATGTCCATAGGTTATTGGTTTTGAAGGACAAAGCCCTCCTCCATTGGTCTTAGCTAGAGTGAGAGATTGTTGGATGATAAGGAAAAAGTATCCATGTGTTATGCTACAAAAAGATAAATGAGACAACTAAATTCCACTTAAAGGTTTTAGTTCTCTATTTTTGTTGGATTTGAATATGCATGACCTTGGAATTGTGTTAAGTGTTGTCATGTTGAAGCTTAGTAAAGGGCCCTTTAACTACCCTTCTAATTGCTCAAAAACACGACCATAAGATTGTGCATTTAATTGTCAACTTGGGGCTCGTTTTGAACTTGCGAGTTACTATGCACACTATATATGTTGGTCACACTTTTAACTTTAATTGGTTTGTTTTATAGTTTAGTATCAATGATTAATTTTTCAAATGGATATAAACATTTCAAAAGCTTGGCAAGGTTCTACAAATTCAAAAGTAAAGTGACCTTAAAATTAGTTGCAAAAAAGTAAACACACTTACAATAAAATAAACATGCTTCCAAGAAAGTAAATGCGCTTGTAAAAAAGCAAACACGCTAGAAAAAAATTAAACATGCTTGCAAAAAATTAAATGCACTTGTTGAAAACTAAACATACTTGTAGAAAAAACACACTTGTAGGAAAGTAAAGACGCTTGCAATAAATTAAACATGCTTGCAAGATATAAATCACACAAGCTGAAATAAATGAAGGACTAATTCTTGCGACCCTTGTTTTTAGTACAACCGATAAATACAACTATTACATTGAACACATTTAGTTAACAACATAAATGAATACAAACTAATCTGAAATTTAAACATTTTAAATGAATAATCAATTGCATATGTAAATTGATGCATGAATAATTAATTGTGTGAGTAGATAAAATCAAACAATCATAAATTAAATTAAAAATAAAATAAAACAAGTTATACATAAATAAATAAATGAGGAGTTAAATTACACAACTTGAAAAGAGAACTACCTAAATTATATAACACTATGTTCTATTGTAGTGGGCCTTACCTCTATAGAACATATTGTTGATATTTACAAACACTTGTTACATTGACAACATGAATCAATTTTTTTTTAAATAGAATGGTTAGGTGTTTGATATTAACAAAGATGGATTAGGGACTAGAACCCTTACATAGCATTTCCATACAATTTTTTGTAGTTCAAACAATATTCAAGAAATCTGTAGACTCTCGGATTGAAGTTCCATATTATCCTAAATACATTGACATTGTAAGCCTTATAAACACTTCCCATAATGTAGCAAAATTTGTATAGTAACATGGAAAATATGATAAAATTTTGACGAAATATAACAGAGCATTAGAACCAAGTCAATTGGGCCCATTGGAACCATCACCCCTAAGTCGACTAACTTTCTTCCCTCCAACAGTTGCATTGGTACCATCAACACCTATGGCCTTTGACGTAGTGTCATTCCCAATAACCTCCATAGTCATTATACACTCACTAATAGCATTTATATCCTCCCTAAGTTTGTTCACTATTTGTTCCATATCTACTTGTTGACAAAGCATTTTTTCCTCTAGATACAACTGGAATGAAATACGTTGATGCTCCACCATGTCTTCCATTTTCAATATGGAAATGAGAATTGCATCCGAAGCATCCAAAAACTTGTCCAATATCAAGTAGGCCTAATTATTTTTAAGGGGGTCAAGAGAATTAGCCATAGAAAAACTATAACTAGTCACCTAAGTACACTAACCAACATAGAAGCAATAACCCACGACATAACCAGCATCAGCCTGAGACTCGATTGCATTACGAGGAGGTTTGGTAATCGATATATAGAAGAGGTATTTACTAACACACAAGCTAAGCAACCTCTAGAAAGGAGACTCCATAAACCAAATTTTGGTCGTATGAAGGAATGACAAAAGTGAGGAGGCATCAGTCAGCATCCATAAATTTGTATTCCCATTCAAGGTGTTCCTCATTGCAGCCAAGGAGAGTCAGGACACCTTCCACCAAGTGAGATGTAAATAGAAAATACACCATTGTCTCGGAAAGATTAGAGAGCCTAGACACTTGTGATTCCAATTAATAAGGTAGGAAAAGAAGTAAATAAGTCAGAGATTTGAGAATCGTCAAAAATTGAAGTTGAAGATTTCATCCACCTTGCATAGGGAAGAACTAATACACGTCCACATACCTATCCTTGGATTGAGATTGGAATTCATCATGCCTCTAGGTATTTGGTGAGAGATTATCCATAAATCAAACTTGTGTCTCTTGGGAGTAGCTAAGCCCCAACCCATATTTATGTAATTTACAAAATTCATAGCTAAGGAATAGGGAAGTACGTAGTGCACAATATTGCCCATTTCAAGTTTCCCCTGCCCAAAATTAGAACCTTTTTTAACAATATAATCCTCTCCCACATTCAATTGCCTAAGGATATAATATAATCCAATCTTTTCAAATTGCAAAGCAAAATTGATTGTTATTTATGCCATGGGGAGAGAGGAGGAACTTGTTAAACCTTCGGCCTTAGTCATTTGACAAATGACGATCAAATAATCTCCATATACCAAGATATTGTGAATTTAATTTTCTATAGACACCCCTAATCCTTTCGATAGCGCAAGGAACTCCACCATATTGTTGGATGTTGTTCCTAACCTGAATGCAAATTTGGTCACTATTTTTTCATTAGGGCTTATAAGGACCCCTCCCACTCCTACATCCCCTAACATGTAGAAATTATGATGTATATTTGCAACTTCTCATGAAGTTTTAATCAAAATCACAAGACACAAACCTAATATACTGCTATGTGGAAGTCAATTCACAATTTAGAACAAAAATCTCAGACATGAAATAAGAAATAACACACATGCAAACAGTATTTTCCTGGGTAAATAAATCTACTAAAAACCCCAATGCCTGCTTGCATTAATCTGATGAATAGAGATGTATTACAATTGTTTTTCTCAATTGAGCACAACCTGCAAGTGCATAACCTATTTCCCTGCTCACTAAGAATCTCTGACCCAGGCTTAGTCAATTTCAGCTTATGCTTGAGCCCCTATTTGCTTGCGCAATTCCCGAGGAAATAGGCCCCTATTAATTAGGAATTTCCTCCAAAATTCTTATGCAATTCCTCAGGAAATAATTTCCTCAAGGTTGATCACCTAACCTCATGCAACACTTGTACACTCAACCAGTTTACAATCGTTGTTTAACTACTTTAGAAACTCCACCACAACTATGAAACTCATATTATTTGCATGCATGAGCTAATTATGAGTTGATGAATTAGTTAACTAGGTGATCTCTGATTTAGATTGATGTCCCACTACTTAACTGACCACCAATTAGTTCTATTAACATTTAGAATTAGTTTAACTGATTACAAGTGAAATTAACTCAACCAGGCTCCTTAAATTTAGGAATCACTACATACAACTGAACTCCATGCCCCTAAATCAAATTAACTAAGCTAAACTCCTATAAAATAGGAATCATCACATGCAAACTGAACTTCAACTGATTAACTCAAATTGAGTGTTCTTAACTAAGTGACAAGAGCCATGTCACCTTAATTAAGTCCTCCAAGTTGTCTGTTGATGTGGAATTTCGAATTTCCTCAATTTAATTAAGGCAAAAGGAAAAGTGAGAATTTATTGCTCCATTTTTCAGCACTCCCTCCCAACAAGAAAGGTATTATCAACTACCCCTATCCTACACCTATGGAATTTACATAATGCAATAGCTCTCGCTATTGTTGATGCTACTACAACATCTGCAACTGAGAAGCATCCAAAAATTAATTGAATCAATTGTGTCTACAACTGTCTACTGGGAAAATTGTGTAGCTATTGATTATGCTACTAACCCTCCTACTCTATTGTCAACACTCCTATGCACTCCTCAATATATGACTAACATTGATCCTCCTACTACTAAATATTATGGACCCTCTTAGCAAGGTAATGATCCATGAGGAGAATGCCTCAATGGACCCTGCCCAAATTTATGCAACTCTTGTATTATGGCTCTACATCGCCCCACCTCACACCTGGAGGTATGGCTGCATGTCCTCCCTCTACCCACTTAGCACAAACTCTTCTCTTACTGAAGGTCTCTGACTGGTCCTGGTCATCATCATCCTCCTGGTCAACCCAACTTCCAACTGGCTAAGGCTCCATATTGGGAGCTAAATCATGCTCCCTCTCAACCACAACATCTCTAATCTCTTACTTGATCCTCAAGGTTGTGCATCCATCTTCCTCTAATGTGTAGTGGCTCTCGATCTTGACACAAAATTGCTTGATTTGACATGGAGCAAGATGCTTGAGGTAGGCCTTCCCATCTTTGAAGACTACCTCATACCCTTTGTCCTCAATCCTCAATTTATTCATTAGATCAAGTTTCATGTCTTCATTATTATTTCTGAATAGCTCATTGAGGGTCTTCCACATAGAAAAGTTATGGGCATCAGTTGATCCTGGTTTTGCAACATTTGTCATGATGTATTTTAGAAATTCATTGTCATCCAATATCGCCTCCATGTGATACTTCCATGCAACAAAATTAGAGGTGCCTTCCAAGGCATACTCTAGACTTAGTCCATTGAAGGTCATCTTCTCAGATATGAAGAGATCCTACTGCACTGAACTGCAAATTCGATCATCCTAATACACAACTTTGAAATTCTTATTATAATGTGATTTTTCTATGATACCATGTAGAAATTATCATGTAGGTTTGCAACTGCTCATGAAGTTTTAATCAAAATCACAAGACAAAAGCCTACTCTACTACTCTGTGGAAGTTAATTCACAATTTAGAACAAAAATCTCAGACATGCAATACGAAATAACACACATGCACATGGTATTTTTCCTAGGGAAAGAAATCTACTAAAAACCCCACTGCCCGCTTGCATTAATCTGATGAATAGAGATGTATTACAATTTATTTACTCAATTGAGCACAACCTGTAAGTGCATAGCCTATCTCTCTGCTCATTGAAAAGCTCTGACCCGGACTTAGTCAATTTCAGCCTCTGCTTGTGCAATTCCTGAGGAAATAAACCCCTATTAATTAGGAATCTCCTACAAAATGCTTGTGCAATTCCTCAAGGTTGATCACCTAACCTCATGCAACACCTGTACACTCAACTAGTTTACAATTGTTGGTTAACTTCCTTGGAAACTCCACCACAAATGGGCAACTCATATTCTTTGCATGCATGAGCTAATTATTAGTTGATTGATCAGTTAACTAGATGATATTTGAGTTAGATTGATGTCCCGCTACTTAACTAGCCACCAACTAGTTCTATTAATAGTTAGAACTTGTTTAACTTATTACAACTAAAATTAACTCAATTTCATGACCCTAACTTGAATTAACTAAGCCAAACTCCTATAAAATAGGAATCAACACATGCAAATTGACCTTCAACTCATTAACTCGAATTGAGTGTTCTTAACTGAGTGACAAGAGTCATGTCACCTTAGTTAACTCCTCTAAGTTGTCTGTTGATGTGGAATCTTGAATTTCCTCAATTTAATCAAGCCAAAAATCAAATTGAGAATTTATTGCTGCATTTTTCAACAAAACATGAATCAATTTAATTAACTAAGCTAGTTAAAAGAAATTAGTATTTCATGAATATGCAAAGAAAATAAACATGAAAAAAGAAATAAATCGAATTAATCAATCAAATAAAAATGAAAAAGAAATCAATTAAATCAATTAATCAAATCATAAACTATAAAAATTATAAAGTGCAATTAAAATCAAAGCCTAGTAATTAATTTCTTTCATTATGATTTGGACAATGCTCTAAGAGTCCTCCTCAAGAGGAATTCCTCTTATACATAACATTTTTTTAGAAAAAATAACAACCAATAAATGAGATCCAAAAGTTTCTCATATGGTTTGCTAATAATTAGCAAACAATAAATGACGCATACATAATTCCAAAATATTTATTAATAACTTAATTGATGATATCTAATATTGATCCCAACTGAAATAATAGGAAAATAATTGTGTAACAACATCAACTCGAAGTTCCAGCGGCTCATGGTTTTGGAGTTAGAGCAGCAGAGTTGCAACAATGACATGAACTTGAATTACAACAACAACGTGAATTGGAGTTGTAGTACCAAGTTGGTACAATGAGTTGCATTGTAATTCCTAAGTTGTAGTAGTGACGTGAACTGGAGTTGCAGTAATGGCATGAACTAGAGTTGCAGCAATAGAGTACAGAGTTACAAGAATAAAGTTCAGAGTTGTCGCAATGGGAGTTGTAGCAATAGAGTTCGGATTAGCAGCAACAGGTTTCAAAGTTGCAAAATTGAGAGTTGCAACAACAAAGTTCGAAGTTGTGGCAATGGGAGTTGAAACAAATACAACCAAAACATCACCCATGGAAATATCACAACCTGCACAACAATTTGTTGAGCACATTGTCTTTTCAAAATAACTCAAAAATAAATACAATTATGATTTTTTCCAATGTTTAATCATAAATTCATATAAAATACTAAGGAAATGCAATGGAAAACACTTTATATCTAAATCTTTCATGTAAGTATTAGAATGGACTAATACAAAGTTATAGGTTAATGAAAAGGAATTAATAATAGGGAAAAGAGGGTGTAAAAATATGTCATTTTAAGTCTCGTCACTTAGCTAATTTAGTAGAGACTGTAACCAAATGTTATTAGTTTCATAATTGATTTATTCTTGCATTCAAAATCCAACCCATACCTTCTTCACTATTAGGTTATCCATTTCTAGCTTGTTAGATAGCATTGTATTAAAGCAAAGCAATCTATCATCATAGAGACATAAATACCAACATGACATATAACTGAAACTCAAGCATGGAGGATATCATTCAAATTGAAGTTGAGAAACCACAAAGAAGCAGAGAAATTTAGAAACAAAGCAAATACCATCAAGGATGGTTATAACCACTAAAGTGAACCAGGAAAGCGAGGGATGCCTATTTAAGGATGTTGATGAATCTTGCCAAGCGTGCATAGATTGGAGCTAAGACCTCACCTCAAGCTCAAGGAGAGACCTGTAACATCACAAAACATAACCCACTATTAGTTTTGTCAGTATGTGATGCAAAATTTTGAGAACCAAACCCTACAATAGCCAAGGGAACGCACCCGAAAGAGTCAAACCCCACAGTAGCTAAGGGAACATAGTTGAAAGAATGAATCCCCACAAAAGCCACACAAACCCATTTATCTAAATGAAATAGATCCACCATAGTAACCTATTATCTCATATATCTTACAAGAGCTCAAACCGTTGCATTGAAGAACAATGTGTGGGCCTTAAGCGAGTGAGAGGGATTGGTATATAACATATATCTATCCAAAGCCATGATATTTCCATATGCTCAAATGGATGGAAAACTATTTGAAGTGATGTTTAGTGATTAGACTTAAACCCATTGATTAAGGGACTAAACAAAATCTATTAACCACATTTTTAATCAAAACCAATGGCTCTAAAGAGATGGTCGCCTTAGCCCAGCTTAGTATCCAAATCTCTCCTAATATCAAAGGATGAAATTTGGTCATAGTGGATTATGATTTGCTTGGCCAAACAAATAAGAGAGTTTAACTTAGTTCCTCCAATATTAGCGAAGCCCAACATTGCTTAATTATAATCATCATATCCCATAGAACTTCCAAGGATTTACTGGTCTCATCCCTGGCAATGATGAGATCTGACCACAGTGAATAACTTTATACTAAATTGTTCGGAGCATTTCTCAAACCCTAAACATCGTACACCATCATGTTTCTTTCAAGATCATGAAAACTCTCAACCCCACCTACTATTCCTAAATTAATATATAATCATAATTCTCAAAATCTATCAAATTTTATGGATGTACATTTCCCATTTCAGTCACAAATTTTATTCATATTTTTAAATTATCTTATTATTTTTAAATTTAATGATTAATTGTTCTTAAAAATCATATTCATATATAAAATTATTAATATATATATATATATAATTACATTTGGATTAGTAACTCTTTAAACCCAAAGGAGCAAACACCAACGGCATGCCGCATCAGTGCTTCGAAGCCATGATACTATTGGCTTGGGCTACCTCTAAACTAAGAAATTAAATATAAAACTGCAATTACATACTTGTATTTAGTTGTTGTCATTAGCATAGTCATGCCTTTAAACTATTAAATTAAATTACAATTCGAAACTACAATGTCATCCTTGTAATAAATTTCCCTCTTTTATTTTTGAAATGCGTCATATATAATTACGGCCTAAACACATCGTGCTTCACACATGAGTTCAAGACATCAACTTGAAAATTGGCTTGTGTCATAACAATGCCAAGTCACAAACTATCCACAACATTGAAATTGGCTTGGTGTGTGAATAATGCCACGTCACAATGTCTACAACGGTTTTATCCAACGTGGACATTAAAAAGTTCATGGATGAAACTTGTCCTATTGTTCATTTCAATATATATGTGAAGAGCGTCTTCAACCTTCCCCATACAGTGGGACCTACAGTCCACAATTAGTGGCAAAAGGAGCTAAGGAGTGGTTGAAAGCAATCAATAAATTATCCTAAGAGGATAAGGAACATGAATTCTCACATCAAGTCTCTAGGCTAATCTTGACATACTAATGTCTAAAATTCAACGTATTTGTTATGGTGACCCCATATATCAAAACAACAACACACCCTCTCTCCTCGCTGAGTGATCCATAGATGTGTACATAAAATAGCTTGGCCCCACATGGGTCCATTTGCCTTGAAACACTGTAAATTTGTTTTTCAGTTAGATTAGACTTTCCCATCGAACACAACATAAATTTGTTTTGGTTAGACCTAAAAGTACAGTGATTTTCATTTGGATGGACATGCGAGAAAGATTTGAACTCTAAAAGAAAGTAAGAATTATACCATGATTTTTAGTTGGGTTTAAAATGACAGTAACTTTATTTTGGATGAATATGTGAAAATTAGATGGCTATTTTATTTTGGAATAGTATAGATTTATTTTAAATATGGATTTAACATGCGCTGAGAGGCATCTAATTTCTTCATGTGTAATTTTTTTTATGAGGGATCTAATTTCTTCACGTGTAAATTTTTTTATGAGTAAACATTATGTAAATGTTTTGCGTAGTTATTTAATTTTATTTCTTGAAATTTTTATTTTGGCAGACATGAGCAAAATTTCAACTTTGATGATGGACGGGCACCCTTACACATCATACTGGGTTGTAGAATGAGCCTCTCGACTCAATAAATATGGTGAAAGAGATTTGAATTTTGAAAATAAAAATTATATGTTGAAAGAGATTTGAATTTTGAAAATACGAATTATATAATTTTCATGATTGTATTAAAGTAAAAAATTTAAAAATATTTTATTAAAATAAAAAATATGGGTAGTTTCTGCTATTGAATGATGGGGTAAGGGGGCGCAGTATTTTGTCTCTGGTTCATGGTCGGGTTTCATTTCACCTCTTCTTTGGATCCATGCTAAGGTAATTCTGATTCCTAGCTTTTTCTTCAATCTCTGGTGGGAACTATGATTTTTCAAGTTGGTTTGCTTTTAAAGGTTTTTTTCTATCTAGAATTAACTTCACCTCCTAGGCTTAAAGTCACATAGCAATTATGCTTGATTGTTGTATGCTTGCAGCCATGGATTTGGTGTTCCTGTGTCCCTTTGTTTCTTTTCTAGTTCATGGCCAATGAAGTTTGGGTCTTCGTGGTCTTATAAATTAGGGAAGGAGGGGTGACTATAGTACCTTTTAGTTTCATAATCTCTTGTATGTGTCCAAGGGAGTGGCTTTGGTTTGGCATCTAGGAAGGTGTTTTTATTTCCTTCTAGGGATTTGTGAGGCCTTTGTGTTAGTTTAGGTCATTATGCCACGCTAGTGTGGGCGCAATCAACATGAGGTTGGGTATAGAGGATCTACCAGTCAGCCTTGCAATGGGACTATGGCCCAGGAGACAACGATTACTTAACATGCAGTGACCTCGCCAGGCACTCAGGTTGAGATTCAAAGGCTAGAAGATAGGTCCATTGAGATAGACGACAAACTAAGAATAACAGAGAAGATGAAAGGTTGTACAAACCAGTATATTTTTCAAATAACTAATCCAACATCAGTACCTTAACTTTTTCATGAAGATATCATATTGAGAACGTTTGAAAAGTGGTGGGAAATTTGGGCAGTGACTATCTCTCTTCTGAGAGGGTGATGCAGAACGAGTGATAAGATTTCACTATTTTGAATTTTTTTTGTTAAATTAGAAAAACCAATATTAATGGAGATATTGGTATTTTTTACTAAATTTTGTGAAGTGACTAAATGTAGCTTTAACCATTCCTTAAGATGTTTTTTACAATATAATTTCCTAAGTCTATTTAATATCTTCGTTATCATAAAAACAACCTATATCCATCTTAACTCCACATCTACCACTCTTAGAGGGATGA